>ML685777.1:13616951-13670561 GCA_007922175.1 Pelusios castaneus
AGAAGGACACAAGTTAAAGTATGGATATAACATCAAATTCTTAACTTCTAATCGAAATAGAATTCCTAGACATAAACTATATAATCATTCCCAGCAAATGACTACCTTTCTATTGATACCAAACATGACATAGTTCCTATGGATTATAGCATTTATGAGATATCCAGTCCTTGTTTAGTATGTTTTCCCTATAAAGGTCCTTATACAATATGTCAAGTCATCTCTCAATCTTCTTTATGATAAGCTACCCAGATTTTGCTTCCTAAATCTCCCACTATAAGGCAGTTTTCCCAGAACATCTACACATGTATTTAAAGGTGTTAGTTCTGGGAAAACTGCCTTATAGTGGGAGATTTAAGAAGCAAAATCTGGGTAGCTTATCATAAAGATTGAGAGATGACTTGACATAGTGTAAAAGAACTATTATATTATATTATAAAAGGTGTTAGATATACTTATATTATATATTAAGATATCTCTCGCTCCCCCCTCTCCAGGTTGCAGATTGAAAACCTATACAAAATGATAAATTATTTTTATAAAATATTTTCACACCTAGATTAATAAAACAATAAGCATAATGGCAAAGATGGAAATTCAAATATGCCTTTTTGTGTAGCAAACTACAACTACAATTTATTGAATAACTCCTTTTCAATAAATGCCCTGAACCAATTAGTATCCATTACTCCTGAAGCATAATGAGGATCCATGGAGATATATTACTCTCAATAACCATAATATTTTATGCTAATTTAATATATTATTATGCATATCTTCTCAAGGTTAAAAAGGAAAAAAATCAAATGTTTCTGAAAGATACAGCCTCTGAGTTGACTCTCAGTTCCATTATTGAAGATATATACATTAGCCACTATCACCATAATTATACATTTTGAATACTTCATTGGGGCTAAAGTGGTGGAAGTGAGGGCAGGACATAGCTGCCAGCGTTTATCATTTATTGTACTTTAGTTTCCTTGCTCTACATATTATTTAGGGCCGCAAGAACACATATTGCAAGACACTAATCTCAGAATCCATGATCAAACATCACAATGATGGGCATGGTGCTAGATAGTGTATCATCTCAAATTACATTTAAAAAGAAAAAGTCAGTGGAAAAGCATGTGTAATGCACTGATCCAGGAAAAAGCATAAACGAGCATAATGAAAAAAATCTCAGTAGAAGAGATCATTTGAAACAACTCCCTCACTAATCACTTTGTCAGGATGGCAATTTTAGCATAAGAGCAGCTGGGGAAAATGAATCAAATACAACACATAAACATTACAGAATTTACATCAGAATTAAAGGAGGACATTTTACATGTAGGCAGATTTTAAAAATAATGAATCTCACTATTCTCTGTTATCCCTCTCCTTAATGAAAATATGTTGGTAGAAGCCAGAACACTCTCTCCAGGCTTCTTTGTTCAGGAACACAACACTGCAAATGCTTTCTACTTGGCACAGTGCGTATTACAGGGAAAAAAACAAAACAAAACACTTATGTTGATTTGATAACTTCTGTGAGTGATCTCATTCAGTACTTAAGTGTACACAGGATCAGGCCTTAATTCTGCAGTGAAGTAATGCAGCAACAGAAACGACCATCATTAATTCAGTATGATCAGATCATTTTAGGATCAATATGGATGGTGAGGGAATAATAAAACAATTGCGTTTTAGCAAAATTGTATCTGATGATTGTATTAAGGGACTATAAATTCTGGTTTTGGTCTGCTGTTGGATCACCGTGTACCATTGTCCAAGTTTTTCTGCTCCTCAGTTTTTTCCATTGCAAAATATGTATAAATAAAAATAAGTAAAATTAATGCAGATGCTATCTTTCAAATGGATGATTTAAGCACTGCTTTAAAATAATTTGAATTCCTGAGGTAGAAGAAAAAGTGTGTGCACGTGTGCAATATTTTATATATTAAAACAACTAGTAAAAGTGACACAGAATGTTAAAATAAATCTATTTAAGTTTAACAAATACAGATTTTAATTTTCCCTCCTAAGAAAATATCTTTAAAATACAAATATTTAGGAATCCTGTATTCCATCTTGGGAATCAAAGAAGGAACTTTTGACTACTGGTAGGTAGTGTGCCAAGGTTCTCTAATAAAATATAGTCTACTATGTCTGGTCCCAAGAGAAGTATGCATTACATAATAATATTTTGATATCAAGTTGCAAGCTATTTTAAAAGTAAAAACAAATCACACTCTCTGTCCTGAAAAGCTTTCAAGGCACAAAAGTCAAGACAAACTGTCATAAAACATAAGACAGAAGAAAGGTAGTGGGGAAGGAGACTGAGCATTATTATTAGTGAAAAGGTCAGAGATAAGAGAGTAGCTAGAAGTTGGATTGAATGAGGATTATTTTAAAATGGAGGAACAACACTTTGACATGAACAGAAATGAATGAGAGGAAAGAGAAGTGTTTAAAGATGAGGGAGAGAAAGAGAATTAGAGAAAGAGAGAGCTATGCATAGCTGATTCAGAGAAGAGATGGTGTCAATGGGAAAGAAAACAGAAGAGAGATTTTGTGGATGAAATGGAAGGGAAAAAATTGATATGATAGGGTCAGAGACCAGAGAAGTGGAGAAGATTGGAGATGACGGGGTCAAAGACCAGAGAAGTGAGGAAGAGTGGAGATGATAGGGTCAGAGACCAGAGAAGTGGGGAAGAGAAACAATAAGGAAAGATGTCAGATGTTTTAATTTGGTGAGGCATTTGTAAACAAAGGGAGTTATAGAAAACGTGGTGAAATCTTGTGACTAACTCGCCATTTAAAACAAAATGAGAAACAACCATGCAAGACAAATAGAGATACGTGGCAGGCAAAGACTGCTATAAGCTGCCAGGAAATATAACGGTAACAATGGATGTTGCTGGATCATAGAATGGATATGAGAGAGGGCTACCCAATGGATTTTTTATCTTGGTTCTCCGAGTTAATTCTACATTCCCATTCACCCACCTATTGCATTCACAGAATGCTAAGAAGTTGTGAACCCCTCTGAAGAACTACTGTTTAAAAATCTACATGATTATTCAACATATAACTTTTTCCAAAATAGTTGACAATTGTTTTCTATATTTGGAATATTGTATAAACCTGGGGTTGGCCACACCTGTCACGTGCCAAAGTTGGCACACGGGCTGAGCCTCAGTGGCACGTAACACCGCTCAAGCCCCTACTGGCCCCGCACCCCTAGCGCTGCAGCTCCATGTCCCTGCTTGCCACACTTCTCCGTTGGGGAGCACGGCCAGCAGGGAAACAGAAGCTGCAGCGTGAGGCTCATCGCACCTGCTGGCCCCACTCCCTGCTGGGCAGGGCTGCTGGAGGGGAGGGGGGCAGGTCAGCCTGTCCAGAGCTGCCGCTGCGAAGAGCAGCAGGATGGCAGGAGCCAGCCCCGGCCATGGCCAGCAAGAGGGCGGGTCGGCTTGGCCTGCCTCGAGCTGCTGCTGCAGGTGGCTTCTGGTTCCCGGTCGGGTCCAGGGCTGGCTCGCACTGGAGAGCAGCCTCTGGTTCTTGGCGCAGGCTTCCGCCGGCAGCGGTGGCTCTAGACGGGCCAAGCCAACCCGCCCTCTTGTTGGCCATGGCTGGGGCCAGCTCCTGCCGGCAGCGGTGGCTCTGGGCAGGCTGACCCACCCTCCTCCCCTCCAGCAGCCCTGCTCCCCACCAGGGAGCGGGGCCAGTAGGGGCCAGCAGCCCTACGCTGCGACTGCCGGCGGGAGCCGGGATCAGGAATCGGAGGCCACCCGCCAGCGGGTGCCGGCCCCGGTCCCAGCCGGGAACAGGAGGCTGCCAGCCGGGGGGAGCTGGCCCTGGCCAGGAGGGAACCTGAGGCCTGGCCCCACCCCTTTTGGCCCCACCCCTTACACCTGCTGAGGTTGCACCTGGTGGGGTTGGCACAGAGACTGGCAAAGGTTGCCGACCCCTGTATAAACAGAACTTAATTTTCACAAACTACAAATACTTTAATGCAAAGTTCATGGTTAGCTGTTTCACTTTCTCAGCAATGTTTACTATATGATGATGATTTAAATTTCACCTGAGATACCGAAAAGAAATTAAGCCATTGCATAAACAGATGGTTTTTGTGAAGAATGCTACAGCTGAGAGTTTGGGCAAAATTTTGCTGATGAGAAACATATTGAACACAGTAGTTTCTTGCTTTATATCTGCCCATTTTGTGGGCCAACCCTGTTTTTCATGCATTTTGTTGAAGGTGTTCCAGATTAAGTCATCTTATAAACACTGTCAAAAATTAATTTTTACACATTCTGATATACAGACTCATGCTTTAAGTACTTTTACAACTACTATGTATTTATCGTCTGGCTATCCAATTCAGAATAGGTTCCTCATTATTTTTAACACAGACCTACTAATCATATACATGAGCATGATAGATATTCAAAGTATAGACTTGGCATTATAAAAGTATTTGAGAATCTATAAAATGATATTGAGATCATTTCACTTACCACTGAAACACACCCAGTCTGATGTGTAAAGTGCCTGTTGCTGAGGTAAGCATAATGTAGTTACCCAAGTTGGAATTTGGCCAGGAAACCCTTTCAAAAATTTAACTGTTTGTAGGAATGCAGTGGGGCATAAATTATGAATTCATGTAGGTCACTTGGAGATCTTTGGATGAGAGGTATTAACCAAAGTGTTAGGATATACGTATGTAATGTAAGTTCATATAAGTATTTAGGCCTGTGCATTTGCCTGAGATAGGATTCTGGGCCTGTCTGAAAGTCAAAATCTCTGAGCTACACGTTAGCAAAAAACAAAGACATAGTGCGTTGCTCCTGCTTGTCTGCAATTAGATGGGATTTTCTTTATTACTGTGCAAAGATAAGGGATATAGGTAAAATGTTTCAGAGCATAGTGAAGATGAGATATATGAATGCATAAGCGAGGGAAAGCTCTGACTCCTTTTTAAGACACATGCCAGAGCAAGGCCAAACAAGTGTCTGGGAAAGTTAGGGATGCGAAGGGAGGTCTTAAAAAGCAACACACATAGGGTCATATACAGTGGGGACTCGTTAGCATGCGGCCGGTTAACACGCGGTTTCAGTTAACATGCGGTAGGGTCACGTCCCCCAAACCTAAAAAATTAACATGCGGTTTCAGTTAGCACGCGGTGTATAAAATTAAACTGAGTATATTTTTGGAAAATATTCACTTTTCACAGAGACAGATGAGCCTAAAATAGTTAGAGGGACTTGTCAAGTGTGATATCGGCTGTTCAGTTCTGATTTGGAAGATTTTTTTTAACGATTCCATTATCCATTTATACAGTTGAGACTCGTTAACGTGCGGTCCGCTTAACATGCGGTTATAATTGTATGGCCCCCAATGACCACGTGCTAACGGGTCCCCACTGTACTGACCATGGCCAAGATGTGACACTGCCCTCTACCCTCCCAAGGGGCAAAAAGAGGTTGTACTAAAGCCCCTAGACAACCTCCCCCCCAAAATGGAATATGACCATATATTGGAAGGGAGGATACCAAGGGGGGGCGGTGCTTCATGTATAATTAAAGCTATCAAGAAGAAAGAAGGAGAGAAGATTTCATCAGTGCATGGAACCACGGTCAGGGAAAGAGTGAGTCCCATGGGCATATATCACTAGGATTGGGAGATGGAAAAAATAGAGACAGCATATCGAGAAATAAGCCCTACTGGTGTGAAGGGTTTGAGTACGGTTCTGGTTTTAACCTTGTTAGTGTATCCACCAATAAGCCCTTTGTAGAGTGCCTGCAGACTGTTGCCTTCTGGTGAACTGTGTCTGGAAACTGAGAAGGGACAAGGAGGGAAACCCTAACACAAAGTATCTTTAGTGACCATAAATGGGAAAAAAAATCTCCCTTTTACATGTTATCCTGATTACAATATCTCAAGCAGCACAACTCATTGTGGCATTCAGACTGAAGCACGTAAAGAGGGGAAAGACTGCCAATTTCTGCAAAATAGAGGCGTTTCCTAGTAGCATCATACATAAATACTGACCTGCCCCAACCTTGCTTGGCTTGTGAGGTACAACAGTATAATAGCACAGGTATGGCTCCAACCCAAAAATGAGTGTCAAATGCATACTTGTCATTTTTTTAAAAAGAGAGAACCCTGAATTTTAATCTATTCTCACATATATGCCAAATTTCACGTGTAAAAATAGATTATTAGATTAAAACGTCAATGCTTAAATGACATTACAGATGTGATGCAAATCACCAAAGCGGTGTTAAATTATTCTCTGTGTATGTGATCTATCCTTGAAATCAAGGGCAATTTGATAAATAAGAGATACATTTAATATCATGTCCCAATTAACTGTGATCTTTTTTATAAGTGTACTAACACTTCCATTACTCGCAGGGCTGGATTAAGGAGCCCTGGGCTGCCCTCCTCCCACCTCTGCCCCAGCCTCCCACCACTGTGGGCCCTCCCCAACCTGGGGCCCTGGTCTCCAACTGTGATGACCTAGGGCAGGCTGGTGTGAGGGAGGACCTGGACCCTAGGGCCTGAGGTCATGGACAGCAGCCCTCCTGCCCCTGAGGGTGGCTGGCATTCAGTAAGACATCCAGCATGCTATTGCCCGCCCTGCAGGGACTTGCAACGGGTGCCCCGGTGCAGCGGCCTGACAGCGCTCCAAGACCTGTAGGGCCATGCTAAAGGTTGCACCACGCGCCAGCCAACCCCATCCCCGGAGGGCAGTGGACATACGCCAGCCCGCTCCACCCTTGAGGGTCGACCAGTCGGGCTGGAGGCGGGGTGGAACTGCCATGGACCGAGGCCTCTGGCCCCAGAGCCCCACTCCCAAGTGCATCCCCAGGCTGTGCCAGCTCTCTGCCAGCCTAAACCAGGTGGCAGGGGCTGGATCACGTGGGGTCTTAGGGGCTGCAGCATGGGGTCCCCTTTTAGGCCAGAGGCCGGGGCTGCAGCCCCTAAAACTCCTGCATTGATCTAGCCCGGATTACTGGAGGCAGTGGAGACTGAAAAAAGGCGTATTGAGCCAAAAATAAAATAGCAGCCATGTCATGTGTCTCTTTTAGATGGGCAGATGCAGTCAGTTTTGTTCAATACAGCTTCTCAGTTGTACTGATTGAGAAGTTAAAGGCAGTGTTAGAGGATTGAAGGATTAAGAGGATTTCAAGATGAGTAAGAAATGGGTCAGTGTCTATCTTGGATTAAGTTAGATTCACAGAATTCATGAAGCATGTGGACACCACCAAATGGTAAATAGTAGTAAAGAGCAATAGTAAAGCAATAATTGGGCTCAATTTTAACTTTACATGTCTATAGTGCACTGAAAACTGTGTTAAAATTGTAGGTTAAATTTCTGTTGTTTTTTCCCTAATTCTGCTCGGAGGCAGTCTCCAGACATGTGCAGTCTGGGCCCAATAGCTGGGCCGCAGTCAGTTCTGCAAAAAAACCCAGCCTGGAATAGATGGGGTGAGTTGTACCTTTCTGTATTAGAGAGCAGCCTGCTTTGCGTCTTTGTATTTTGGCCTTCTTATCATTCTGAATTCTAAAATAAACTATGGAATGTTAAACTGCAACTTTCCAGCAAGAGTATTTCTGTTTTACCCTAACTTCTCTGCATGCATGTTGTAAACATAACACCCCGACTAGTGCATTAACAAGGAATAACCCCAAGATTCATGGTGACTTGCGGACACATCTGGTACAAGCCAACAGCTAATTATTACCCTTCACCCCTACCTCATATTATCCTGCTGGTTTAGCTACTCTGATAGGTGAGAAAAGGGGCTGCAGCAAAAAGCTCAGCAACTTTACACCTATTCCTTGCCAGTAGCTCTGGGGAGGGAGAATTTAGGCAAATAGATTACTCCTATCTACCCAGTCCCAAATATGAATGAAGGGAATCAGAAGGAATGGATTTAATTCTTCTTATTCACTTATTGGGCATGTTGTTCAAGATGCAATCAAACCCCACAGAAATGGAAGGGAAAAAGAAGTACTCCTTTTGTACTTCTCAGCATTAGGAGAACGGGAAGAGTCTCAAAAGACTAAGAACAAATGAACCTGAGAGTGATAAGAGCCTGCATGAATTAGTATTTCAGCATCTAGGAGAAATAGCTGAAGGTCACATTCAGGAAGAATGGGAAGCATTTTGCTGGAGGAAAATGTAATTCTAAAGTATCTTTATGATAATGGCACTACAGACAGGCAATTAGAACCATTACAAGTTGACAGCGCCCCAGAGCCAAATGAATTACATCCCCGAATTCTAAAGAAAATAGCAAGGAACACAATGAGCTATTAAAAAATATAAAAAATCTTTGTAAGGGCTGTTGATAAAAACATGGAGCGCCACAGAAAATGAGAGGAGCTTGTAAACTCCAGATGAGGTTCTTGACTTTCAGCACAGATGAGACACTGGAAACATTGATAAACTTTTCCATGCAGCAGGTTGTGAACTCCTCATTGCCACCTCCTCCCCCAACTGCTGCTGTCCCTATCCAGAGATGGTTGTCTCTCTGTGCTGCAGTACCCACACAAAGTCAGATTCAAAAATCTATTGATATCAATGGACTCTTTCCATTGACTGTAATAGGCTTCGGATCAGGTCTACCGTTAGTAAAGCACTTTGGGATTCTCCAGCAGGGGTCAGTCCTGGGTCTGGCATTATTTCAATATTTTCATTAATGACTTGGATAATGAAATAGAGCGTATGCTTTGCAGATGACATCAAGTTGGCAGGGGTTGGAAGCACATTGGGGGACAGGATTCGAATTCAAAATAACTTTCACAAATTGGATAACCAGACTGGATTCAACAAAATGAAATTCAATAAAGATAAGTGCAAAGTACTTTATTCAGGAAGGAAAAATTAAAGGCACAGCTACAAAATGGGGAATAATAGGCTAGGCAGTAAGTAGTACAGTGGGGACTCGTTAGCATGCGGCCGGTTAACACATGGTTTCGGTTAACATGCGGTAGGGTCACGTCCCCCAAACCTAAAAAATTAACATGCGGTTTCAGTTAGCACGCGGTGTATAAAATTAAACTGAGTATATTTTTGGAAAATATTCACTTTTCACAGAGACAGATGAGCCTAAAATAGTTAGAGGGACTTGTCAAGTGTGATATCGGCTGTTCAGTTCTGATTTGGAAGATTTTTTTTAACGATTCCATTATCCATTTATACAGTTGAGACTCGTTAACGTGCGGTCCGCTTAACACGCGGTTATAATTGTATGGCCCCCAATGACCGCGTGCTAACGGGGCCCCACTGTACTGCTGAACAGGATCTGAGGGTTATAGGGGATCACAAATTAAACAGGAGATAACAATGTGATGCAGTTTCAAAAAAAGGCTAATACCATTCTGGGATGTATTAGTAGGAGTGTTGCATGTAAGAATGGGAGGTAATTGTCCTATTCTACTCAGAACAAATGAGGCTAAAGTCATTATCAAACATACATCATTTACTAAGAGAGTAATCATGTTTGATGATATTGCATCATGCCTCAAGTAATGAACTTTCCAGATCTAGCTCAATCCTGCAAATTAATAAATCTCTGGTGTGGCCCTAGGAGTGGTGAAAGATGTGGTCAGGGTGTACACCACTTGGTGAGTTGATGCAAAGTCTGAAAGCACAGTGTGCAGGGGCTTTTTTGTCCATCCTGCTGACATGGTTGAAGAGCAACGCAACTCTGCTTTTGAATATAATGAGGTGACTTGGAGTGAGGGGCTGATATTATCTGACTTTTCCACAAGCAAGGCAGTGGTGTTGTCATAGGCCTGGTCTATATTGCCACACTGGGTTGATGGGAGATACACAATCTATGTACTGTAGAATGCATATCTCCTGTCAACTAAACTACCCTCCCTTACTGCCGCCTCTTCACTGGGCTGTGCTGATGGAAAATGCTCTCTGTTCAATGCAGCATTACTCTTTTCTGGGGGGGTGGAGTTACTGCATCGAATGGCGAGCATTTCCAGGATCAATTGAACGTGTCTCCACTGGCCAATTGATCCTACTGCATCGATCCATGGAGATCGATGCTGGGATTTCAGTGTAGACAAGTCTGTAGTCTTGGTGGATAAACACTTCTTGACTGACTTTGATTTCAACATGTAGAGCAGTGAGTTCTAATATCAAGTCAATAGCTATACAGAATACTGGGGTGGAAATGTATCTCTGCTGCACACCTGAGGATGTTTTAAAATGCAGTGAAAGCTCTGTGAACCAACATTTCACTCTTACACTGGTACTGCTGTGAAGGTCGCACACCTGATTTATCAAAACATTGGGAACACCAACTCCCTTCAGTGTGAGTTAAAATGCTGACCTGTTGACTGAATCAAAAGCCACTTTAATATCTATATATGCCACATGAAGCGAGAGGTTAAATTCTCAGTATAGCTTAGCCAGAAGTCAGAGGGTAAAGAACAGCATCTATTGTTGATAGCCGTACAATGAAACCGGATTGTTGTGAATGATGTCTGTTAAGGAGTGGCTGCATCCCTAACAAGTAAAGCACAAGCAAATGACCTTTCCAAGGACTGATAGCAGTGAAATTAGTCTGAAGCTGCCACTCTAGATAAGAGATCCATTCTGCTGGGGCTTTGCCTGATGCACACACTTTTAGAATCATAGAATCATAGAAGATTAGGGTTAGAAGGGACCTCAGGAGGCATCTAATCCACCCCTCTTGCTCAAAGCAGGAAACACCCCAGCTAAGTGCAACTGAAGTAGGCTGAGGCTGGCTGATTTAAAGAGAACTCTGGAGATTAGGGATTGTTACTTTTCTCTTTTTTGACTGCACTTAAAAACCTTGATAAATATAAATATATATAAGTATTTAAGGAAATACACTTGATTATGCTGCCAGTTTACCACTGAAGGCTGGTTATTTTATGGATACCTGATTATTTTATGGATACAAAATAAGAGTAAAGATTAATTAATTTAACATGATCTACTGCATATACAATTATATTTGGTGTTTACTGTGTATCTATTTATCTTAGTAGAGCTTTATTTGCATGTAATAGTTATAATTTTATGGCACTTTATACCCATAAATTTTCAGCATGGAAGATTTCCTGTCATCACACGTTGTATCCTAATTTTAAATTTCCTCCCTATTATTATAAAGGTTGCCACTTTGATAACCTTTAATTTACTAGGGAAGGAAAGGTATGTCACTTCCTCCAAGACAATCCCTACAAGCGACACCTTACCTCTGCTAGAACAGGGAGCTTTTTAGAGGACGGAACTAGCTCAGACCATCCGGACTCCTACCTTGGGGCCTGATTCCACTCCCACTGATATTATTAACAGCTGGATTGGGCCCAAACACACGGTGTTGATCACTTCCCTGCTGTTCCCACAGTCCCCCAGTGCAATCAGAAAAAGTCCTGTGGCTGCTGTTACCCTGCCTGTGTTTTCTCCATTCCAACACTAATGGCCATATATGAAATACTGACATCCTTGCATTTAAAATACCAAAATTACCCTTTTGGGGGGGGGGGGGTAAAGCGTTGAATGACTGACTGCATACTTCATAGTACATAGAATGATAATGAATCGTACTGCTTACTGACATAGGGCCAGGCTGTGGCACATCCAGTGTGTCAGCTCAAGGGAGTGAGGAGGCATAAAGTGCTTCTTTATTCCCATTGGACTGGTATGCTCAGCTGCCACCTCGAGGTTTCAGTCACTCTATCCCTCCCTCTCACAAATGAGTGGAGAGCAGGAAGAGTCTGAAGCTTTGACTGTGTCCCATAGAGTACCAACTGGCATATTTGTGCTACTGAATTCCATGAGGAATTCCACTCCCTGCTAGACAAAAGAGACCCAAGACCTGCACAGGTAGAACAACCAATCAGGAAGCCCAACGGCTGCAAAGGCCCAATAAGAGCCTTTAGACTCAGTTAGACATCAGTGGTGGATTGACTGTGTTGAACGTCTGAACTTCACGCACTCTAGTTGCCATACTACAACTTACTGACTTACTACAACATCTACAACTACAACATCTTGGAGCTCTTAACCCATGAGAATACTGGACCTCAAAAGTCTAGCCCAACTCCATAACCTCCAAATTGGTGAAGAACACAAAAGGACCACTCAAGAAAAACACCAAGTGAGAAAATGACCGTCAACTACTTTGGACAATTTCCTCAGTCCCTCCATAAGATCCCATTGTCATCAATACAGATGAAGTGAAAGAGGGTTTAGCCACAATGAAGAAAGGGAAGACGGCCCGTGGAGATGGTATCTGCTTCGAATTTCTTCATCAACTAGGTCCCAGAGGCTCCTAGGCTGTGAAACTGTACACTTATTCTATGGAATTGGGATGCAGTCCAAAAGCCTAGTGGGAAGCAATAGTCATTGCCACGTTCAAACAAGGCAAGCCTATTGATGACTCTGGTATAAACTGACATCGCTCCTGTGCACTACCTACAAATGCCTGGAGTATATCATATTATGACACAGTCTGATTAAAGGCTTGGTGCTGAAGCTCGCAAAGATCATCCCCTGACAGAAAACACTAGTTGTGCTACGGATGATGCTGAGCAAAAGGGCGGCTATTTGTCTAGTTGGGCAATGAAGTCAGTTTGCCCTGGTTCATTAACAATGGACTGCTACAAGGCTCAGTACTCACACCGAAAGGTTTAAATTTTAAATAAGCAAAATGCCTCCAATGGAATAGTGCAAATTTGCAACTGCAGATGATCTTGCTCTGGCAACACAAGCAGCCACCTTCACTGATAGTGAATCCACCTTGCACAGTGACCTAAACACTATTGAGGAATATTTCTGGAAATGGAGGCTCAAGCCAAATCCTCGCAAAAGAAGAGTCACTTCATTTCATCTTGATAATAGAAACACTAAGTGTACCCTGAAAGTTATGTTTTGTAGCCACTGTTCAACATGACCCCATGCTGACCTATCAAGGAGTAAAGCTGGGTCGCACACTAACTTTCCACGATCATCTAAAGAAGATAACTGCCAACGTAACCTTTGGGTGGGCTAAAATAATTCAATTGCCCTTCTCCAGTGCCTCACAGAAATCAATCCCAATCCCTGTGGAGAAAGCAGCTGGAGACCCAAGATCCAGTCTGTATGGGACTCACAGCAAAGATTGCTCAGAGTTACCCTCCCACATTAAAATACTACTAAAACCAAACATAACAATGAACTTTATTAACTGCTAACTAAATAAACCTTATCCTAAGAAAACAAAATACAATTAACCAAGAACAATCCCTACAGAAACCCCTGCATGAAAGATACCCAAGAGTCCCAAAGTCTAGGTGGAGTTCACCAACTCTCAGCTACAGTCTTCCTTTGAGTGAGCTGTCCTCTTCTTCTTTCTTTCCAGGAATCTTCTGTAGAATTCCATGCAGGCTTTTCCTTCTTCTTTGCAACCAGCCCTCAGTCCCATATGCATATCTGCAAAATCTGTTGCAGATGACTCCATGGGAGGGAGAAAACATCTTGTTCACTCCTGGCTCAGCTTCTCTCCTGAAAACTGAGCACATGGGCTCTTCTCAAAGCAGCTTCTGCCTGCTGTCTGCACAGACTGCTGCTCTCATGTGATCTGACTGACCACACCACATCACACCAGCAGGCACCCTGTGGAGCATGCTCAAAAATGCTACCACTCCCTGCCTCTAGAAGTTTCTTGTTGTGGGTAGCTAATCTGCCCTGCAACAGTAACCCACCCTCAGCAGGTCTCTCAAAGAGATAGCCTTTTTAGGCATATGGGTTACACCAAGACAAAGATAAGAATCAGCCTAATCCAGAAACTGGCAAGACAAGTTGGGGAGCATCAGCATCAGTGATGGCCAAGTATTGTAAACTAGTATGGACCAGAAGTAGCCAAACTCATTTTTGTCCAACTGAACAGTGTAGTGCAGTGGAATCACTGGAATCTTCAAGTCAACCCCAACATTTTGGTTTCCAGTGCTGTCACACATTGCTATCCCATCTATTCTCTGCAATGCTGCAACTCTTCAGGAATTCAAGAGGATCATAGAAAACAAACGTCTTCTTCTCCACCAGGACCTTACCATCCTTCACCACCACTTGAAGTCATGTAAGCCCTTTTGGACCCTAGCATTTAATCTTCAACAATGCAACTTCAACCCTGAAAGCTTGGAAAGCTGAATGGAGTACTTAAAAAGTTAAAAATAAACACTTGTAAAAGACCTGACAGAAGATCCATATTTCAAACTCCCATGAAGATTATGGGCAAACCTAAACTGCATATGCACAAACCAAGGCAGATGTGGATACTTGTTGCACAAATGGAAAGTTAAAACTATGGTCACTTAGAACAGACCCTGGAACTTACCACAGCTCGATGCCCAATTCACAAATACAAAGGCAGCCTAACAGTGATACTCTCTGTTATTCCAGATACAATTATCTGAATTAACCATCTGAATGTAAAATTATAGTTGTTGCTTTACCTTTACATCAGCCATACCAAGAAGTGTGCCAGAAGCCCCAGGGAGACCAAGATGTTACAAGATGGTATATGGACAGCAAAGCGATATGCTGTCCTTTCATGGGCTGTCACAATCTTATCCCTTAGGAGGGGCTAACTCTGTCCTTGGATATGTATTACTACATGAAATAGAAAAATCCATTATTTAATGCTTTTAAAATTGTTTGTGTTCCTTTGTTTGTCTCCTTGAAGTTCCTTAAGGATAAAACAAAAGAACCCCGGTGTAGTGTTTCTGCAATAATATACTTACTCTGCCTGAGTATAAAAGAACCTAGGCGACAGAAATGTGACAGGATCAAATCAAAATGTATTTAAGAAATTATGGTACATTTTAAGTGAATGTTTTCCTGAAATGTCATTTTTCAATTCAATGTGCAAAGGAATCTTTCATGGAATAAGGAAAATGTATTTCTTACCTTCCTGTAGCGTGTAATTATTTAATAAATAATTTGCAGACTCTAAGATCTCAACAGCGAAACTGGATACTCCAGTTTAACCAATTATAGCGCAGAGTCTCAAATTCTACTTGAAAGTCAATCAGCATCTAATTCTCACATTAAATTATACAGCTGAAATACAAGATTGATCACAAGTGTGCTGAAGAGACCTGTCTGAGAATGTTATTCTTGTCTTTCAAGGACTTAGGCCATCATTCAATACTTCATTTGATGATGTTGGGACTAGTTTTGAATTCTCTGATTTAGGAAACATTTCTGAACCTGAGGCTGGGAGATAGTTAAGTCTTTTATTCCCTTTCTGGGGCAAGGGAGTAGCTATTTGTGGTCACTGTGGTCAAATGAGGAATAGTGATCTCTTCTCCCCCCACCCTCACCCCCAGCTTTATGGTTTGATCCTATAAGAGCAACACAAGCATGCTCTTGAGCACAAACAGAGTTTCACGAATGAGGCCTGGTACACATGCAGGGCTCTGCCCACATAGATCAGTTTGGAGGACTAAGATATATGTTTGTGAAGATTATCAAGAAATTATAGCACTCATTGTGGTGGGGTTTTTATTATTATTATGTTCTTCCAAACTATGCAATATAATATGCAATAAATTCAGCTCAGAATGGACATTATGCCTTTGCTTTCTGTAATGCCTTTAGAAAGATGATGGAAGTATAACAGATAAATAAGATAACAATTGATACGTGTGTGGCATTAGCATTATATGTGAATACTATAACAGAAGATGGCTGCAGAAGTTTACATTTCTCGCTTACAGCTCCTGCAATAGACACTGTAAAAGCTGCTAGTAACTTGGCATCGCCATATAAAGATTACTTAAAAACCTCTACAGTCATATTGGAGATAGTATCTTTACTGTAAAACAGGCTTTACAAACATACTTCAATTGAATGGAATCCAAGACACATTCCGTTAATTCCAAAGTTGTTGGTTCTATTTATCCATTTCGAGAAAAAATCCAGTGGGGTAGCCGTGTTAGTCTGTGTACAGCAAAAACAACAAGAGTCTTGTGATACCTTAAAGACTAAGCACGAAGAAATTTGTTAGTCTTTAAGGTGTCACAGGACTCTCGTTGTTTTTGAGAAAAGAAAAGATCTGTTGTTGAAAATTAATGAAAAATTGGAAAGCAATATTATACAATTTCAAAATAGCAAATGATCACTTAGGGTACGTCCACACTAGAGCCTTAGGTTGACTTAAGGATGGTTAAGTCTACTTAAAGACTGCTTCATCCACATTGGGCACTTATTAAGTCGACTTAAGAGGTTCCTTAGGTCGACCTTATTAAGTCAACTTAAGCCAGTGGAGATGGAGGGTAGCCCTTAAGTCGACCTAATTGGCTTCCAGGCCCCGGAGCAACGTGGGACAGCTACCCACAATGCACCACTCCTCCATCGACCTAGCAACTGCCAGTGTGGACGCTGACAATCGACTGGAGTTTTCAGTGTGGACTCTGTAAGTCAACCCTTTAACAAGGTCGACCTTAAAGTCGACCTCATTAAGTCAACTTAACAGAGCCTCCAGTGTAGATATACCCTTAAAGATTTAACTAGCATTATCATAAAGATAATTATTTATATTTAAAACTGAAAATATAGAATATTACATTCATGAATTGCTTGACGTTTTTGAATTAGATTCTTCTGATTAATTACATTTTATTAATAACAAATATTGATTTTTTTTCTTGCTTCCACATTTTAAAATACTTTAGTGTCCTGTTAAATAAGCCACCTCTTGTCATATATAACTTCTCTATTTTAAGTAGCACTTTAATTATGACTCTATGCATTGCTGATAATGACAGAGTTACGCAGAAAATGTAAATATTTTAAGATGTAAAAGAAAAAATATCATCGGCTTTCAGATCTGACCAGGACCAGTGGAAAATATTTTTTAATCAGAGCTATTTTCAGGGGGCATGAACATTGTAGCAATCTGTGAGCAACTTCCTTGAATTAAAACAGAAAAAGACTCTTATGGCACTTTTAAAGACTAACTTTTTTTTTGCATGGGTTTTCATGGGCAGAGTCCCACTTTGTCAGATGCCAGAGTGTATAAAACTTACATTTGGCACATGATGGCATAATTCACCTGATCATCCACCAATGTGATTTATGCCATCGTGTCCCAACAATGCCCCTCTGACTTATACATTGGACAAACAGGACAGTCTCTGCGCAAAAGAATAAAGGGACACAAATCTGACATCAGAAATAACAACATTCAAAAACAAATAGGGGAATACTTCAATCTCCCTGATCACTTCACTGATGATATGTTAATATCTACACTTAGGCAAATGGATTGCAAATCAAAGCTTCAAAGAAAAACTGCAGAATTGGAATTCACATGCAGATTTGACACCATTGCCTTAGGGTTAAATAGGGATTTTCTTTTCTTATTACAACAGTTGATTTTGCCTTCTTTTTATCTCACCTCCCTCTAATATGCCGTTCACTGTTTGAATCTAAACAACTGCTTTGATTTGCTGTAACAGTCTGACCTGATCCTTTGACTTACACTTCCCTGCATTAATTTTCCTCCCATTCTGTAACTTCTCCATCTTCAAGTGTCTGATGGTGGGATTTTCTCCCATGAAAGCTCATTCAATAAATGAATGTGTTAGTCTTTAAAAATGCCACAAGACTCATTTGTTTTGCTGAACTAGACTGACGTGACTACCCCTTTGGAACTTGTCAACATAGATATTTAAGTGTTCGCAAAAGCAGGATGAAAATAACTTAAAAATAAAGAGATAATGATGTAGCTGATCTTAATGTGATTGGCGTGGGCAATGCTGGCCACCATGATTCTACATTTCGTGAAAAGGGACATTGAGATTCCAGAAGCTCATTTGCCATTGTGTCCTCTTCAACATTTTTTTAAAAGACCTATATTAATAAAGTTTATTTTTTTCAAGCAGAAATAATTGAGGATCTGGACCAACATTTCAGTTAAGAATCAGCAAGAAACTTAATTGACAATGGTTTTTTAACAGGACTAAAGTTATTGTTGAATTCAAGGTATATAAGGAATAGCCTCTGAGACTAGTATTCAATAACTTTGGGATGGGAGTAAAGGGATTGGTATAGTATTAGTACTATACTAGTACTAGTACTATGAGTATTAGTACTCAACAAAAGGGAGAATTAATTTCCTGCAATTACACGTGGTGAGCATTGGTGAGTGTTGGCAGACCTCAGTCCTTCCAAATTCTCATAATTAAATTTCTTCTCAAAACACCACAGTTAATGTACTGTTCCTTACTAATTTGTACAGTACTGAATTACAGTATGTGTAGCATGTACTGTAACTCTGTTACAGTGCAGTCTGATTTTAATTAAAAATAACATATATTGTAAGAGCACATGCATTCACGGGGGCAGATCTTGTACATGAATTTACTTCTTACATACTCCGTACCTTCCTTGTGTGTTTGTGACAAATAAATACAGTAATCAGCCTGGCCTTTATGGAATTATGCCCTGGAGAGGAGGAGCAAGCTTCTACTCTTTTATATCTTGCCTAAGAGCCAGGGAGAAAAGCAGACCCTGCACTCAGAAAAGTGCAATTACTTCCTTAGAAGAGCTATAAAAGAGCTTGGACCATGGCTCAACTCTACATAACAGGTGGCTAGGTAAAGATGCAGCTATGTACATGGCATCTCCACATATGGAAATACCTTTGGTGTTCCTATTATGGAAATACTGCTCCAAATCACACCTTATTATGAGCTGTGCCCAAATCTAGCCCTGCACAATTAACAAAATCCATCGAGACCGAAATGTGACCCCAAATTAACTGATAAAATCATAATAAACAATAGTAAACTTTGTCATGGAGGTAAAAAAAGGAGGTTACAGTAATTTAATATAATGTCCAATTAAAACTCATAATATTATTTGCCCTGTTGATTTATTCAGGCATTCCAGCCTGATTTCATTTTTATCAACTTATTTCTCCATTCCCCCTTGCTGAAGAAGAGTTTCTTTGACAGACTTCTATTTGATGAAAATGTCACAAATACCTCATTTTCTAAAAATATGTGTGTTGCAAGAATTGCAAAATTAGTTCTTTATCTAATATACCTCCACTACCTCCTGTAAGACGGCTGCTATGGACAACAAGGCTATAAGGGAAGAAAATGATTTTTTTTATAATTTTTACAGTTCATAATAATAAATTATAATAAATTCAATAGATTTTTTTCATGGACTATGATGGACAGAATCTTTAGTTAAAAGGGACATTTCTGGGGTATTTCTGGGCCTTACCTTTATATGAAACAAGCAAAAAGACAAAAATGGCATAATGTTGACAGTTTGATATGAGGAACTAGAATTTTATTTCCTATAATTGTTCAGAAGATGAAGAAAACTGCTTATTTAGTTAAACAAAGAGTGAAAGACACTTTTTAAAAAAAAATCTTTGCACAGCCTCAACACAGCGGGGCTTCTTAACAGGGATTTCTGGGCACTACCACACTACAATCCTATCTATATCCAACAGATCCCACACAATATCTCTGACTATATTAAGGAATACCACAGCAGGCCAACTATATTCCTATAACGAGACCAAACACCTCTTGTACACACGAGGGCCTGGTATAAAGTGGGGCTTGTCCAGTTGTAGTTTACTTCAGTATGTTACTATATTAAGTTGTATCAGTGCACAGCATTAATTTAACCCTACTGTTGATGTTATACCGGTGCAGATTTTTTCCAAGTTGGTAGAGTCTATAACAATTACTTGTGATAATAAAACGTCTTACTAGTCAGCTACAATATTTAAGTCAGGGGTCGGCAACCCCCGGCCCGCATGCCAGGTCGCCGCTCAGGCTCCCCCACTGGCCCCATAAACCGCGCGGCCGGCAGCTGTGGCCCGCAGCTGAGGGCCCATGCTAGCCCTGCCCTCTGCTGGATGGCAGGAGGGGAGTAGAGGGGAGCAGAGTGGATCACGTCGCGTCGCCCGCCCAGAGCTGCGACGCTGCCAGCAGGGCAGAGATGGCCCCGGCCATGGCTGGCAAGGGGGTGGGTCGGCCCGGCCAGCGACCTGCAGTTCCTGGCCCCAGCTCCCGCCAGCAGCGGCAGCTCCAGGTGGACCGAGCCGACCTACCCTCCTGCCGGCCATGGCTGGGTTGGCTCTGCCGCAGCGGCGTGGCTCTCAGCCGGCCGGGGCAGGGCGACATCAACCGCTCCGCTTCTGCCATCCAGCGGGGCCCTTAGCCGCGGGCCAACCTGCAGATGGGAGCCGTCCCCGGGGCCAGAAACCGGAGGCCACCCGCCGGGGAATGCTGGCCTAGGCCCCGGCCGGCAGGGCACCGAAAGCCTGGCCCCACCCCCTTTTGGCCCCGGCATCTGCTAAGGGTGCGGTGGGCAGGGCTGGCACAGGGGCCGGCAAAGGTTGCCGACCCCTGATTTAAGTAAATACTTCTCTGACAGAAACAACTACTCAGAAGGGGCTAGAGTGTGCACCATTTACTCATGTTGAGTAATGCCTTAGACCCCCAAAAGTCCCACTGAAGTCAATGAGACTGTTTGAGAAGTAGTATACAACTCAATCAAAGCATGTAGTACACAATCTGCCCCCAAATCGTTTGCAGTTAATATTAATGTGTACCGAACACAAAGCAATTTTAATTAAAATGACGTAAAACTCTTTAAAAATGGATGTCAAATAGTGCATTATTTGATGTCATCATATCTATGTCAATTTTTGCTATTTTTGTGCCTTCGCTCATTTAAGTGTGAAATCTGTAAACGTCACTGTAGAATAAGAGAAATAATCTCTGCTGAGAACACTCATGGCTGAGACCATCTCTTCCTTTGGTTTACGTCATTCTATCCTCTCCTGACTCTCCATTAGTAGAGCCTCTTATTCCTTCCTCCCCATCTCTGTTGTTGTTTCATAGTTTTATTTACCTCTTCTAGGCTGATGACTTAGATGACTTGTTCATCATAGTAAAAGAAACTGGGGGAGGTGGGTGGGGGAGAGAACCACAGCTCTGTAATGACAAAAAATACAGAAAGTCACAATTTTAAATGGGAAAAAAAAAATCCCACAGCCAAAAGGCACCCATATACTATAGCGTTTATGTCACCAGTAGTTTGTACAATTTGCCATATTCTGGTTTATAATTACAAAATGACTTTCCTAGCTATTTCCTTCCTACTAATGGAATTCCTCATTGTAGTAAACGTCAACAGCCTTATCCAAAAAAATACTCAGTGTTCAGAAGATACTCCAGAATACTGACAGTGAATTTTAAAGAAAATAATGTAGGCTACTGAACACCCCAATGTTGATTAATATGTTAAAATAATCCATTTTACTCTGGAATTTCAGCCAGACATTAACAATTATTCTTCTGATCATGCTATTCAGACTTAGTCAATTTGTAAATACTACTGAAAGGAAATAATTGTTCAGTCAATAAATATATTCTTTAAAATATAAATGTCTCCAAACTCATTTGTAGTGAACAGCAGCAAAGCAGCTCGCTCATGGGTTTCTCTTCCAAAACAACTTTGTAAAGACAAGATATAAAACATCTAACTTTTCATGCTCTGTTCGTGCCAATTCTGAATCAGGAGAAAGAAATCCACCTTATTATATAGTATACCAAGCTATAATTACTATTTTTACATTTTTTGACAGCAGACGCAATTTCCATTCTGGTTTGTTTCAAAGATTGTGGGACAAAGTGTATTATCAGTAGTGTAAATCCAGTGTAACTTCAGAAACTCAGTTTACTGCAGTTGGCTGTTAAAAAGTTATGGGAAAAGGATATTAATATTTTCATACATGACACAATAAAGTTAGTGGAGAAGCATGATCCATTTAACAGTTCAAAGAATCAGTGTCATTTGGGGCATATGACAGAGCCCTCTGATGTCTGCAAGTTCAAGATTTACCATTTGGATCTCAGAAACATCTTGAATAATGTAGAAGTTTGGCCAATGAAGAAAATATATTCCTGAATCATTGTGGATATGTAGAGATTAAAGGCATGCCACAACATATTATATGTAGGATCCCAAATAATAATTGTGTGTGGAGAGAGACAGAGAGAATATATAATAAGTGTAAAACCCACTGTGCACAGAGAAAGAAACAGGCTCATAATAGACCAAAGTATGCTCCCAATATGGTCTCAACATAAATAATATCCTCCTTCCATTGTTTAAAATAGTCTCTACCTTCATATCACAAACAAGAAGACCTGTGGCACTTATAAAGACTAACAAATTTATTTATTGCATGAGCTTTTGTGGGAGAAAATCACACTTCATCAGACACTTTGAAGATAAGGAACTTACAGAATGGGAGCTCTCTTTTTTTGTGAAGTCCAGCCATGTGGAAGAATGTGTTGTAGGTTGGTTTTGTGTGAGAGATTCCAGTGTTGAGAGTTCATTTTTAATTTTCTTCTGTTTGCTGTACAGGTAGCTTCTTAGCCTTGGCCTACACTTAAAAAACTGTGTTGATCCCTGACGATCGATGCAGCGGGATCGATTAGGACGAAGTGGGATTGTCTCCCACAGAAGCTCTGTGATAAATAAATTTGTTAGTCTTTATAAGTGCCACAGGATTCCTTGTTTGTTTTGCTGAACTAGACTAACACGGCTACCCCTTTGTACCTTGATATTGTTTCCTGTCTCCTATTCACCAAGGCCTATTTTTCATTATTCTTTGCAATAGCTAATTGAAGTCCAATCCTGGAAACTCTTAATACCAGCCATGATTATTAATGCCAGTAGTCCCCATTAGAGTCAACAAGGCAATCCATGGTAGCAAGTATTACACTGACATTAAATGCTTGCAGGATTAGAAATCTCCTCAGATAGATACCTCATCTTTTTATATGCTTGTAAAATATCATGCACATCTATGGCACCACAAAACTAATATGTGGTCATTTTAAAAAAAATCAAACATACATAATAAATAAGCAGTATAACAATATCACATTCAGTATAGCTATTATTTATTATGAAATCCCTTCTACACAGTTAAACCTTTGAGTTAAAAATACCCAAAGTGTTTTAAAGTCCAGATACTCAGCTGTGGTAAATTGGTGTAGCCCATTTAATTCCAATGGCCAGCTGAAAATCTGGCCTTTCATGTACAAATTGTTTTACTAATAAATGTTGCAACAACAACTGTGAAATCTCAAACAGCAGCACAGGAAGGAACTTCTTCATTTTTGGTAATCTACTCATTTTCATTAGCTATGGATGCGCATGAGGAATAAAGTTCTAGTCTCAATTGATTCCAATAACTCTGAAACTCAGTGAGTTTTCAATCTTTCTGGGACGTGGAGATAGAAATAGGAAAAAGTGGTAAAATTTAAATGTGGATCTGGAGTTAAAGTCAAGCCGCACAGTGTTCAGGAGCATCTTCTCTCCAGATTTTGTTTTGGACCCATGTCAAGTAAAAACACTTCATCACACTCAGTATCATAGAAATCTGAAGAAATTTGCCTTTGATGCAGACAGTGGCAAAATGAGAAAGACATTCATGGAAATAAGTGGCAGGCTGCAACTTTTATTAAACTTTAACATGGGGGAGACTGCTATCCATCCATCACCCATACTCTCTGATACAGGTATTTAACTGGTTCCAGTGCCAGGGTTACAGAGTTCCTTATCATATGAACTATAACTCAAGTAGGCTCTCATCAGCCTACTCCTAGGACTCGGATCTCTATGAATCCTAACATGCTGCCTCCACGAGAGGGGCAATGGTAGCAGAAGGGTGAGGAACTTAGTCCACGAGGGACACAACATCTGACCTTGGTCCATGAAGGCCACAAAGTCTCACCCACAAGCCCAAGTCCTATCTCTCAAAATCCCAGACCTATCATCTCTGGCAACCATTCCTTTAAGGACACAATAAACTGGCCACAAGTTGCGACGAATAAACAAGTCAATCCAAGTACCTCATTTAGGTACTAAGCACATTCCTGCTTAACCCATGGTGGTTTGAAGATGCAACAAGGAAAGCACAAAATATCTTCCCTGTTTTTCTGCCAATTGGCACATGGTAGAAACAATTCCATCCTGACCCTCAAATAGGCAACTTGCTAGACCCACAGTATCTGGTAAGCCAAATGCCTGTTCCTAGTTCAGAATGTGTAGGGCGGTACTGCTGGAATGGTGTCAAAAGAGGCTCTAGATGGCCTTCGCACTGGATTAAATTCTGGGAGCTAAGAAATGCTGGCCAATCAGCAACCTTCCCCACTGGCCAGAAACTCCAAGGGAAGGAACTACCTAGTGTGGCTTAATGAGTTTCTCCTTCCCTTACTGCTAAAACTACCCCCTTTCACCAATGGCTCCAGCAAATTTTGGGCTCCCCACTACAGAAAGGATGTGGACAAATTGGAAAGAGTCCAGTGGAGGGCAACAAAAATGATTAGGGGGCTGGGGCACATGACTTACCAGGAAAGACTGAAGAAACTAGGCTTATTTAGTCTACAGAAGAGAAGACTGGGGGGGGGGGGATTTGATAGCAACCTTCAACTACTTGAAGGGGTGCTCCATAAAGGAGGGAGCTAGGCTGTTCTCAGTGGTAACAGAGGACAGATCAAGGAGCAATGGTTTCAAATTACAGCTGGGGAGGTCGAGGTTGAATATTAGGAAAAACTTTCTCACTAGGAGGGTGGTGAAGCATTGGAATAGGTTACCTAGGGAGGTGGTGGAATCTCCGTCTTTGGAGATATTTAAGGTCCGGTTAGACAAAACCCTGGCTGGGGTGATTTAGTGGGAGTGGTCCTGCTTTTAGCAGAAGGTTGGAATAGATAACCTCGTGAGGTCCCTTCCAGCCCTAAGATTCTATGAATTCCCTGCCCATTGGAGAGGGTAGAATTGATCATGCAATGCTGCTTTCAGTTCCTTATTTCAGATACAGTTCTCCAAAAATGAGAGATATGAGATGAATTCAGGGGGCATCTTTGTTAGTTATAATATTACCAAGCTAAAACTAGTGCCCCCTGGGAAATACTACCCCATAGTCAGACTTCCTCAACAACAGCATGGAATCATGTTGCTGGGAACACCTGTACTGTTTTCATACTTGTCACTGTTTATGATAACTCTGAATAATCTCTCGATCGAGAAAACAATCATCAGAAAACTGATTTTTTTCCCCTCTTTCAATTTCAGCAGAACAATTACCATAATTAATTTCACAGACCAAGAAGATAAGATTAGTGATATAACTGAACATTTAACTGCCAAGTAATTGGTAGGCAGATTATCTTATAATGCATAACAGATAACCGTAATTTAAGGCTTTAATGTTTTTTTTCCCCTGGATTCATCTAATCTAAAAATAAGCTCTTGTAGATCTTTTACAGTGCACTCCAAAAGC
Organism: Pelusios castaneus; assembly: GCA_007922175.1. Taxonomy (NCBI): domain Eukaryota; kingdom Metazoa; phylum Chordata; order Testudines; family Pelomedusidae; genus Pelusios; species Pelusios castaneus. Next base: position 13,642,319 of record ML685777.1, read on the forward strand.
TGATATCATATGCACACTGAAAAAGCTCGATGAGTGTCCCACTTCTCTCAATTTAGCCTCAGTTCTTCTTCGTACGTTGTGGTCAGCTCTGTTATTATTCTCTAAAAATAGATATAATAACAGCAGAGTGAAGATAAGCATCCCTGCACAGCGGATAAGCAACTTCAATCTCTGATGATTTCTCTTCTTCAGCTCTCCTGCTGTGCTTGAGTCATTACGTTGTGTGATGCATTAAACTACAACTTTTCAGAAAGTGTTTCGGAATATTGTTCATTCACTTATAACAATGAATTAAAGAAACCAGTTAGTGTCATGACTCAGCTTCCTCCCCTTCTTTCTGCACAGGTTTGCATTCTCCTTCATCCTGCACTTACCCTAACTGATTATTAAAAATCACCACTTCTGGTGCATGGCTTCCGACAGAACAATGAATTAGATGCTGGATAAGTGATGTAGCACTCGATCACAGCAGCAGCATTTGGAGACTTCATGCCAAGCCATCCACCATTTACTGTGCTATAAACTAGCATTGTTTTACACACATTTCCCCAGCCAGAAAACTTCACAGTCTAAAACCCTCATCCAGGCAAGTGCATGCTTAAATTCCACAGATTTCTGAATGGGGATGGACCTAAATTCATACCTTAAGAAAGAGCTCTCTTGAATCAGGGACTACAGTGGGGAAACGTAAATTAGTTCAAGAAAGGCAACTTGTAGCTTATTAGTGGTAAAGAAAAAAAACACAGGAAATGTTCCTAAAATAAATTGGTATTATGAAAGCATTTGAGGAAGGAGAGAGGGCACTTGGCAGATGAAAAGGGATCAGAAGCAAAGGACCAAAAGTGATAAAGGAAGAAGGGAGATGTAAGGTGATATGCCTACATACTGGTGAGGAAAGGAAAAGGGAATTTACTCCAATTCACTAGCTCACTCTTCAATGTCATGCTGTGTTCTGGTGAGGGAGTGGCGAGATCATGCTTTTAGGATCTAATCGAAAGCCTACGGATGTATCTTAAAAGTCTCACACTCACTTCAGTGGACTTTGGATCAAATCCTCATGATATAACCCTGCTCTGGGAAGCAATGAGGAAATCCCTATTTCCCTCTGGAAAAACTTTCTGAGCAATGTAGGGCTCAGAATTTGATTGTGCGTAAGCCGTGCCGTCCTTTAGTGCCAGTGCAGAAGGGAAGGTGGAATAAGCATGTCCAGTTTTTCATGTCTGTAAGCAGAACTTCTTCTACCTTTTGCCAGATGTTAATATTGACATGCACTGGAGTTTAAAAAAAGAAGAGTTGAAATGGCAGATTTCAGTTATGCCCCTTATTATAAGCAACACTGAGGGAATTGCTTTTCAAAAGCTCCCCTTTGGCTTCCTAATAAAGCCTCCATCCTTTCCAAATATCACATCATCTGCTCCAGACCTTGGCTGAGAACGATAACCTTCAAAGAAAATCAAAGATTTACCATTCCCATTCTGTCTCATTCTATTTACAATAAATACCTGCTGCTGTACTCTCTCTTCATAGAACGCACAGAACAATGGTCTGATTACTGCCATGTTTTTCATTCTCACTGAAAATGTAGGTCACTTCCATTCCTCAGATTAGTTACAATCTGTTTTGTTACATGATAAAGCAGGAACCTTCTTCAGGGATGTTGGTCAAACAGCATGAGCATCAGTAATGGAAGTCTGAGCTGCGCTCAGCTGATCCACATGCGTTTTGGGCAAAGTCAAGGAATTCTGTAGAACAGGAGAAAAAACTGGAAAAACGTGAAGCTACATGGTAGTGCATATGGTGGAATTACTCCTTTCTCTTCACCACCATCACCTCCATAGTGCCCAGCTCACTATTGGTACACGTAACCCCTAAGGTGACTGAGTTCACCTATCAGTCTCATTTAATGTCAGGTCACTTTATGTAGTTTGTTGTCATACAGATGGAGACACATCTGTTTCCAGAAATCAATATGCCATAATATAAAAATTATTTCAGAACACAACTATCTTGCACACGATAAAGGCTTTTATTTTGCTGCACTCCAAGATTAGAGAGCAATGCTAAACCAGCTGCTGTTACACACATAAAATAGCTTTGTTCCTTTGATTAGGCATGATGTAAATGATTCATTCAATTATTACTTTTGTATTCAAAGATGGCTTATTTTCATGCAGATTTATGTCCCGTTATGCATAAAGGACAATCTTAATTGTGCTGAAACAACTGCATATTTAATTAAAGAGTGCCATTTCAGGCATAAAATAGATTAGAGAAAATGCTGACTATGGTAAAATAAATATTCAACTATTTAATTTAACTCAACATTTATTTTTAATCCAAACATCAAAATAACCTTGTTTCTAATTACAATTTCATGACAAATGTCTTGAATACACATTTTGTCTCTACTTTACTTCAATCTGTTCAGTTGAGTTATACTTGCTTCTTTACAAAACTGCGTTGATATAAAAATCTGCACCAGCTGTATTCCTATATCTCAACAGAACATGGATTAAAGTATGTAAGCTATTACGGTCATTTAAAAAACCCTATTACCCAAATATTTACGAACAGCTTACATGCAGTCAAATGGGTTACAATTCAGTTAAATGACTGCTAACCCATAATGGGTAAGGAAAGTGTAGTGCACTCAAGCAGCAGAGTCAACAGAGCTATACTGATTTACATTGGCTAAGGATCTGGCCCTTAATGTTTACAAAAAGTCAACTGTGGTTCCCAGTTATAAGTGCCATTGAAATCTCTACATTTACTCTCCAAAGTGGTATCTTCCATTATCAGCAGCAAATGTTTCTCTATGATGACAGTATATATATTTTAACGGCATCAACTACAGGAAGAATCTGGCCTGATCTTGCTCTTACTGAAATCAGTTTGAAAAGTTCCATTGAATATGCATTATACTTTATTTTCTATTTGGAAATATTCTGAAGTTTATAATTTAAATCTATGAGGGCAAATCCAAATACTGTTAAACCCACACATGGGTCCTTGGTACAACCCTCAATAGTCATGGGGAACTCTGCTTGGGAAAGAAGAGGGCTGGGGAAAAATGAACATCATCTCCTCTAATTCTTTTTGGCATCATCTCTTCACAACTAATTCCTCTTAGCAGGGAGTTAGTATCAGCAATAAAAGAGTGATGCTGGTGGGGGGGACCAGGACAGCCAAACAAACTGAGCTGGCACTGCTGGGTATCTGCCACTTGATTCCTGTGCATCTTTGGAGGGTTCACAGCTAGCATTGGGCTACTTATTCGCAGGAGCAAACCCCACTCTATTAACAGAAGAAGTCAGAGAGGGAATACTGCAGATACTGCAGAAGCAACAGAGGAGAAATGCTGAAGTATGACAATATAAGAAACAAAACTAATGTTTTAAATAAATTAAGACGACGTCTACACGTATGGCAGCAAATTTGCTGCTGTCAGATCAATCTTTCCATATCAACTTAGCCGTCACTTACGAGCCGCTAAGTTGATCTGAAAATCGACTTAATAAAACCATCCTCTCAAGAGGCATAGTGTTGCATTGATGGAAACACATTTCCCTTCAGCGCACTGCCGTGAAGATGTGACACTGAATTGGAGTTAACGAGTCGACAGAAGTTATCCAAGCTACTCTAAGTAAATGTAACTCCTGTTGACTGCTGCCAAATTTTGCTGCCAGTATAGACCTGACCTGGCCAAAGTAGCTTCTGGAGGCCTGCCTGATTACTATAGGTGTTTGTCTGTGGTGATTAATGTGGTCTTACTCTGTGCTGTTTTCTGTAACATTTTTACTAAATGATTTTACTTGGGTTAATTTTCAAGGAAATAACTTTCAAGAAATAATGGAATAATGTTTAATTTGTAATCACTAGTATTTGCACTGCACAGTCACACATCTATTGTTAAGGAACAGAAACAAACAATGTGACTTGTGTCCAAATAAGGCCTAGAATTTTCTGCAGAAATTAATTTAAAAGAAAATAATGATCTTTCTGAACAATTGATGAACAGAAAATGCCACCAAAATAAAAAAAGCTAGGAAGTATTTCCAAATTCTACTCATCACTTGTTTTTATGCTCAGCTGCTCATATGCTTTAGCACAGGGAATGGCTACCCAACATTCTCTACCTCTAAATACCTGCTGATAATTAGACTTTAAAATGAAGTGCAGTACTGTACACAACTAAGTAATGATGAGCAGAGAGGGGGCCTTCTATAAAATGGTGAATTCAATGGGATTGAAATATTCTGACCAGGAATCAGACTTGAATCTTCATATCTACTGTGTAAAATCATACACACAAACAACATATATGTCAGCCATTGTATTTAGCAATAACTATTTCCTTTTAACTTGAAAGAAAGAAAGAAAGAAAGAAAGAAAGAAAGAAAGAAAGAAAGAAACCAAACCAAACTTTTTACTTCCCTGGTCTTTAAATAAGACCCCCCCAAAATAACAGTCTTTAAGCAATTACTATTTCTCCTTTACTTCACACCACTGTCATATGTTCTATTAGCTGTCAACACATTTTCCAGGTCTTAAGAGCAATAAAGCAATGTTACCAGTGTGCCTGTCAGGTTTTAATTTGACCTGGAAATAAATATTTTGTTATCTCAAGAAATTCAGCACACTAAACACAAGTAATTTATGCTAAGTTACCAACGTGTGGCTTATCCAAAATAAGTAACAACAATCAATACCCGTCTATTTTTAAATGTCGATTTCTGAAAGTAAGGGAAGCATAATGTTTCAACAAGATGTCATTTGTAAAGAATATATTCTCCCAAAACTTTATTAAAAAGAAAAAAAATGTTTATTTGAATAGTGATTTAGTACATCAGTCTATCAAAGTCTTTTGAGTAATGGGAATGTCAATATACCTTTTCTATGAAATATGTGCTTAAGACAAAATCCTGCCTTCTATGAGTGTACCACATTTTAAACCCTTTGAACTGCCAAAAGATTCAATATTTTAAATAACCAGAGTATGCTTTACTGACTTAAAATGTTTGCCATCATAGTGATACTCTACAGCCTCGATTACCCAAATGTTATGAGAATGTCGTGTCATTTGGATACAGTCTAAGGCATTTTCAATGGCCCAAATCCTCGCATTACTGAAAACAATGGCAAAACTCCCATGACTGGAATGAATCTAGCGTTTGGCTCTGTATAATTAACAGATAACCTGGTCTGTTTTAGATAGGGAGTATTAGATAATTGAACTTTGGATAATCAAGGGTGAATTTGCTTTAGTTTTTCTTTACAAATTATAAACTCTGGGTCAGATTCTTAGCTGTTGTAAATTGGTGTAACACCATTTCAAAGGAGCTATGCTAATTTATACCAGCTCGGGATCTGACTATATATATATATATATATATATATATATATATATTGCTCGCCGCTAGGAGTTTGGTCACCCTCCGGGGTCTTATTCATCGGAGGTGGCGTGCTGACCTGGGTTCTTTTTCCCTCGGAGGTAAAACCTCCGTTTTTATTCAGGGAGTGGTTTTTGGAGGCCCATGTTGTAACATATGTGGTCAGGATATAAGAGCAACAAAGTACAGGACAGAATCCTCCCAGCACCCAAGCTATTAGTAGCAGGACTGGGTGTTCGTCCCAGGAGAGAGGGATTGAATATGGTACCATGGCCAGAAAAATTAGGAGGGCCAGGAGAAATAATAAGGAAACTACAAAGAGTGTTGTAAGTAGAAGAGACAATTTATTTTTCATGATTGTCATAGCTCTGTAGAGCTACAGGAAACAAAGCTTAAAGTACAAAAATGCAGTTTCCTTAGCTTAAGCTTGATTATCAGTCTATGCCGTTCTATGCGGTTTCTTTCTGCTGCAGCTGCTTTTTAAAGAGACAGTAGATAATTTTATGCAAACTTACTCTGTGTACACTAAATTCCCGTTACATCTTATGCGCATTATACTTGTACATATTCTCGTACATATATTTATACAACACCCTGTTACAATGCTGCCGTTGCCCCTTTTTAAGGGGGCTCAGTACAGCCCTAATCTGCCTGTACTCCCAGGCTCGGGGCTCTAACCTACTTCTGTCCTAACTCCAGGACTACGGGGTTCTAAGCTTGACGGGTGTAACACTTACTAAAATATCTAAGTAGCTACTATCATTATTCCAGGACCCAAATTTGATCCCTTTCTAGGGCCAATATTCGCTAAAGTAATTTATTCCCGAACCTCTTTCGAGGGGGGCCAATATCAGTAATTTATTCCCGAGCCTCTCTCGAGGAGGGCCAATATCCGCCTAAGTCCTGTGCATATGCCTTTGTACTTATACTTACCAGCTCCTCAGCCTCGTTGTCGATTTCCGCCTCTGTAGGGATTTGGATCGACCCTTCGGTTCCTTTCCACCGTGTCAGTCCCACTACCTGTTACCAGGTCTGGGCCGCTGACTCCTCTGCCCAGACTCAATGACCGTGAGGACGAGCCCCATGATCAAAGAGCCTTGTTCCGAGAGACAGTCTAACGTCTTAGAAGCTCTGGAACTCCGACCCCCTCCCAACATTTGGGGGCCCCAGTTATAGGGTTTTTTGGGTCGGCCCTGTCTCTCACCTTCCGTGAGGTGTGAAACTGTGGCCGCATGATGTCTGGAAAACCTCGTTCCTGATTGGTTGACATTTAGGTTGCGGGTAACACTTTGTGCCCCCAGCGTATGGGAGGCGGAGTGGTGGTCGAACACCTGGACCCAAGGGGGGCCTCAGGCTATTTGCATATTAAACAGGCGGTTCGAGTTCTGGCTCAAGATCAAGAAGAGAGTTTGCTGGTTTGACAAGGCCTCAGTTATTTAAATTAGTCTTGTCACTAGGCAGATGCATAGAGTAGGCCCGGAGAACAATACACTAGCTACCTTAACTACACTTTATCCTTAACATACTATACCTACTTATAATCTTATATGAAATACCTATACCTATATACCCCACACCCCCCTTAGATTTCTATATATATATATATATATATATATATATATATTCCACCATCAATTTAGTTTACAGTACTGGGGAGAACAAAATGAAACATATTTGTATCAACTTATACAAAATGCAATCGTAAGGTACATCAGAAATGGTAAAACATTTGAAAGCATCAATTAATGAGATAACTGAATGTAGGAATAGTTTGCCTACCTGTTTGACATCATATGCAAGAAGAACAAGTCTTAAATCTGGTGAAACTGAATGTCTTGATGCTTTGAAAGTTACCTAAAAACAGGTAATAATATGCGTAACTAATACACGTAAGGTCATTTTTCCAAAGACTCTAACAATTACTTAAGACTTTTACAATTTCAAGATAATTACTGTTACAAACAACTGAATTTTTTGTACATACGCAGTGCTATATTAATTCACAGTCTAATTGCACTGACATTAGTAGATTGCAACAGATAAATTTGCTGCTATACTATCAACAAATTAAAAAGCCAATGAGAGTTGACCATGATAGCAATATTATGCTCAGCAATATCTGTCTGAAGAAAGGCAGCTAAAACCAGCACACTTGCAAGGGAGGAAACAGGAAGCTTCTGCTGGTAGGTATATACTTCGTGGACAATTATGAAAAAAGACACACCATTGGTTAAGTTTACAAATAATGCACAGAAAAAAATGGATAAGCACATTGCAGTAACAGAGCTTTGCATCTCTAGTTGCTTCTCTTTTATCTTTATGAGCATCAGCAATCTGTAAAACAACCTTCCCTGAAGAAAATGTCTTTATTTTACAAGAAGTAAGAAGAAAACAAAGAACAATCCGTAGTGGAAAGTAAAGTGAAACAGAAAGTAGCATTATAAAACTAATGCAGCTTTATATATAGCAAAGACTATATGACACCCAATTGAATTCAGGGCAGTAATTTAATCAAGGGGTAACACTGACATCAGAAAGAATTAATGCAGGAGGAGGATCAGAGTGTACCTGAAGTAAGAGGGACACCAAAGAAAATATTTTATGTTAATTTGAAGACATTTGCTATCTGTAGAAGGAAACAGTCAAAAACCAGTTAGTAAAGATATAAGCAAGATGGAACAAATAGAAGCAGCATCACTGGAAAACTGATCATTTGATTACAGCAAAGGTATAGTGTTGAGGGGAAAATGGTAGCCTGGAACAGCCTATATCAACAATCAAAAGGTATTTCATGAATACTACTATTCACAGAGGGCCTTGTTCATGTTATCCTAACTGACGCATGTGCTCACAAACTTGGAGTATGCAAGGACAGCTAACCTGGGGCCTTACTTAACACCACGTTAAGACTAGCTTACGATTTATACCCTCAGATGAGAATATGTATGTCTCCCACTGAATTCAGAGAAAACTGCATGCTTGAATCTGAAGGCAGAATTTTAGTCCATGCAAAACAAACAGAACCAAGCTTGACCAAGAAAATCACAAGGGAAACTTAGCCCTGGAAATAACTCATTCCCCTCCAAATAGTAAATGTATTATATTAATGTTGAGGACAACAATTCCACAAGTTGCAGATGGAAAAGAGAAATATAAGGAAAAAAAAAAAGGAAAAGGAAAAGGCTTGGGAGTTGAGACATATTTTTTCTGCTTATTCAAAACAAGAGATTTCTGTCCCCCACTCTCGTCTTTATTGACTGACTGTCATGCGATCAAGACAGATCATGTCTATGACATTCTGCTTATTTGGCAAACCACTAAGAACATTTTTTAGATGTCGAGTTCTTCATTCTGGCAATCTATTAATTATTGCCACACTAACTCAGTCTTCTGCAATATATAACCTGGGAAGTTTTCCAAATTCATTTTCAAGCAAGTGAGGTTTCCTGTATTTAGTGAGAGTCTTCAGTTAGTGATTATGCCACTGTAACACTAATGATGCACTCAGAGTAAGCTCAGCTGCAGACAGTTGGCACTTTCAGGCCAACACCAGTAAGACAGAGTTTCCTATTTCCCACTAAAAGATCATCTCAAGTATCAAGGGGTTTATAATTGTGTGAGGTGTGCTAAAGATGGCCTGGCTCACCTTTCACTCACCTGCACATTTTTGTGTAATTCACGGAATGTTTCATGTATAAGTGGAATATCAGTGAATTACAGTCTCCAGACTGTAGGAGTCTAACAGACGGCAGGTAATGCTTTTGGCAGATTATTTCCTCCCATCTGATAGAACAAAATTGTTCTTACTAACCAAAGTTAAAAATGTGAAATATTTTTATATATTCCACAAGCAGGAAAATTAATACTAGGCCAGCAGAAAACAGACCTAATGAGATGGCAATATATGTATGCAAAGACTTTAAAAATTCACTTTTTAAAAAAGAAGAAATGTAATGAATGTATGTAACGGGGTTGGTATTGAAGTGTCTGAGTCCCTAATGTGCTTAGGCTTTTTTGAAAATCTCAGCCTCATTCTTTTTGGCATCCAAAAAAGTTTGGCAATACATTAAGAAATGTAGCCGGTATTATTTTTCACAATTTTATACACAGAAAAGAGCTTTCCATGGGGGGGGGGAAGGGAAGTGAGCACCTGCACTTTTCTTTATGCTGAACAGGAAAAATATGCCAGGCTCTGACTTCGTAGAACCAATAAAGTGAAGGAAAGACAGAAAGAGTAAATGTTCCACATACTCTTCCCCTAGATCCTTCCTTGCCCATGTGACAGATGTCTGACTCCCTTATGGGTGAGAGGATGTCAGTGGGGGTCATTAAATTGATATCAAGTGTAGGAGAGGAGCCCGATTCAAAACCAGTGAGGTCACTAGGAGATCCTAAAACTGATGCTGCTCCCAATCTTTACATGACTTTAAAAGTGCTTTGCAATGAGCCCCTCGGAACAGAGATACAGTTTATTTGCCTTCGGGGAGGTATTGTCTCTAGCCATGTCAAATTCCTGACGTCCAGTATGTTCGCTACTTTTCTGTGGGAGGAATTTCCTGCTTTTGTGGTGCGAGAATAAGCCTTTTTATTAACCTAGAACTTTAGTGTTTTTAACCATAGTGTGAAACTGGGGGTTAACCCCCTCTGATAACTTGTTTCTTCAGAAATCTGATGCAATGAAGTTTTCTCGCTAGTTTTGCTACCATGTGTCTATACACTACTTTTCTCACTGATGCCTGTGCCAGAAACACTGTGCCTCCTGTAGGCAGCTACAGCTTAATGCCATCCCCATGGGTATATCTACACTGTAGTGAGGAGGTGCAATTACGGCACTTGAACACATACCCAAGCTAGCTTGGCTCTAGTTAGAGCACAGTACAGCCATGGCAGCCCACATGGGGCCACAGACTTGCTATTCAATGATGTCCCCAAGCTCTTGGGCAGGTTTGTGCTCCAGAAGCTAGATTGTGCTCCCATTGCTGTTGCTGAAGCTATACCATTCTTGTTAGTCAGGTCAGCTTTGATCTATATAGGTAAAATGTAGTTTGCTCATGCCTACCTCGGCTGCAAACACACCTCTTTAATGCAGTGTAGACACACCCTGCTAGCTACATAAGTGCCACTCATGAAATATTTACATTTCACAATGTTGCAAAGTTTTCATCAAAAATTAGACTTCAGAGGTTTTTACATCCCTTTTCCACCTCTCAACGTACAAGACTGCCATGCGTTTCATGAACAATGCTGAATTTGACCTTTTTTTTTTTTTAAGCTTGCAAAAGCATCAGACGAAGGAGCTGATCTTGTATTCCTTGCTGAGGCAACTCCCCCCTCCTCCCTGACTGCAGGACTGGAACCAGCTGTATAAGATGAGCAGCAGATTGCATTCCTCGCCTCCTTTGAAGGAAACAGCTCATGTGATATGGGTTTTAATTCTTTGTCTGACAATGACAGATGATGATGTGACACTCCAGGGACAATCCACAGCCTCCTCTCTACTCCCAATAATGCACTCGACAACCATGACCACTGGTGTTACTACTAGCCCAGATCACAAAGATGATAATCAAATGTAGACAGACTGATACTGCACGTTTCAGGAAATCTTTATCCTTTACCTCTCTTGCCTTCCCTTTTTGATTGCTTTCCAGGTTTGGGGGTTTTTTTGTAGGTAAAGAAGTGAAGGAGAAACATGGGGACTGTGACAGAAAGCAGAAGAGTCTGAGACAACTTAAGCAGAAAAGAGAAAGCAAGAATAAAGCAGAGAATTCTTTCCTCTACCTTTTAGCAAACATTACATTTTTCTAGGTATTTTCTAGGTACTTTTATAAGTGCTCAGACCTTGGTTTACAAAGCCAAAGTTTTGCATTTATAGAGTTTTTTTTATTGTTTCACATTTCATCAGTGTTTCACTGATAACCAGAAATGCTAGTCGGTTGATGCTGTTATACATAAAGGATAGCTTAGGCTTTTGACAGTACCATTAAGCCCACATTACAGTTAACAAAGCCAACTTAGGAAATACTGATTCAGACTCAGCCTTTACTTGAGCCTCATTGCCAGTATCAGCCACTCAACCCCAGTTTCTTCCTTTTCCTTCACTTTTCTTCTTGAAACAACATCTCGAGTTATTATTGATGTGCTGCCTACTTCTTTAATCTTTGCTTGATAGTCACACTCATGATACAATATTCTCCACTGCTCAGATCTTCAGTGGTATTTAGGCATCTAACTCCTATTAATTTAAGTTAATAAAGGGGCCTAAATACCTTTCAGGATCTAGGCCTATATGACTGGAGAATTATAATTGCTCTTGCATTTAAATTATGTCCTGTTTCTAGTCTTATAATATACATCACAGAATAGACAGAAAAGAAAATTACTTGTAAGGTAACCTAGGCAACTTCTATGCCAGTGCAGGATTATTACCCATAATATATTTTTCTAACACTTTTAGCATTTTCTCATGGATAGTTCCATTGAGTCTGTCAGCAGTGGGGAGACTCTTCCACACTAGGGAACATTTTCTTTTCTTTAATTTTACTCCACTTATGTTTAGATTTCCTTGTACTAACCTAACAAGGAGTCTGGTGGCACTTTCAAAAGACTTTTAAAGGAACTTGACACCAGACTCCTTGTTCATTTTGCTGAACTAGACTAACATGGCTACCGCTTTGGAATTTATGCTACCCTAAACATACTCAAGTCACTTAACCTCTTTGTGCCTCAGTTCCTACTCTGTAAAATGGGCATAATATCACTTCACCTCAAAGCAGCATTGTGAGAATAAATGCAGAAAATACTGTAAGCAACTCAGCTATCAGAGTAATATGAGACATACAAGTATGGTAGAAAATAATTAGAGGGAGGCTAAGAAGAAATAGGAACAGATAACCTGGTTACAGAGAGGATTTTGCAGCAAAAAAAGATACACAGCCAAGAGAGACATAGAACTGGAAAGGAGGGGGGGGGGGGAAACCCCACAGCATCCTGGAAAGCTAAAAAAGACAAAAGATCGTCAGCTTATTCCACATCATCTGTCACTAGGTTTCCTCTACCTCATTCAGTCTTTCTGGACCTCATGCTCTAAATTCTTACCTGTCAGCTCCTGTCTACTCTCAATGGCTATGTCTACACTAGAAAAGTTAAGTCGACTTTGTTAAGTCGACTTAACAAAGTGGACTTAACTTTTCTAGTGTAGACATAGCCCCTTGTCGACCTTATTAAGTTGGCTTAATGCTTTAAGTTGACTTAATAAAGTTGATTTAGGCATAATCCCCATCCACACTGGCTTTAAGTCCACTTAAGGAGTTGACTGAAGGCTTAAGTCGACCTAAAACCAGGTGTTATTAAGTCGACTTAAGGAAATGCTTAAGCCGACTTAATAAAAGCCCAGTATGGACGTGGCTTTGTTTAGGTCGACTTAAGCCTCCTTAAGTCGACCTAAGGTGCCAGTGTAGATGCACCCAATGCGTCTCCTTTTGCTATTCTGCACTGCCCTAATTCTTGTTCTCGTTCCCTCTCCATTACCCCTTGCACAGTTCCTCACACCCTGCCTTCCACTCAGGATATTTCCTCCTTTCTGCCTGGGCATCTGCAGTGGAATTTGGGACAGCTTGAGAGCACAGGAGAAAGTCTCCCTAGCCTCATTTCCTGATCTCTAGCGCCATAGAGTCACCCAGCAACCAAGTGGGCCAAATGCAGGGAAAGTCAAGCTCAGCTCTGAAGGCTGGGATGGAGCATGCTAAATCACTTTTGTGGGGATGGGCTACACATAGTATAGTCTGCAGGTGGGGGCTGTGAAGAGACAGAACATGCTCAAGCAGAGAGAATATAAGGAGAACCGAGCTGCCAAACAGCTGATCCATTTTTAAAAAACATTAAAAAGAAAAGAAAAGAAAAGAAAAGAAAAGAAAAGAAAAGAAAAGAAAAGAAAAGAAAAGAAAAAATCAAGCTGAGGCACACACCAGGATGGAAAGCTACATCTCAACCTTAATTCTTGTCATTATTTCCAGCTCTGTGTAAAATTAGAGACAGATCTTCAAAGATAAAAAGGGCAGTTAGGTGCTTCTCCTTTGTGCTTTTAAAAGCTTCCCCCTTATTTACAAGCCTGACTTATTTTGACTAAAATCTTTGGATGTGCTCACAACATATTCTTGGATATTGACCAGTCTATCTAGGAAAAGCTGTTCTACAACTTTTAACTAGTGATCCTAACAATTTTATTTGGGCACCGTTCTCTCCTTCAGATTTTCCCATATTGTTGTGCCTTGCTGCACTGCACTAAGAAATCATAACACATAAAAAGATTTGTAGAGGTTATTTGACATTTAGAAGTGCACATGAGAATGAGGAAGATGATGTTCTAATGTTCAGAACAACATATTCACAACATGTATGCATCACTGAAACTTCCCATATTATAACAGTTGGTAATATTTATGTGGTCTATAGTGTTGTTTAAAATATTTGCTATTATTCACTCTTATTAATCTCTTGTGGAAAGCTCTTAAATAAAACAGAACCATGTCAGCTACTCTTGCAATTAAAGCTATGTTAATCAACAAAGAACTATAATTGCACGAAGATGCTGTATTGAGTTTCCAGGCGAGAGAGGAAGGGAACAATAAAAGAAATCTTATTGTCAACAATTCTGTGTCGAAATATCACAAACTGTTCACTGCCAAAAGCTCCATTCAGACTAAGATTCTAATTTTGTACTTTTGGCTTCAAGGCCTCTCTCTCTCTGCATGGCTTTCACAGCTGGGTTGCCACAGAGCCTAATCATGATTCATGAGCCAAAACTACTTCTGCTCCGCTCACCCAACTGACACCATATAGCTAATTAGTAGGCAGCAAAAAGTAATCCCTCTCTATCAGTCCACATTTGAAAGATGGTCTGTGGTAATATGATACTAGAGGCACAAAGCCCTCGGAGTACATCAAACGGGAAAGCCCTGGTAACTTCCGCAATTTAAACAGATTAACTGGATGAGGCCCCTGACAGAGATGCTTTTCAACTTGAAATTAAGCCTCCTTGAAAAGGCAGAGGAATGAGGGCTGGGATGGTTGGGTATTAAATGGCAAAGGTAAACATCAGCGTATGAGATACTTCCCTATTAAAAATAGGAAGGGACTCCATCTAGAAAATAATTTGGGGATAATTAAATATGCATGGTGAAGCAATGCATAAATCCAAACATGAAGTCCTGTGTTTATTTTGGTGAACTAGACTAACATGGCTACCCCTTTGGAACTTGCATAAATCAAATTGTTTTATTCTGTGTTTCTAAAATTAGTCATAAAAGGTTCATGGAAAGTAGAGTGACTGTATTAATTTGATGTGGCGTTGTCCTGAATGTTTGCTGGGCAGTAAGCACCACTTTGGAGTTAGTTACTTTTCTCCACACCAGTCTCATGAGCACAAATTTGCAAGCGAAAAATGTGCCCATGTAGCATAACACCCCTCAGCAATGCAGACCCTTTCTGACATAGATCAGTGTTCAAGGCTGCATCACTCTAAGCTCACTCATGTAGCTGCTCTATGCAGATCGGTGAGAATTCTCCCATTGACATAATAAAACCACTTCCACCAACCACACTGTGCACACTACCTCTTATGCTGGTGAAACTTATGTTGTTCTGGGTGTGTTTTTTGCTGACGTAAGTGGTACTGTAGACATGGCCTAAGTTTCCTCCTTACTAACTGATGTCCTTTGCTATTATGGAACTCAAACCCATCACCCACACCTACAAAATTGTAAACGCATGGTACAAGGTACTTCCATGTGGCTTTCAGAGCTTGCAAATCTAATCAACGCTCCTGCAGCTTACGTGTGACTCAGAAAAGAAAGTTTTCATAGAAGGGATAGCTCAAGAACTAAGGTTACTGTATTTCAGATGTCCAAAAAGAGGACAGTGCCTAGGGAAGAGGGATAGTGGGTACAGATGATGCAGTGATGGAAGGAGAGTATTCAGTAGAAGTGGAGCAGTGTGACTCCCTGTCATAATGATAGGGTGGGGAGCACAAGCACAGGATGCAGCAAACACCACCACAGTCCCTACAGGACCCCAGACATGGGTGAGCAGGACCTGGCACTTGTGGCTGCAGGAAAATAAACTTATCATCTGGGGGTGCAGGGGACGGACCAACTAGGTGGACCAAGTGGGGCTCCTTCTGAGTGGCAATGACTTGTTGTTTTCAGTGGCTGTGAATTGGGAAATGGATTCTGCATCACTGGGTCCCTATTTTTCCTTCAAGTTTTCAATATCCCGAATTAATTTTTTGTTTTGGGTTTATATATTATATTTTAAACTGGGTGAGGGCATGATGAGAGTCCATGCATACGTTTCACTAGATCAAGCAAGCATGCAGACCCCTATTCTTGCTCCTTCATGCAGCCATCTCTGAAATTGTGATTATGATTGGATTACTAACAGTTGACTAAGTTTATTAACTAAGTTTATAAAGAAATGACCGTAAAAAGAGGCAGTAAAACTTATATTTAGACAAAAATGTGGTCTGTATCCAAAATATTTTTGTGTAATAAAAATAAAGATTTGCTGTTAACTGCTAAATAATTGAAGAGAAGGAGCTTACATGCCATGGTGATAGGAACCTTACCTAGATACCAGAAAATGCACTCCCATCACACATTGATAGAAGCACAATGTAAATGTAAGATGCCATGTTGTCTTTGGTTTCTAATCTCTTTGGCTCCACGGACTATTGAAGTTGCTTAGCTTCCGGCTGTTAATATTTGCAAACCACTAGTTTAGAGTATTAACTGTTTAATATGCACACTATTCACTGGTTATTTGGCTAAAGTTGAAAGATATAGTTTAGAAAATCAATAACCTACAGAGATGCTAATAGGCTATTTATGAAGCTACTTGAAATGGTTTTGTAATTTTTTTCCTATCAATACAGTTTGTTAACCATTACATTGATTTGCGAATGGATTGATTATACAAAGTATTTAGTCTTCTCTGCTTATGATTGGAGAGGACAAATGGCTTCATTGTATTAAAATATAGTCATTTCTAAAATAGTCTTTGAATAAATCTATGCGAGACCAAGAAAAAAAACCCAACCCTGCTGTTTTCTTAGAGACTTTAAAATGACATTCTTTATGCAGGAAAAAATAGAGACTTTAAAAGGAAGACACCAGAACGTCTTAATAAATTCCCAGCATCATTACACCTTGTTTAATGCACACAACATAGAACTTACTAATGAGCCTACAGTCTGCCTGTTTGTGCTGACTGAGTTTTGCTGGCAGATGCACATGGAGAGGGTTCACAGTGAATGTCTTTCAAAGGCTTTTCAGCAAGCTTTGCCTCTGCATTTTAGACAGAAAGTGACAGAAAGTAGAATAAAAGAAAGCTCAGTTTTCATAAAATGGCAATCTCCAAGGAGTAAAGCAAGAACCTCTCAGCTGCACACTAGAGGTGTGCGCACTTCAGGGAATTAGTAATAAGGTAAGATGATATTTCCTTATATGATGCTGGTTCAAATATAACCAATGTAGGTAGCAACTAAGAGCCATGACTCTCTCTTTGGTTGTGCCCACGGAAAAAGTTCATTATGGCAGGCTTATTTCTAACAGGCAATTATCAACCAGATTAAGAAAAGCCCACCTCCTTCTTTGCTGTTGGATCAGAAAAAGGGAATGAAAAGTGGACTAATGTTTCATATTAAGAGGTGGCTTCTCCAGGATACGTTGGTGTGTGGAAGCTTCCATAGTCAATGTCCAGGTTTTGATGTGGCGTGGGAAGACAGGAGAGCTCTGTGGGGTATTAAATTGGGATCATTTCCATTTATGCACTAACAATTAAACGGATGTGACAATGACAGGGGAAGTATGATTAATTATTCCAGTGTTGAGCCTTGGAAGAGCACATCTGGTGATGTGGATGTTAGAGAACCAGGAGTGTGTTCGAGGGTAAGACAGAGAGGGTTTTGAACTCTGCAACCTGCCTCTGTTATGTGAAGACCCCCATGGTAGAGTTGTTGGCTATGTGTTTGCGATACTGAGCCACCAATGATTAAGCAGCCAATAGCTAAGTGACTTCAAGCTTTATATATATATTGGAGAAGCATTGAAATGGTAAACAAAACCATTTCTTGTAAACAACTAACAAAGCCATATTAGATAGATCAGAGTGTTTGAAAGGCAAACCTATATTGTTAGTGAACTAGAAATAAATACTAATCCTATTTTTCTGTGTTTACCTATATCTTCTTAGATGTAAACAATGTAATCAGATTAGTTTGTGGATGCTAACACCTTTTCATGTCTCAATGAAACTATGTTATGCTTGTGGATGACTCAATTAGCCTTACAATCAACGATGTAAGATATTGCAGGAAAAAATATCCCTTGCATTATCTTCAGCTTAAATTGTCTGTTCCATAATGGAATGCCTTGATAGTCTGAATGGAAATTTCCTTATGGTACTTAATACTGCTAGTTTACTTGTGTATACAAAGGAAATAGGAGCTGACTTCTAAAACAACTATACAAACAAGGGATCTCATGGCACTTTTACATGTAAAATACATGTAAGCATGTATTTGGGTAAGATCTGAAATATTCATTGTCCTGGTGAGAAATGTATCTGATCTCTTGGGGCTGATAGAAATTTATATATGGTGAAAAAGAGGCTAAGTAATCCTCATCATATTTGACTTGGCTGTCTGAGTCAGAGCCCAGGCTGGATTGCTTAAGGTAAACTGTATTTCTGGGCTCTTTGATAATCAGAAAGCTATTGTAGAAGCTGTTTTGTTGTTGTCTTGGTGAGTCTAATTATTGGAATAAACCACCAGTTTTGGGGATCGTCTGCCTATTCTTTGCAGTCTGCCCTGACTGAACAATTTCAGTGAGGGCCCTCCAGGCACTAGGGTCACAGTATTCATCACAGAAAGAAAATAGTCAGGTACAGTGAAATTCCATTTTGTTATTATACCTATCAAGTCATTTTTAGGCTTCTGCTCTACGTTCAGCATTTTCATTCCGCTTGTGTGTGACTGCGGGTAAAATCTACCTCATTTGTGCTTTCAACTTTTTATTATGTTCACATATGTATTCCAATGAGCTCCTTGTGGAAAAAAGATGTGTCCCATCTCTGTTCTTTGCCTCTTCCATAAATAGATCTGTTAGACAGCTGATTGGGTATTATGCATCTTTCATCAGTTGCCAAATTCTAATTAAGCATGTGTGTCTTGTGCCTTGAACTCAGTCTGAGTGATGTGAAGTTGAACTGGTCCCTTCTAACACAAACCCAGAAAAGAACAACTTTCTGAAAAAGAGGTGGCATATGTGGTGTTCAGCTGGCAGTCCACATCTGTCCATTGTAAAATCTGGTGTTTTGACATATGGAAAGGGAGCATTTTTACTCAAGTGGATGAAAAGAGACATTTATAACTGGTTCTGTCAACGCTTCTTAGTGCTGGATTGTGCCATGAGCCATAGGGAGAAATGTAAGGTGCACCATTCCTGCAACAGACTCTGGAGAGACTAGTCTCACAAAATTCACTCCCTTCTTTTCCCCCTCAATCTGGAAAGCTATCACATTTTCCCCTGGCCTACACTAAC
This sequence comes from Pelusios castaneus, assembly GCA_007922175.1. Taxonomy (NCBI): domain Eukaryota; kingdom Metazoa; phylum Chordata; order Testudines; family Pelomedusidae; genus Pelusios; species Pelusios castaneus. The sequence continues at coordinate 13,661,307 of ML685777.1, forward strand.
AGCAAATGCAGACCTCACCTTGTATTGGCTTAGAGAATCCTCTGCTTGGGGATTGGCTCATTCCCATAAACTCCTATTCTCCTACCCTAGTTGAAATGTTAAAGGAAGAAGGTTGGTTGGGGCCTGGTGCCCCTGAAAGAGGGAAAGCTCCTGACATAGAAGAGAAAGGATGCTGAATTACAGGGAAATATGGGAAGCAAGCAAAGTCACGGTAAGTGGACTGCATCAGTAAAAGCATCATGTCTTGGTCCAAGAGAAAATAATCCCTTGTCATGTGGTTGTGTTGAAAATGAATCTTGAATTCCATACCAGGCAGCTTGGTCCTCCCAAACTGAACTGAATTCAGAAACCAAAAATATAAAAGATCAAAGGGCTATAGGGACAGATTTGTGAGAAAGTGTAAAATATGTTAAAAGCATGGAAATACATACTGTATGGGTTGAGGAAATGAGGATTACAGGGACAGGATACAAATGGTATAACGGGGCACAAGGGGATGAAATAGAACAAACAAAAATTTAAATACCAAAAAGGATCCTAAGAATTATTTTTATTTAGGTAGCACCCTATTACATGCAAGGCATTTTATAAGAAATCAGGAAGCATTGACATCTTACCAAGGAACACACAATCAAAATTCAGAGGAGCAGGAAAGTATAAAGAGGTTAGTCATGGGAATGAGAAATATATACTTTCTTTATTTACTTATTTGAGTTGCTTGAATCTGTAGAAATATCAACAAAATGGAAAAAACATTGAGGGTTTTATCCCTAAAAAAATCCACATTTTTCAACCAACTATGAAGTTCTTAATTTTTCAAATTTTGAAATATTTTAAACTTCAAATTTTGACCAAAAACACCCAGGGAAAACTTTTAAATGTTTTAAATAATTTTCCCCCCGCATTTTATGATCAATTCTTCCTATTATACCCATCAGCTAGATTCACTGTAGTCAGCATAACAGGCATAAGCCTTCAAGAGCCTCTGTCAGACTGTAGATTACTGCCAAACACATGAGAATATATTGGATTGAAAATCTTGCATGAATAGTGGAATGAGTAGTACTTTTTATCCCTAATATCATCTATTCTAAATATAGTCTATGCCATCTTTATGGCACTACATTCCTTGTCTGTTATAGACAAAACCCAGGCAATTATTAACTGGATGCCTTTTATAAATAGCACATAGAATTTTAATGAGTAAAATAAGTATACATTACTTACAAAAGTTGTATTTTCCAATAATAATGTGGTTGTATTTGTTTCTACGTTCAGTTTAACAACATGTCCATTCCTATTTTTATACACCACTTCTGTATCTGCAACAATAAAGGCATTAACAATTAGTAAAAACTCTGAGTATTTAATACATCTGCAGAGACAATAGTACATTTAATAAAATTATTGTAAGACATATTGATACATTAAAATGTATGCAAACAGACTGAGCTATGAACCTGACTCATAATATGTAATCTGGGTGATTGTGTTGAGATAATTAAACAGATTGAACTATTTAAGCACCAAATCCTGTCAATGCCATTCAAAGAGAATGATTATCAATGGGGACACATTTCTGTGAGTAGAGAGAATCCACCACTTCTGTGAACAAAGCAAATGTCTCCTACTTTATCAGTTTCACTATCACTACAGGTGATGGGCAGAAGTGTGATAAAAGTATTTAGTTCTCTCTCACTGGAACCATTTATAAATGCAGAAGGAACCTCCTGCTAGTGGCTTAACATATTGCAATCAGACTATATCTTATATATTTCTCTTCTGTGTTCCAGTTAAGAGTAGACGATGAGTAAATCAGAGAAATGAGTTACACTATACTAGCAGAAGATTGAGAAAAAGCTATTATCTGATCTGTTACAGTATGTTTACTTATATCATTCTTTAAAAAAATCATATTAAAAGTCTGCCATGTGAGTAAATCATATCTTGATCACTTGTCCTACTTTTTAATTACAATCAAAAAATAATTTATAAATACATTCAAACTCCAACAAAGCTACAGTATGTAAAAATTACATTTACTGAGATTATTTTGAAAGCATATGAGTTAAGAAAGATATGCCAGCATTTACTTTACATCCCAAGGTTTTATCTAACATATCTTCAGCATTACTAAGATGCCAGATAAAAAATAAAAACAACACTGATTGATTTTTTACCCCTCTTTGGGTGATCTACACTTGTAAATTAAGTTGATTTAAGCTTGCTTAAGTCGACTTAATTTACTCTGCGTCTACACTACAGTTTCTTTAAATTGACTTAAGCAAGCTGCTTAAGTCGACTTAAGGAAAATAAAGTTGACTTAATGAAAATTAAGTCGACTTTATTAAACCTCCTTTTAGTTCGACTTTAGGCTTAAGTTGACTTTTTCAAGTCGACTTAAGCCAGTGTAGACCTGGAGTAGCCCTACGTCGACTTATGGCTACTCCAGGACTCCCTCCCTGCCCGGGGGGGCACAGGGGGAGCCTGGCATGCCCCCCAAAGGGCAGGGCAAAGCCCTGCCCACCCTGCCCCTATGCCCTGCCAGGGTCCCTGTCCCCCTTTGCTCCATTGTACCCTGGTACAATGGGGCAAAGGCTGAGCCCCTTGGCACTGGACAAGGGGTGCCCCCTGGCACCGTGTACCTGCCCAAGGTCCCCCTAGCCCCTAGAAGTCAACCTAGGCATCCAGTGTGGATGCTCTAGGTCGACTTTGTAAGTTCCCCCCAAAGTCAACTTTAAATTTAAGTGTGGACATGCTAAATCAACTTAACTAAGTCGACTTTAAGTTGACTTAGTTAAGTCGACTTAGCTAAAGTCGACTTAAAATTACAAGTGTAGACATAGCCTTTGAAGTTGATGGGAGTTCTGCTGTTGTTTTCAATATGCACCATTAGTTTTGTCTTTTTATTTGTAAAAGAAAACTAAGGCTTCAATACATTTGCAGAAACTATTTCAACTGTGTTTTTAAAAACTTTAGGGTATAATCTGATGAATTTGGGGGGTAAAGTCACAGAGCTAGATTCTGACCATCCGTAACACAGCTGCAGAAAAGAAGAAAGACCCTACTGTCCTGTCTTTGATGAAACCTTTCCTTAAGATATGTTAAATCAAGTACAACTCTTTTGTTATAAAAATCTGGAAAGCAGGACTTATAATGACAGTGTGTAAAGAAACCTACTGGAAAGGCTAAGAATAAAGCAGAAATAGAAAAAAAGAAAATCACTACTTCACTGTAATGTCTGAGAAACTCATTACAGAATACTGAATTTTATGAACCAGGAAGCAAATGTGGCTTAGAAAAAAAAGCAAGGTTACAGCATCACAAAATATTCTTTATTTATTCATTTAGAGAAATGTAGTTTGGTTTTGGTTGACCGTACTGAAATTCAGAGTGAATACTGGTGCATGTGCTCTAGTATGGTTTGCAAAATTAATGAAGTGTAATTAGGAAACCTCACTATGAAACAGCACATCTTTACTGAGATGGGATTGATAGAGTTTGGGTCAGAAGTGAAAATGAGCAAGGTTGTGAAGTAAAGAATAATAGCTGTAGGTTGTTTTTTTTTTTAAAAAAAGAACACGATACATTTTTAATAAGAGGCAATGCTTTGTAGACAACTATTGTTCACAGCTTCCTTGCAAACTAGTGATACCTTCATACTATACTGCCACGGAAACATTTTAAATTATTTTTTGTTATTTGTACTTCAGTAGGACTAAAAAACTCTGACCAAGACTAGAGTGCCATTAAGATAGACGTGGTACACCACTTGATGAGCTTATAATATACATAGACAAGTCAAACACTGGATGGGGAAAGGATTCCTCAGTCTAGGTGTGGTAGGGTACTTAAAAGAAAAAAGATGTTCCATTAACAACGGCCTCATAGAATCCTGGTTCATGACTTGAATTTCCAGCACCTACCATAACACCACCTAACGACAACATTGGGATGTACACCTGACACTGAGTGCATCTTCCTTCATTCAATTAACCATTTTGCTCCTTCTTCACATACATCGCACATAATGTACGTTGAAGTCCATGCTTTGTGGCCCAATTCTGCAATGAGTTCAGCACATGAATTTCACTCATGTCAAGTAGCCTCAGTGAAGTTAAAACTACCCCTGTGAACAAAGCTATGCGAGTAAGTATTTGCAGGATTAGAGGCACAAAACATGACCCAAGAAGTCCATGTAACTGGAGATACAGGGCATGTGAACCAGGAGTGAAATGGTCAACTGTCTAAATCTAAATCTAAAGTTGTTTTTATTTTTTAAAGTTAAAAGAGAATGTTATCTAGCGGTTAGCAAAGAGAACTGGAAATGAGGAGTCTTTTGACTGAACATTCCTGGGTATTGACTTCACCTGAGTCTTCCATCTGCATATAATTATATCTTAGTGGGTAAGCATTCATTAAATGAATGTCTATTAAGTGCTTTGAGATCCTCAGCTAGTAGGATACATAAAAACCTACATAAGTGTTGAGTGTAAGTATAGTAATCATGGGCAATCATCCATCATTTATATGAAAATGCCAATCCAATGAATGACACTATGCATGATAAAGAACATTCATCAAACTAGGTAATGGAACATTGATGGCCACTTAACATAATGATGTTTTGACTGGTAGCTGAAATGTAAGAGAGAGGTGGAAGAGAGGACAATAAGATCACACAGACGTATAGTTTAATTACAAATTCACAGCTATAAAAAAATCCATCATGGACTTTGAAATCTGGTCACTCCTGTGACCTCTGGTCTTTCTGTGCCCAGCCAGCAGCCACTACTCTCCAGACACCCAGCTCTCATGGTGGCATATACATAAGGGTGCCAATACCATAAGCCCTCTACAGTAGTCTTGTGATCCCCTTTTGGGTCAGGATCCAGTTTCGGAAATGCTGGGTCTAAAGGGCTTTACATGTTTACATTTTGCCATTTTAAAATACATATTCATGCATTGTCACAACACTGTGAATTTTAAGATTTAAAATATCTGAAACCATAAAATTCAAGTTTTTAAAAAAACATTATGAGTATGAAATTTACAAAAACGGATGGTGAATTTGGTAGGACCTTCATTATTGCATAGTGTAATGGTTTCTGGTGGGTCCAGGTTCTCTGAACATTTTTTTTCCCAGATAAGGACTGGATTATAATAGTTCTCATACAGCTGTGCAGGATACTAGGTATGCCAACTTTAATTCTGACCACAGGGGGAAAGCAGAGGATATGTGCTTGATATACACCCATGGGAAGTGACTAAGGAGGCAGTGCAGAAGGGAGAGGAGCTCCAGGCTCCAATCCAAAACTGACCAGCCACAATAGCTGTCTGGGTGCAATGGAGGGAAGTAAGATGCTCCTTCTAAAAGTAACTCAATTGCCTGTCAAAAAAAGGAAGAAGTATGCGGAGTCGCAATTCATTCTTCTTAGATATTGCAGCAACATGCTACTCCTCACTTTGGCAGATAGTCAAGGTAGCATCTAGACCTAACTAACTACAAATCACTATCCTCAGATGTCCCTCAATCAATCCATCATTGGCTAGCAGATTTCTGGTAGACATTATGGCAGGACTAGACCTAATGGGAGATGTGAAGAGGGATATGGCTTTAAAGACCAATTTGGACAGAACATTTTGTATATACAGTAGAACCTCATAGTTACAAACATCTCAGGAATGGAAGTAGATCGTTACTCTGAAATGTTTGTAACTTTAATTACGGTTGTGCTTTCAAAAGTTTTCAACTAAGCATTGAGTTAATGTAGTTCTGTAACTTTATTGTGTAGAAAAAAATGCTGCTTTCTCATTTTTAGTAGTTTATATTTAACACAGTACTGTACTGTATTTGCGCTCTCTCTCTCTCTCTCTGTTGCTGTCTGATTGCATACGTTGGTTCCAAAGGAAGTGTGTATTTGACTGATCACTTTGTAACTCTGGCGTTTGTAACTCTGATGTATTGGGATACCATGGTGAAAAACATACAGGTGTTGCTGGGAGAAGCTATTGACATCACTGTAATGCAGCAAAGGTAGGTGGAGTAGATGCAACAAAGAAAAAATAAGGAAAAGAGGAAAAGACCTAGGAAGAGGCTTGAAAGTGAAAATAAAAAGTTAGAACTTGCTACAGTGGTAAACATAGATGAATTCAAAGGAATGAGTGGAGTGACATGATTAGAGTGAAAGGCTAAGAAGATGCTCTTTTTTTCAGGAGAATTTGATTCCTTTTTAATTATAGTGATAAAGACTATGGGTTGGCAAATAGTGTGGAACCCTAGAAAAGTTAGCAGAACTCCACTAAATACACAGACCTAATTTCAGGAGCTGACCTTTTGCCACTATTTTGCCTTGCAAGGAGTCCTGGCAATTCTGACTGCCAGTTGAATAGTTAGACAATTCAAATATCTCAAATGTAACTCTTAATAGCAAAATACATGTATGATTACCTCAATAAATTCACTTGAGTCAGTAACATCAGTGTTGCACGATACTATTTGATCCTACATGCTACATTGGGAAACCACAGGTTATTTTACCATCATGTGAAAAGCACTGTCACATGCAAATGTTAAACTGAATAACCTCATAATCACACGGCTGTACCTTCTTAAGAGGAAGAATTATTCTCTGTTGAACCAGTCTCAGAGCAGATTTTGGGAAACAAGTGTTGTACTGTTTTGCTTCTGCATTTATAATAATAAGACTCAGCACTTATGCAGCATATTTCAACTTCAGAGCACTTTACAAATGTTAACTAGCCATCTGTGGCAATTCTGATAAACGGAACAAACCCTCTTTTACATACTCTTGAGAGCATTTTACTAAACACTCCATGAAAAACAATATTTTAAAAGTTCATATGAGGTGAGCAATCAGAACTAGAAGGGAATAAAAATATTAGTGTATGAGGTCTGATGAAACTTCTCCACCATTATTCATTCATACCAATGTACAGTTTCCAAGCTATAGCCTCCACCAAACGACCCCGGGCTCGGATATTTTAAATTTTAAATGATTTGTTAGTTTCTCCTTCTTCTACACATATTCTGCCCAAATCTTCCTCTAACCATTATTTTGTTCATTTAAAAAAAAATATAAACTCACCACAGCTCCAAGAGCTGGTGAACTCCATTCTTCAGATTTCAGCCTACACCCCTTGGGGTGCCTACCTTGTGTGGATTTGAAACCTCACAGAAATTCCAAGTTTTCTCTGTACCACTGTCCACGAACAAAATAATGTCCATTATGTGCAAGAGGGCAGAAAGTCCATAGGTCATTTATGAAGTTCTGATGCTCTCAGGGACAGAGGTGCAACTCTTAGTTCTACTACTTCAAATGTGGAGTGGGGAGGAGTTCAGCTTTACATATGCAACTGCTGCAGATGGGTGCCCGAGTATTGTAGAAGAATAAGTTAAAAAAAGAATAGCATGCCAAAATCCTGTACCATCCAAAAGAAAAAAACAAAAACCATCGTCAGTATTGCCCCCACCAGCAAATACACACACACACAGACGCACACACGCATGCACAAATCAGGATCCGATTCCACAGTCTAAAATATTGGGATATGAACTGACTGAATAGCTTGTATTTCCAACTGGACAATACCATCATCCCTGTTATTGACCTCATTATGGAGCATGACATCTAGTATAATTGAAGTCAGTTCGGTAAGCAAGAAACCTAAAAATGGATGGATCAGGAGGTGGTATGAGACTGAGGGTTTACTCCTTTAACAATGTGGAAGGCTGTACGGTAACAGAGCATGAGCCGGGCAGATGGTTTGCTAGTCCTAAACAGACTGCTCAGCTATGAGAGTTCCTTCCCCGCTTCTATAGGAAGTAATACTGTGTTACTTGGAGCTGGGTTTCAATAGAATGAGATCATAGCAAGGCACACAAAGGGTGAAATCCTGATCACTGAAGTCAATGGCCAAGGCCACTTGTTTAAACGGTGGCAGGATATGACCCTATACTTGCATCTGTATCTTCCTATTTTTATGTTTTAATTAAAGTTTTAAAAAAAGTTTTAAAAATAATTCATTGGCACAAGAGCAAGATTTACAACCTGCATGTAGCTCAGTAGCAGGAGATATACCCCATTTGGGGAAAAAGGAAAGAATGGGCTAGGTAAAAAAAACAGATGCATTCAATGACTGTGCATTCATTTGAAAACCAAATGAAGCAGATCCTTCATAAAATGTGATGTTATGGGACAGAAGGAAGAATTTTAAAGATAATGAACAATTTGTAGTAAATACTGACAATCCACGTTACTCCAGTCTCTATCTATTCTAGAAGAACAGATTTCAAAACATTTTAGGAAACAGTGAATGGGGAAGGCTTAAGCCATTAAATTCAAATGGAATTCACATAAGTAATTTAAATTATATTTTTGGATGCAGATTTCAGCATCATGGATTTAGCCCTTGCATAATGATGCAATTACAAAATACACAAAAGCAGAGCCCCAATATTTCTAAACCGTGGAAACATTTTTTTACATTGATAAAGTTTTAGCAAGGCCTTGTTCATCTTTTATGCTTTAGTGCTCGTGTTTCCTTTTGTGCCATGCAGCTAAAGCTTAAAGATGAGTCTGGAAAGACATGGCAGCTAACTGACAGTATGACAAATGAGGTTCACCACTTCTAAAGGTTCTGCTTTTGTTATTGGTAGGAGGCACATGTCTACCATGTGCCTGGTCTGATAAGTATTGTTCTATACAGCGTCTCAGACAAAATATCACAAAATGCACAGAAATAAATGTAAAAACCCTCCATATTCTTTCAACATAGACATATGCTGGTCCCATTAAAAGAAAAAATCACTCCCTCACCTCTTACTGCTTTTTCTATACTGTTACACTTCTTAGATGTTACGGACCTAATTTTCAGGCACCTGCAGTTCCCATTGGCTTCACTTGACATTGCTCAGCCCCTGTTTGAAAATCAGTCCCTGTTTAATTTGACTTAAAAACAATTTGCTGTTTGGAAAGAAAATGGGCCAGATTCTTTCTGAATTATACCTCTATTGGTTAAAAAGAGCTCTATAGAACTATACCAGTGTAGTTTGAGCCAATATCTATATTGACTTTAATTATCTTAGATATAAATAATAAGTTAAAATAGAGAGATGAAAATAATTTTGTAGATAATTAGTGCTGAATCCAATTTCTTATTCCATTATGTTCTAGCAACATTCACTGGTTCAAAGACAACAGAGTCCTGTGGCACTTTTAAAGACTAACAGAT
>ML685777.1:13676046-13687867 GCA_007922175.1 Pelusios castaneus
AGATAGATAGATAGATAGATAGATAGATAGATAGATAGATAGATAGATAGATAGATAAACTATATTTTATAATTATATTAGAAGCAAAAGGGGGCCAAGAACAAGTTAGGCCCATTACTCAATGAGGAAGAAAAGTAAATAAAGTTCAGCAATGCCCAAAGATTTAAATGCCTTTTTCCTCTCCAGTTTTCACCAAAAAGGTTAGCAATGATCCAAGGACTAACATAATGAACATCAATGTAAATAGATTAGGATCAGAAGCTAAAATAGGAAAAGAATAAGTTAAAAATTCCTCTAACAAGTTACACGTCGTTGAGTTGGCAGGACCTGATGAAATGCATTGTAGAATATTTAAAGAACTAGCTGAAGAGATTTGTGACCTATTAGTGATTAACTTTGAGAACTTGTGGAAGAAAGGAGAGATCCCAGACAACTGGAAAAGGACAAATATAGTAGATATCTATAAAAGGGAGAATAAGGATAATTCAGAGAATTATAGATCAGTCACCTTAACTTCAGTTCTCAGAAAGTTAATGGAGCAAATAATCAAACAATTAGTTTGAAAGAACCTAGAAGATAATAAAGTGATAAGTAACAGTAACATGGATTTCTCAAGAACAAATCATGTCACACCAATCTGCTATCCTTCTTTTACAGACTAGAATGCCTTGTGGATTGGGAGGAAGCAATAGATGTGCCATATGCTGACTTTAGTAAGGCTATTAGTACTATCTCACTAGACTTTCTCATAAACAAACTAGGAAAATACATCCTAGATAAACCTACTATAAGATGTGTACACACCCGGTTGGAAAAGCAATCTCAGAGAGTAATTATCAATGGTTCATAGTCAAACTGGAAGGATATATCAAGCGGGATTCTGGAGTCCTGGAACTGGTGCTATTCAATATATTCATAAATGATTTGGATAATGTCAGAGTACACTCAATGGGTGCATCTACACTTGTAAATTAAGTTGGCTTAAGTCGACTTAATTTACTCTGTGTCTACACTTGAGTTTCCTTAATTCGACTTAAGCAGTTCCTTAAGTCGAATTAAGGAAAAGTTAGTTTGAATTAGTAAAACCTCGTCTTACTTCGAACTAACCCTAAACTCAAACTAGTTAGTTCGAATTAAGTCAATGTGGCCATGTTAGTTCGAACTAACTGCTTAGTTCGAACTAACCAGCACGTTGAGCTTAATGCAACTGACTAATTTGAACAAAGCAAGTGCCATGCATGGCACTTGCTTAGTTTGAACTAGCATTCTAGTGGGGCCATGCTAGTTCAAATTAAGTTAATTTGAACTAACTAAAATTCAAAATTATCTTGATCAACTGGAGAAAGAGTCTGGGGGACAAAAAGCAAACATAATTCTGAGATATATTAGCAGAAGTATTGAAAGCAGGACATGAGACATAATTATTCCATTCTACTCAGCATTGATAAGAGTACTATGTCCATTTCTCAGCACCACATTTCTGAAAAGATGTGGACAAATTATAGAAAGCCCAGAGAAGAGCAACAAAAATGATTAAAGGTCTAGAAAATATGACCGATGAGGAAAGATTGAAAATACTGTGCGTGTTTGATTTGGAGAGGAGAACAGTGCATGAGGACAGTAGTCTTCAAAATTTTAAAAAGTTCTTATAAAGAGTAGGATGATAAATTGTTCTTCCTAATCTCTGCAGAAAAGAAAAGAAGGAATGGACTTAAATTGCAGCACAGGAGATTTAGGCTGGACGTTAGGAATAACTTCATAACTGTCAGGATAGTTAAGCACAAGAACCAATTACTTAAGGATGTTATGGAATCTCTGTCACTGGAGATTTTTAAGAACAAACAATGTCAGGGATGCTCTACATAATACTTGATCCTGCCTCATGGCAGGGGACTGAATTAGATGATCTATCAAGATCTGCTCCAGTCCTATGTTTCTATGATCTCAAAGGTAAAGGGGATAGGCAACCAAATAACATTAAAATACTTTAAACATTCTAGCCTTCATCTGCTAAATGGAGACAAGATAAAATGTCTAGTTTATCTACTTTAACTGTAAGCTCTTGGGAGCACAGACTATGTTATACTAACGGAATAGGTACTTTGGTGTAGGTATAATACCTCCCACAGTGGTATCACCACTACTGTGATACCTGAAAGAGAATTAAATTAAGGATTGTTGTAACTCTTTCTGATAGTTTCTTAAAATAAAATTCGACTTTATAGTATACACCACAGTATTGGAAGAATGGGGTCCTTAATATTTAATATTTTACTGATATGAATATAAGAGGAATTGCTATTTTGCTGTCAACACGGGTCAATCAGGTGGTGCTGCACGAAATATTATTAGAAATGCAGATGGCATTTCATGAAATTGATTATAGAAAACACCATGTTAATTAAAACAGAAAATGGTTTTAATTAAATAAACAGGAGATGCCAGACAAATCTTTGCCTAATTAAATGTTTACTAATTAAATAAAATAGTCATTTACAAAGATATTAAAGATACAGATGAAATTTCAAGATTGCTAAATATGTTCTCCATCAAATAAACTAGAGGTGTCCACTACCCTTTCTAAATTTTAGATTCACGTTAATAATTTGCAATGGGATTTAAACTTTAAAAGACTATGCTCAGAGGAGAATTTTTTATTCATTACATTTATCATCAGTTAGCCCAATCATGCTGTGAGCCTTCTCACTGAAGTCAAGGAGATCTTAACTCTGGAACAGATTATTCTTGCACAGAGGCTTTTGCTTCTCCTTTTCTTGGGCTACCTCATATGGGTTTGGGATAATCAGAGAGCAGGTGAGATTATTATTGCCCCTATGCTGACTTTCAGCGGTGGCTTGGCACTGAGGGGAGGGACTGCCCTAAACACGACATGGTGCTCTTTGCATAGCCCTTCTTGTTCTACCCCATCATGCTTTTTTGGACTCCAAGAGAGATCATACTGTACCATACACAATGGAGGCTGTTATCCAAATGCCGGTTTGGTCCTGGTTGTATTGGTCTCCCATTTCCAGACCCCTAAGCAGAGGTTTTCCATTCCATTGCCAATCCACAGGGATCTTCCAAGTCTTTACTGACTGTGAGTTTTACCCATTATGCATTCTCCACCACACAGCTGTACAGCAGTAGAAGATAGGGTTTCTGTACGAAGCTCCAGTACTTCAGAAGGAACAGGATAGGGAGACAGCTAAGAGATCAACTAAACTGATTAGGGACCACTTTGGGAGCAAAGATAAAAAGAACTAAATATATATAGTACGGTTTGATAGCTGAAGAGTCCATAAATATCAAATGGATGTGGACATTGTGGTGGGAGACAAACTGCTCCATGTGGAACCTGGAAATTTAACTAAGAGTTATGGGACGACATTAACACATGGAACAATTTAGACTCAGTGGGACATATCCTCAACTGATGGAAGCAAGCACAGCTCTGTTGACATTACTCAAGCATGTAGCTTTTTCATATCCTATTCCCAATTTGGTGTTGGACCCGCTGCTGCAGTTTGTTTCTCTACTTCTGTAACCAAACAAAACCATCTGAATTGGTACTTTGTAATTTCTGCTCCTTGTGGGGTGCCGGTTGTTAACACAGAACAGTTCAGCTTAAAACCAGAACTTCCCAGCCTTTTTCTGCAACGTCACCAATTCACTACACCCCCTCTGAAGGATTTTGCTCCTGCATCTTTCTGAAGGTAACTCCAGCAAAGCTTTATCCTCTAGCTGGTACAGAGAATTCCTTTTCCAGTCTCTGCTGGAGACTCCTTGTAGTTCTTTTTCTCACCCCAGGTCTCTAGCTGGCAGCTAAGGAAACTTTTGCAGATGAACTCAAATAGCCCTACAACTTCTCTGAGTATCATTCTGAATTCAGGCTGCCCACTGTATTTCCCAGCAAGATACATGATCCCACAAATGGCTTTTGAACTCATTCTTGTTGCCTGAAGAAGTGGCCTACAAATGGCAGAGGTGCTTCTATGCCACAACCCCCTTAAGGGACCAGCTCACTCTGTGACAGAGATCGCTGATTTACACCAATGGCGTATCTGGTCAAAAGTCGGGGAAATACAAGTGAGATGAATGAGGTGATGGAATAAGCTACCATGAGAAGTGAGGGAAGCTCCCTTCACTTGGGACTTTTAGAATTCAAAACTGAATAAAGCAGCAGAAGGTGAATAGAAAAAGAAAAAAGAAATGAAGTATTTGACTATTCCCCCTTTATTTATTTTACACACACAGAGACACACAAAGCTTCATTTTTATTTGTGTCATTACCTGGAGAAAAACGTTAGCGATATTCATTCCTACTAAAGAATAAAACTTTACGGCCAGGTCTACACTCGCAGTGAGATTTGGCACCAGCTGATGGAGTTACACAAGCTATGCAAAGTAGCTTGCGTAACTCCCATCGACTCCCTAACTCCCCTTCAGCACGGTGCTTTCACTGCGCTGTGCCAAAAGGAAATGCATGCTCATCGATGCAACGCTATGCCACTTGAGGCAGTGGTTTTATTAAGTAGATTTACAGATAGACTTGGCAGGTCTTCACTGACTGCTAAGTTGATCTAGAAAGATTGATCTAACGGTGGTGAATTTGCTGCAGTCACTGTAGACATTGCCTTAATCTGATTTTGTGGTGTTAAATGCCAGGGTAACAGACCCTACTCTAAAGGGGTAGCTGTGTTAGTCTAGTTCAGCAAGACAAACAAGGAGTCTGGTAGCACTTTTAAAGACCAACAAATGTATTTATCGCATGAGTTTTCATGGGAGAAAATCCCACTTCGTCAGATGCTTCAAGATGGGGAACTTGCTGTAGTTCTCTCCAGTTTGTTTGAAACACATTCAGCAGTAAACCAGCACCCAAAAAGAACCAGAATTGTTTCTTCATAAACATAGAGTTACCTTGCCAGGCTAAGTCATTAAAATGTTGTTATTCCAACCAAGCTCCAGACTCACTGGGCTTTTATTCCTGGAGGCATTCTAGCAACTAGGCTTTTACTCACTTGTTCACCCTGTTACAACATCATAGGAACTCTGAATTAGAAAATGTAAATTACTAAAATTTCTAGGACTTTGAACAGAAAGAATGAGACCTTTTATACTGGTAATCAGCTTTGCCTCCCCATGTTGTAAAATGCTATTTTAATATTCTACAGAACAGGGATGTAGATGAAATCTTCAATACCACAAAACCGTTCAATTCCTTCAAAATTTCATATCAGAACTTTACTTTGAACTGAAAATGGGTTTTAATTTTATTTGGACAACTGGCAATAGACATTTTACGCTGTCTCCAGTTCTTAACACATTTCACAAACTGCAGTAAATCTGTGGATTTAAAAAAAAATGATGATATTTTTAAAAGTCACTTTATGGCAAGGTTGTTACTTGCAAAGATGTCTGAGTGGAGAAGTAGTAGAGGAGTGCAAGGTGCTTCTTAAGACCGCTGTGCAGGCTATCCAGTTTGCTGGTCAGAGCACAGTGGGGACACCAAACAAAGCAAGACTGATACTCCCCAAATCTGCTCCATAAAAGGGGAGGAAAGACTTGGCAGTAATGAAGAAGTGGCCTTAACTGCACCCCCACAATGCACTGTCCAACACTGCTGAAACAGTGTGAAAGAGGGTGTAATTTGCTGGTGCCCTAGGTAAGCAGTATATTATTTTAACCTTGGAGCGAGTGGGGAAGAAATTATGACACCCAATCACAATTCTCTCCCTGGTCTTTTCCTGGGGAAGAGGGTAAAATTCTAATCCAGCCTTTAGTGCTTTTGAGATGATTCCGTTTAGTTGCAGAAGAGACAGAATCTGTTTCTCCAAAGAAAAGGTACAGCATGAATAGTGGTAGTGCAAATAGTCTAGTGAAGCCCTGCCAATGTGCCTTAATCCAGACAGGGAGGATATTCAGTCTCCATGTACATTTAGCTTGTGGCTTTTCTGCATGAATGAAAAAAGTCTGCATCCAGATTATTTGCTACAGAAACAGTTTGTAGACAGCCTTGGGGAAAAAAAAATAATACATACTATATAACACCATATGCCATTGTTAAATGTAAATCTGAATTTTATTTTCCGGTTATTTAGTATATACTAAATGTCTTTATAAATTGATTCATGATTTAGACTGTAGAATCATCAACAGTGTATTACCAAGCACCTTGTCCAGAACAGTGTTACGTCTAATATATTTTTTGCAACCTAAATATTTTCTGATTTATAAGCAACAAAAATTGTATAGAAATGCCTTAACTCAGTAATATGTTGAACATTAGATAGCTATGGCCTGATTGTGAATAAAAACAGAATTAACTTCACTCAAATCATTGGACTTCCACTAAAGTATAAATGGTGTGAGATCAAGACTGGGACTAAGGAAGGATTGATGTATTAAAACAAGCAGCCCCTAGTTTTTCATTTAAATGTTTATATTTTATGCCAGCATTTTATGTACAATCACATATAGAGTTTGCTGGGAATTTTTCAATTAAAGATGTTTTTGTCAGAAGATACAGACTCATCAAAACTAAAATTATCTTTGAGAAAAGGTCAGTTTTCAACAAATTTCTCATTTCAAAAACTTATTTTCTAGTTTTGAAATTGTCAGAATGACCCTTTCTAATATTTTCAAAATGAAAGTATCTTTTTGGGTGGGGTCTGAAAATGTTCATTTCAAATTTAAGTTAATTGTGGTAAAATAAGTTTAAAAAAATAAAGTCAGAATTTTAAAAAAATGATTCATTTGACCTAAACTGGAACTTATTTTGATTTGTGAATTCATGAAAATTTTGCGATTTTAACTATTTATCCCACTCTAAGATGGGAAATCTCTGATTTTTTCTAGAACTGTTTCCTGCCGAACACTATTCAGATACCTTCTATATGAAGCTGGTTTAGCATGTACCCTTCTAGCTTATTTTATTGTGCGGTAATTAGCCAAAGGTAACACTAAAGGTTTTTCCTGTGACAGTCAGAGGCAGCCTTTGGCTATTGGGGGCCCTAGGCAAAAGCCCATTGTGGGGCCCCCTACAGACCTCTATAGACCCATGGGGCCCCCTCTGTGATGCTGCATCCCCCACCACCCCAGCCCTAGCTCCCCCCACATGGCCCCGGCCCCCTGGGCCGGCTTCTCCTTCTGCTGCAGATGAAGGCAGACGTGGCTTTTGGGGTAGGTGATGAGGCCCATTGCAACTCGGGGCCCTAGGCATGCGCCTGCTTCGCCTACTCCAAAAGCCGCCTCTGATGACAGTTGATATTAGGTCTCAGTTCACAATGATATCCAATTAAAATTTCATTATAGTGAGAAAAAACTGATAGATGTAAAGCATTTCAGAGAGTATTACATTATTTCTAAATTATGAGAAACAGAGCGTAAGTAATGCAGTAACTATCCAGATATTTGCATCACCTAAAAGATAGCCCTATGTTTCAAAGTAACCACATCTTTAGTGCTAATAATTTTAGAAGGCATTCAGATCCATTACCATACATAACTCATTACTTCCACAAAGTCCCTTTCTAATTGAATGAAACTAACCAGTGTGACAAAAAGTAATGGAATGAATCATCCCCACCCCAGTCTACCATGAAATCAGTCTCTCTCTCTCACACACACACACACACACTCTCTCTCTCTCTCTCTGTAGTCATTTAACTATCATGCAGGAGAAGCTTTTCTGAAAGCAATGAGATTTTTTGATTACAAACTGTAGGATTTAGTTGGCCCTTAGTCATAAAAGAGAGAACATAGAAGAGGAAAGACCTATATTCCAAGATAATGGAGTATCTACAGGTGTGTGCTATAATCCTCATGAGGAGGATATTAAATTCTGTCAAACCCTATTCTGAGTAACTCAGTATTGTTCCCATCACCAATAGGTTGCAGAGGTCATCCCCATTCAAGATGTCTTCTGTCATCATTTATGTCAAGAACCACAGGTTTTAAAAATAAAATCATCTTCCCATCCCCATTCCATATCTTTCATGTAGAAAATTTGTATAGTAACATACAGTTTCTTTTGAGTTTCCCTAAAATCCTAACTGTGGGATCTAAGCAGAAGACCCATGGTAGCTGTAAGGGATGGGTAATGTTATGACCCACATGGGTGGTGAATATTTTATTATACATAAATCTAGGGCTGTAACTGTCTCATGTCACCTAACATATAATGAGCCATGTCTTACATTTTTAATATTTTAAGTAAAATAAACAATATTATGGATATGGACTTGACTTGGCATTGCCTATATTTATAAAAAGGTATACAAAAAGCACAATGACATTTAAAATAAATACTGTGGTGAAATACTTATACCATATCCTGGATGACAATACAATATACTATTTGGGATACAAATTGGATAGTGGAAAAGATTGGTAATGGAATGTGAAAGTTTTCTTTTCTAATCCACTACTTCAAATGATGCTCATGTTGGGTAGTAACTGGAAGTCGATACCAACAAGTGGCCTATGAGACAATATAGGCAATCATGTTTGACAATATTAGACTACATATCCCTACAGACCACCAGCTCAAAATGAGATAATATTTTCCATACTTGACCTAGGATCACATCATCATTACATCAGTGATCTGCTGAGGAATGGTGAGTAAGAAAATGGGAGAATACAGCAACACACTATAAAAAAATGGAAGTTCTGCTACAAGGATTGTATTTGTTTTGGTACCATGGGTCTAACTCTGCCTTGTACTTCAGTGGGAGTTCTACAAGAATAAGTAGTGCAGGAAATGGGGACTACTAGGTGCAGTTATAAGTATTATAGGGCCCAGTCCTGTAAGTAATCCTTACCATATATAAGTAGACCCAAAGAAATCAATGGGCCCCTGAACAGTGGTTTGCCAAACTGAGTGCTGATGTTTCAGATGAATCAACAACATCTGACTATGCGGTATATATTTGAAGTATACCAGGCCATGTTATGTCCATTTGAAAGAGCTCTCCCACTGACAAAATTTATGTCACCTAGTAGTGTGTTTTTTCATGCCCGGAAGTGACAAAAGTTTTGCTGGCATAGAAGTCAGTGTAGACAAACCTTTGATGAAAGTTATCTTCTTGTGCTTTACTTTATAAAAGAAGAAGTTCCACTTACTTCCTCCAAAATTACAAAGATGACCTTAAAGTAAAGTAACATTGTGTGAAGAGAATCTAGGCAATTAATTTAATTTGAAATAAAATGTGATTGAATTGCAGTATTGCAACAGAAAAAGCTGAAACATAGCATTCTTTTGTTTGCAAGCTAGCAAATGCCCTTCAGTAGTATAAACATCTGGCCATAATTAGATTACTTGCAACCCACATTCCTTAATTATGAGAATTTCAAAAAGAATTAACATAATTGATTCAGTAAAACCCCTGATGCAATGTGTAAGTGACACAAGTAAGGGTTCTCAACACACTATTCATATATTGTTTTCAAAGCATGGGTACTAGAGAATGAAGACAAATCCATCCCACCAACTTTTAGTGAGAAACATACTTGCACAAAACTTGAATATGAAATAGTTTAGGACATGTACCTCTGATTCTGCATTGTGACTCCTTGTCCTGTTAACCAGCATTATTGGTTTTATTTCAGTCTTTTAGCTTTATCTATCAATCATAATGTTCACATAGCACCATTTTAAATGGAATTTTCATGTATACTTTTATATGTAGGTTCAACAGTTGAGAGTTTCATCATTTAGGGGCTTTGTTTTTAAAAATATCTCATGCATATACTGGCACATAGGCAAAGGATAGGTAGGAAAGACTGATTGGATAGATGACAGATCCCTGATGGATAGTTTTGGGAGCAGAGCTGCCCTGACTCTTTTTTCTTTTTAAATGAATACCATTTGTTACAAATGTAGTTCCCATAATTTCTGAACTGATCTAAAATTATGAAATAAAGATGCTAGGCCAACATGGAAAGTAAATATGCACCAAGTAAACACAGGATTCAGTATCAAACTCCTAGAGCATACGATATATGCTCTTCATGATTTAACCTCTTCACCTTTCTGAATTCAGTCTCTGTCTAAGAGGTAGTCTCATTTTGAGCTAAAATACAAAGTTGCATCTAAACTTACCGCCATGCTGCTAACGTTCTTGTACCTCTCTAGCATCTGCTGTCTACACCATCAACTAATTTATTGTTTGCTAAATCACTACACCCTCAAGGACTAAGCAGAAAGTATTAAATACCTTGCCAATCAGGCTATAATGTTGTTGACTGCTGCATATTTTATCCTGGAATTGGGATCGATGTAAATTTACATAATTTTTAAACATTTTTTCACTGAGATATTATGAGTTGCTCACATATTACAACTTTGTAATATTTATTTTCCTTCTCATATATGTTATGGACTTGATTCTCAGCTGGTATAAATGAATTTTAGTAGATTGATATCATATAAAAGGAGCACAGAAGTTGACCGTATAT
The DNA here is from genome assembly GCA_007922175.1 of Pelusios castaneus. Classification (NCBI taxonomy): domain Eukaryota; kingdom Metazoa; phylum Chordata; order Testudines; family Pelomedusidae; genus Pelusios; species Pelusios castaneus. The sequence continues at coordinate 13,686,505 of ML685777.1, forward strand.
ATTACACACACACACACACACACACACACACACACACACACACACACATATACATATACAGGTATTACATTTTATAGAGTTCAATATAAAAAATATCTTCAGGATTTCAGTTGCTTTTGTGTTTGTTCTTTCATTTGTTCCTAAACTTTAGAGAATTCTCTACCAAATTCATATAAACACCATCTGATTTGTACTGTAATGCTAAAGAGTAAATATCAACATGTAGACAAGCTGGGAAACATTTCATTGCCCAGACATCAACCAGATGGCAATTACAAGAAACATAATTAAATAAAATAGAAACAGCCTGTTTGTTTTCATTTGTTGTGTGGAAAATTTATCCACTCTAAAATGCACTTTTTCAACCACTTCATTAAAAACAAAAAACAGTCAACTTTTTCATGGCTTTTTTTCAAATGAATTGAAAGAAAAAAGAAAAAGTTTAGTCCATTTCAAAGGACATTGTTTGATCAATACAATGTATTACAGAAAAGTCAAGGTTTCTATGATGTATGAGTATGTCTCCTTTTTAAATGAAAGTTCTGTAGAATGCGTTGTGCATTTTATATAGGAGGAGAGTCAAACATTTATAATAAGATCAATGGAATCTATGATTCTAACATTGGTAGAATGCTGTAGACAAACAAATCTTAATGTTTTGATAGCTGGTACTCTTTTAAACACCTGCATATAGATGAGAGAGTAGACCTCTATGTGTTCAGATGATAATATAGGTCAGCGTTTAATTATTGTAGGGTGATTTCCTGCTGCTCCTTTTACAAGCACAGAAGGCACCACCATCAGCAGAAACACTGGGTTTCTGATTCACAAGTTCTGGTAAGTGGAGTGAATCCTTTACTACCTTCCATCTCTGACCCACATATTGTAGTAGCAGAATGAATCCTACAGCTATAGCTAGGCCTGATGATTCCATTCTGTTGGCAAGAAGTTCTGCTCCAAGCCCAAGATTTCATTCTTAGTACATTGCAATGAGTTCAGCCAATCTCATCCCACCCTCTAGCTGTATGTGTGCCAACCATTCAAGCATTTGTAAAACAGAGAATGCAGTTTTTCATACTTTAGTGCGAGTATTTCCTTGAAGTGCCAACATTAAAAGGACAACATGTGATGAAAGATAAAGATAAAATCTGTTCTCTCTGTATGTTACCGCCCCCACACCAACATGTACTGTGCTGGACAGTGACTTTTCAGTAGGACTCCTATATTTCTATTATTGGTGGGTGGGTCACAGGCCTAAATCTGTGTTCATTCTGGTGAGAATTTAGGGACAATTGTTATTACTCTGAATGCCTACGTCTACACTGGCAAGTTAGTTAGAATTAAGGAAGCTTAATTCGAACTA
>ML685777.1:13688267-13700225 GCA_007922175.1 Pelusios castaneus
AACTAACTTAAGCCTTGGCTACACTAGGCTTTCATTAGTTCAAATTAAGGGCTTCCTTAATTCGAACTAATAAATTCGCTTATACTTTTCGAAGTAAGGGTTAATTCGAACTAGTTAGTTCGAATTAACCCAATGTGGCCATGTTAGTTCGAACTAAGCGCTTAGTTCGAACTAACCAGCACATTGAGCTCAATGCAATTGACTAATTCGAACTAAGCAAGTGCCATGCATGGCACTAGCTTAGTTTGAACTAAAATTTGCTAGTTCAAATTAATTTAACTAAAATTAGTTTGAATTAGTTAGTTCGAATTAACTAATTCGAACTAACTTTGCTAAGTGTAGATATAGCCATAGTGCTTTTTAGTGTTGGTTTCAGGGGCAGCTGGTTCCACAACCAGGGTACTAGCAATCCATCAAATTCCACTAGGCACAATAAGCCCCTTCAGAAATGGCTGTGCTTCCTGACTGGTCATGAAAGCCAATGGCACTTGAACCTTGCAGCAGATGCTTATCATGCCTGCAGCTTACCATCCTTTCACTTCTGCTTTCTATCCTCGCTCCAAGCTCTGCTCCAGCCCTACCCTGCTCCTGTTCCATTCTGGTTTCTGACTCCTGGCTCTGACTCTTGACTACATCCCTAAGACTCTGGGTTAGGTTTTGGCCTCTGACTCCAGTTCTGACCTTCAACTTGGCCCTTTCATCCTGATTATGGCTTCATCCTTGTACCGGTGCCTGATTCCTGGATCTACACTTGGGATTACCTGAACTGCCTCTAGAATGGTCAAGTGAAATCTTACTCAACCCATTATGTAGGCTGCCCATGCCCTGGCAGCTTACAACTTGATCCACTGCAGATCATGACAGTACAGTGGATGCCACAAACAATGTTGAACTCCCAAGATAGATCAATCATCTTAAATTAATTAATTTTGGTGTGTGAATTTCATCTCCCCACAGTATCCTTGCAGACAGTACAAATACCTACGCTTCATGCAGCCTGAGTGAATTTTCTCCTAAATACTCAAAATTGAAAATAACAAAATACACTTATTTATTTTAAAAATTGGTAAGTCCCTGTTATTAAAATGATGGGCTACACTAGGTTTTAAATTTTCATTGGATACAGAGCTGTCCTGCCCAGGAGAAAGATCAGGAGCCATCTTGGCTTCCTTAGGCCACAGTTACACACTGTGGGGTGCCCTCTCTGAATTCAGGGCTGAAAATGTCTGGCCATTATATCAGACACTCAAAATGAAGAAAGGCATCTTGTTCTCCATCTCCTCCTATTTCAGCATGTGCATTAGGTTCAAGTACACTCTGGCCCTATATTAGTAACAAGATTATTAGTTGTCCAATTCCCCTGTATAGGGCATAAGTTTTTAGTCCTCATTACACCTCTAGTTTTATGGCAGTGACAAAGCTCTTCCACTCCTATCTGTTTCTAGCAAATCTTTCAATGGTTCCCCAGCTGTGCCCCAGGTTTTTCAGCTCAGCTTCCACAGCTCTTTGCCCTGTTGTTTTCAGGTAGCCTTGTTTTTGCTGGCCTTCAGGTGTCTGTCTGATTGTTATTCAGGTGAGGAATCAACTTCCATCTGAAACACATGGCCAATCCATTTCCAGCACCTTCTGGTAATGATGGTGCTCAGACTTTCTTGGCTGTACTGTACGAGGTTGATCTGGGCCAAAAGACACATAGGGTTTGTTGTTTATTTTTTTCCTGGGGCAGATAGTATGAAATGAAGACAGCTTAGACATGCCATACTTTTCCATTCCCCAGCATTCTGCACTATAAAGTAGTGTTGAAAGTGCATGGAGTTAGGACCCCACTAATTCCTGTTGAGGGAATACCAGCATTACTGGCCTGCACCCATTTGGAAGAACATACTTGGTGAGTTTCTATTCCCTGCTTCTCAACAGGTAGACTGAGTAGGAAGAGACAGGCAAGGAACAGGCAATGCCTTGACTCTCTACACTCCCAAAACACTAGGCAATACAAAGGGAAAAAGTCATTTGCTCTGCGAAGAGCAGTAGAACACCTATCTGCTGCTCCAAGGAAAGGACCAGAGAGGCTCTTAATTAGTACGCACTCACTGATCCCCAAAGTAGTATGAACTCAATATATAAAAAATTTAAAAAGTATTAGGGCTCCATGAGCATAGTAATGGTCTATGTTCATTTCCAGCTGTGACAGCACAGCTGTGTGCCTCCCAGACATGCTTTTACAGTCTTCAGAAGGCAAAACACTTCTCAGATGGAATATTAGAAATTGATGGGAAAAGCACAAGCAGCTAATAAATAAGTAATTTACATTTAAATTCTTTACTACATAATCCATTGAAACCAGGAAACCTTTGAGGAGCAATAAGAAAGAAAACTATTATTAGATACATTTTAAAAGAACACAGATTTCAGCTTCCATATTTCCACATTAGATGGCAGGGGTGGGGGGGGGGGGGGAAGAGACCTTAATACACACTTTCGATATTCAAAGTTAATTTGCTCTTTTCATACAGCTCTAGTACACAGGGCCAGTAAAGGTTTATTCTTGATACTGGTTATCTAAACACTGTCTCCAATGAATTTTCAGGTTTCTGTTACAAGGATTCTAGTGCACTCATTTTTTGCTTGCAAAGTGGAGCAGACGGCTGACAATATAGATGCCTTGGGAACAAGAAAACAGCTTACAATCAACATGTACCAATTACATTAAATGTTTACACTGTATAGTATCTACCACTATAAACTGTTTTCTTACAATATCCCACTTACTCAGATTATTCTCATACATTATAACTACTATTGGACAAAAAGCATGAGCAATAATTACCAATATGGTAAATATAAGGTACTTCATGTAACTTAAAATAGGAATTCCCACTTCCTTATAAATGAAATTTTTTTTCCAAATCTTGTTAAAACAATGAATTGACAGAAACTTAAAGCTCTTTGGGGGAATCATACACTTCTAAAATAATGATCAGTTGAAGTAAGCATAAACAAAGAAGTGGCTTTAATTTTTTTTTAAATAGATCCTTCTTTTTGAAGTTCTTATATTGTCTCAGATATAATAGTATCCCTATATTATCTTTTCAGTGGCTCCATTAACATCAATCACATTTTACAGTAATGTAAACAGATTATTCCAAATGTGACATATCAGTGCAATAATGCATCAATATGAGAAACTTCAAAGAAAGGCTATTTTAAGAAAATACTGCTTTTAAAACAAAGAAATCGAGTGACCTGTTAGTGTTGTTACCTTTTAGTCACCTGTTAGTGTTTTTACACTTTAGTCCATGATTACTCATAGTATCATCAGCACCGATGAAAGTGCATTCTGAGTCCCCTTTTGCTAGATGGTATCAAGGAAACTTGCTGGCTAGCAGGATTAAAACACCGCAATATTTTTCATTCCAGCAACAAATAAAATGGCCAATACTACTTCTACGGTTACTGTGATGGATTTATTTATGCTTCTATGTTACAGATAAATACTTTATCATAACATAAGCAGGTGTGCCATATGCAGAATTCTCAAGCTCAGAGACCTAGCTAAAGGAATGTCTGCATTACACATTCCTTTTGACAGTGGGTAGAGTACATAAACTACATGCACTCCTAACACAGGTATAAACAGCAGTGTAGACGGTGAGAAACTGAACTTCATGAGTATATATTTGCACGGCTCTCTGCAGGCCCAATCAGTGCTTTGCCATAGATGGCTATTTTTTATTAGTATCACATCCGGTTGCTTACCTCTTGTGAGAGTGTTTCCCTAACACAGGGAGCCGCTAGAGCTTTTTCCACTGCTTCCCCAACTATCAGAGCCTTTCATGCCAGCTTTACACCTGAGTGGATGCACCTGCTTTTCACTGTAGCATGCAGCTACACATACCTTACATGCCACAGCAGAGTACATGCAGTGTGCACATAGTGGAATGAGGCAGCGTCAAAGAGACATTCCTCCCCTTTGGGCCATAAAAGAAGCAGGATATGTCTGCAGTGCCTAGGCTACATTTCTACAACCTTGTCCCATGCTGAAAAACTGAAAGCCAGGTGGTGAGCCCATATTTCTAGAGGACACCAAAGACCTTGCCACACTGGAATGGAAAAAGAAATCTAGTCTGTGTTCTCCAAATACCGGTAAGTTTTCTCATTAAAAGTGACTAACGTTCCAAACAATAGCTTCTTTCTTTTGGTTACTATTTCGTTTCTTCCCACCAGATTGGTTCACTCAATCTCAGATCATTTCCAATCAAACTACTATTTCCTTGTTAATTGATTTTGAGAATGCTGTGGCCCCTTAAGGACTAACATATTTCTTTGGGCATAAGCTTTTGTGAGCTGCAACCCACTTCGTCAGATGCATCCATCTTATGGCTTATGCCCAAAGAAATTTGTTAGTCTTTAAGGTGCCACAGGACACTTGTTGTTTTTGTTGTTTTTGCTATATACAGACTAACAGATACCCTTCTGGAACTTATCGACAATTTCATGGATTCATTTGAATATTTAAATCTCAATTCAGTGACATGATGAAAAAATTCAATCTTCACACAGCCAGATTATGGATTTATAGATATAAAGACCAAAAGAAACCATTATGAGCATCTAGCTTGACTTCTTGCATAACACAACACTAATAAACCAGAAAATTTAAGAAAGAAAAACATTTTTCTAAAGGCTCAGCAAAAAAACTAGCTTTCTATATACAAGACAATAACTGACAATTGCTCAGGATGTACTTATCTCTACATCTCAGTAGCATACGTAAAGTAGATTTAGTTTACTGAGGAGTAGCTAAAGTCAGTAGAACTTCCTAAAGAACTGGCATAATGAAGGATTTAAGTGTGCATTAGAGCTGGCCAAAAACAGGAAATGTTTTGTATAATCTTCACTCATCTACAAAGTGTACAGGTTGAATAGAATTATATCTCAATGAATGATGATGACACAAGGGTAGAATAACAGTTTTCCAAATATTTCAAACACAAAGCATGGGAAATTGCTGAACACAGTCCAAGTGAGCACAATTTTGAAGAAAGAAAGAATAAAAGTCTGTAAAGGAAAATTTATGATGGATATCAGAATGCAATTCTTAATATTATAGTCTATTAGAATGGGGAAGAATCTTCAAGGGAAATTAACAGAAGCATTATTGGTTGGGTTATTTAAATGTAGACTGAAGGAAGCTTCTGTAATATGTTGAAGGGAATCCTTTTGTATTGCTGGGGAACAGAACTAGAGCTGAGCATAGCATATGCAATTAATATATATTTAAATATATCATTTGTGCCTTTGTTCTTGTTCATTAATGGCCCACACAATTATTTTAAAAATTATCCGATAATTTGTACAAAATACTATTGATGAATTTCTTCAGGATATAATTTTTCATAAAAAACAAGCTGTCAGACATTTGTAATCTATGCTATCTTTTGAAGAGCACATTTAGTATTATAGTATGGTATGGTGGTATAAAATAGTGCAAATTGCAAATTAGAAATGCTACAGTCACATATATCCTTCAAAATTTACTATCAGTCAACGGTCAAACCTAGTGATACAGCTATTTAGAAGTGCTCCAGGTTGATAACACTTGAGAACGAAACATCCAGAGGGAGCGAGTAAGTTGCTAATGTGGCTGAACAAATTTTCACTTTTAAAAATCAAAGGAATACGTATAGAGAAAAAATTAACTCTTCTTTCCACTTTCAGATGAGCTGACAAAACTCCCCTATCTCACATGCCTATTATTCAACGAGTAGATAGTTTAACTGAGGGTATGTCTACACTGCAGCTGAGAGGCAGCACTATTAGACAGATGCATGCTGGATCTGCTGGGGATAGTGTGCTATAAATAGCACTGTGGCTGAGGTAGCTGGGGCTAACTGCCCCAATACATACCCTGGGGGTCGCGTGTGATTGTGGTGGGGCAGCGAGCTCCAGCCACTGTGGCCACGCTGGTAATTTCAGTATTATTGCTCCGACAGAACTAACAGGTATCTGTCTACCCACACCTGGGAACACACTTCTAGAGGCAGTGTAGACATACTCTGAAATATGTGGGCTTCTCTAACTCATTCACAGGTCCTGATCTTATATTAAGCCCCAGGCGCGTCAATAGGAATCACATAGATGCGGGGGTCTGCACGCATGAAGCTCACTGCAGAATCAAGACCCCAGATATGAGGAGATTAAAACAGGCTGCTCCAGAAGTACAGGAATTATGTGAAATATAAATCAATGGTGGTTTTATTTCTCTTTTAATCACACCACAGTCACTTTGACAAAAATGTGGTGGTAAACTATAGAAAGAGTGGTGAATTCAATTTCCTACAGCTAACCATTGAAAGGGTGTGTTTCTTACAGAAGCAATGACACATCAAATGTGGAACTTTTAATCACAACGTTTCTGCAGTCTTGCCATGACTTTAGCCTCATTATTTTCTATATGCAACATTTTGCATAGTGCTTCCCATAATGTCTTTATTGTATTTTGCATTGAAAGGATACATTCAATCAATTTAATATGGTATTTGATATGGCCAGGCTGCCTACCCATTAAATAAGGCCATTTGGAGGTGTTTAATACATGTCTTTACACTTGATGTCTAGTTCTTAACTGCACACTGTAATTCTTAGCACAAATTACCTCTGTATTGATGTAATCTTGAAGCAAAAGCTATAGTAAATTAAATAAAAGGCACATAACCTAGTGATTAAACTTGTCTTGAGACAGAACACTACACCTAACCTAATGAAGTATCCTTGTCTTATGTGATGACACTTATTGAGGCATAGTCAACAGACACTGTCTCCTCCCAAACAGACAGAAATAAGTGTTCATGGTTTGTGTTTCAGCTGTGGCATTCTGAAATGCTGAGGATATTACTTGGAACCATTTGGTGAGCTATAGGATTTAGTCAGGCTAGCTGCCTTTTGTGTATAGTAATTTGCATAATATTGTTTAATATGCTCAGCATTTTTTTTCAGTGGAATGCAATGTCTTTTTTATGACATACACTGCAGGGATATAGATACAACTTCATATTCAGGTTTTCTTTTCTTTTTTCTTTTTTTTAAAGGAAGCGTTTAGCTATGACAGTAACAAAAGTAGTGTGATTATTATGCTGTACATTTAAATTCCTGTCTTCATTTTCATAGATGCCTAAAACAAACCAAATAATGGGGGCTCCTGACATTTCTCCCAAGTTCATACTAGTGACTGGAGATTCCTGTTGTTTTTATGGCTCCTACTGTTATTGATTGGAAGTATGCAGATAGACTGGCTTTAAAAATCTCCCGGGAGATTCACCCCTACACTGGGTAGATGGCCAACAGATTACAATGTAGTGGAGGAAGAAGAGGGAGAAAGGGCATGTGGACTCACAACACAGAGAAAGATTTTATTAAAAGCAAGGGTCTTCATAATTGTATACGTCTCCACACAGAGATGAACCTGGGGTTGTGAGATTTCAATTTTTATTTTGTTATAATTTTGAAGGCTAATATAGATGTTTATTTTTACTTTTTTAACCCATTTATATTTTTATAGTGTCTATGTATAGCAACATCCTCTGTTGGATTTTCTTTGACAATTGAAGCTTTTAGAGCTGATCTTCAGTGATAGGTATAAATGTGTGGCCATATAGTTTCTAAAAACAGATATTGGCCATGCCTACCCAACGCAAAGGTGCTAGGCTGGTTTAGGAGTGTAAGTCTCATTTTCAAAAGGCATTTTTGTATTTAGGAGCCGATATCTCATTGACTGGCAATTGGATTGTGGCTCCTCAATGTATAAATCCCTTTTGGAAATGAGATTGACTCCTCAATCAGGTAGGGGTTAAGCATTGCAAACTGGAGTGCTGCAGTGCCAAATCTGGGCCAAATCACTAGACATGGTGTTTCTAGTGCCTTTGACTCAGGCCCACAGACATGAGGAAGGAAAACCTTAATAATGGCTCAGTCCTACACACACACAGCACTCTGCAGGGGAATACTGAGTTACTGGGAATAAATCTGTTGGCTTCAGTGGCATTCCACCCGGTAGTCAGTGTTTGCAGCTAAATCCTAAATGTTTTAATTATTTTTCATATAATCCCTACATTGTGGTAATTGTCGGACTTTCTAGCTGATTTAAATAGATTATTACAGCTCCAATTACCAAACAACCGTCAGCATGTCCAAAAAATGTAACAGCGTGAATATTCAAACACAGAATACTGCTTTAGTCGATCATTTAAAAATGCTATGTTCCATTAGAATCGCCGACTGCCAGCGAGCATTACATTACAACGTATTTTTGTTTTATCTTAAAGAAGTATCAGCCAGACTTAGGACCAACATGTAGCTCTTTTTTATACGAGTACACCCATAGCCTTCATAAAATTAACTGTTGCAGATGTGGGCCCTACCGGCCTGATTCACCACCTACTAAAGTCAATGAAAGGCTCCCATGGGATACACTGGAGGATGGATCAGGCCCATCTTTCCTCACAAGGCAGGGAGACAGAGAGTGCTTCAGAAGACCCTATTCAAAAAGAAATGTTGTAATAAATGCTGAAGTGTGATTACCCACAAAAAGTGTAATGGGCTATTGTCCAGCTATATCAGAACAAGGACAGGTGACAGTGGGTGTGTCTTAATTAGGTCATAATTTTCTTATTAAATAATAATACCTGGGAGTTCCAGCTCTCAAAAATGGACAGCACAGGTAACTCCATGATCATCTCAGTATCTGCCAAAGTGCTTCTGTCAGCCCCCTGGTGCCCCCATTTTTTCATCCTACCCCCCAGAAAACATGCTGCTGAGACCTTATCCCCGCTTCCCTCCCCAAATGAGGATTAAGGTGGGCTGTGAAGGAGGAGGATGACCTGGCTCCTTGCTATACCAGCCATATGAAACTCATACTCCCCATTATTTTAACACATACCCCCTTTAAATCTTTCACCAAACTAATTATAGGATCACTCTATTCGTTTCCTATGGCATACCTGCACTGGACATTTCCCATAAAGGGGTGCGGGCAATTAGCTTGGCAGTCTCTCGCCCACCCAGCCCACCCAGGTTACCAGACATCTACTGCTGCCTCCTTTAATAACAGCCCAAGCACATCAGCATACAAGTCTGACAGGTGAACCGCATCCTCTGTGAATAATTCTGGTACCTTCACATGCTAGGTTGGGTTAAGAAATTACTGACTTCCCTTTAGGAACCCATGAATTTGGCTAGCTCCCTATTCATATATCTCCTAGCCTTGTCAGCCTAAGGGGGCTTCACAGCTCCCTGTCACACCACACATTTCTTATTCCTGGGAAAAGTTCTAGTCCCTCACAGGTTTAAGCATTAAGGCTACCCCTTTACACATTCCCAAATCATTTTCCCTAAATTGCACCACAGTTATATATGGTGCCTGCTCACGGACACCCACAGCATACAGAAGGGATAACAGCTGATCCCCTAACAAGCTCCGTCTTTCGTGCTCAGGACTACTTGCATAGCAAGCCTGAGCTGTGATCCCTCAGACACCCTGGAAGCCCATCTGTGCAACCAGTAAACAATACTGTAGATCCACACTGTAGTAAATTCACTGTGAGCTACAGCAGGTCCTAATAATACAGCAACATGTGTGCCTCAGAAGACTTTATTAAGAAATAGGATGTAGTAAATGTTAAAAGAATGATTATCCATAGAAAGTGAAATGTGCTACTGGATATTAGAGATATTTGGAATAAATATGGGAACAGTACATAGAAAAAAGACTGTATACAAAAATAGGTTTCTCCTAACAAGGACATGAACTATTTTTGATGGCCTGTATAGTAGAAAGTCTTATAGGAATGGTAAAATCAGTCAAGAAAACATATGAGGAATGCATATTTGAAAAGGACCAGATTCTCAGAGTTACTGCGCACTTCATGGGGAATGGTGATGGCCTTGCTACTAGAAATTAAGGTACCAATTATTAGTACACACAAAAAAATGGAGCTATGTATGTGATCCCCCAGGAATGAAGATGTGGCCCATTTTTTAAAGTTCACCCTTACTGTTAATAAAAACACATGGGAACCTGGAGTGAGCAAAATGAAGATAGTTACTGGTACTGATTGCAATTTGCCTGAAATAAATAATAAATAATAATACTAATAATTTCACCTCTTTGTAAGTAGAATCGAAGAGGCTCCGCTCCCTGAATGTTATAAAATGCTATTAACTAATCCCTGAAGATAAAGGGAAGACTGTGCTAAATTAAGATTCATACATAATTCACAGGAGTTTCCTCTGTTTGCAGTGAAGTTTTTCAAGCCAGGTTTCTCTCTCCAGGTAAATAACTTATGTTACTTTTGTTTCTAGAAATAATGTGCTCACTTCTCCACAGAAATGACACACTTGCACCTTCCTGAGAATTCAAACCAAGCAGTCCAAAATGTGGTCTCTTATTTGATCCCACTCCCAGAAATGAGCACTAGACTTCTTGTTTTAATGGATTGGTTTTTGTGTTTTATAGGGAGCCACTGAAAACCCTAGAGATAAACAAACAATTTTGATAAAGACACTCTGATTTGCTTACAATATATGAAAATAACTATTAATATGCAAAAGTAAACCGGGTCTCTGGATACGAGATCCACCAGCCCCATAATCGAAGATTAGATCTCTGGACAAACAGATAGCAGTGACAATTGAACAGCCAACATTTGCATCTGGGGTCCTGTTGTCTGGAGAGTGTGTTAAGTCAGTGCAGCTGGTGTTTGTGTTAAGAAACAATCACCAGAACATGTACTGTCCTTTTATTTTCCCACGCTGAGGATACCATCCAAGAGCAGGGATAATCTGTTTTACTCTGCTCCAAGACTAGATAGAGTGTGTGTATGTCATTATGTATAATCATATCACATGCGGGGGGGGGGGGAGAGGGAGGAGGTGGAAATAATCTTTCATGAAGTCTTAAAGCTCTAACTTTGAGGTGATAATACAGGAATGATCCAACTTTGCATACCAGCAGTGTCCCATCTGTATTAAGGCAGTAAATATAGACTGGCAGCTTAATAGCTGTTAAAATATGATGCTTGCAATGCCTTCCATCTTCACATCATCCACAAACTTTATAAATGTCCTCTATGCCATTATCTAAATCATTGAAGATGAACAGAACCACATTCAGAACTGAGTGGGATCCCGCACGATATGCCCTTCCAGCTAGACTGTGAACCACTGTTAACTCTTCTTTGGGAATGGTTTTCCAACCCAGTTATGTGTCCACCTTATATAAGAGTTTCATCTAGGTTGTATTTCCCTAGTTTGTTTATAGAATCATAGAAAGAGAAAAGGACCACGAGAGATCATTGAGTCCAGTCACTTGCACTCGTTGCAGGTCAAGTACCATCTTAAACCACCCGACAGATGTTTGTCAAACCTGCTCTTAAAAATTTCCCATGATGGAGATTCCACAACCTCCCTAGGCAACTTATTCCAGCAGTTAATCACCCTGACAGTTAAAAATCCAACCTAAACCTCCCTTGCTGTAATTTAAGCCCATTGCTTCTTGTTTTATCATCAGCGGTTAAGGAGAATAAATTTCCCCTCCTCCTCATAACAACCTTTTAGGTACTTGAACACTTATGTCCCCTCTTAGTCTCCTCTTTTCCAGACTAAACAAACTCAGCTCTTTCACGTTCCAGACCTCTGATCATTCTTGTTGAATGAGAAAGTCATATGAGACAGTATTAAAAGCCTTACTAGAGTCAAAATATACCACATCTACTGTTTCACCCATCCACAAGGCTTAATATCCTGGCAAAGAAAGCTATCAGGTTGGTTTGACATGATTTGTTTCTGACAAATCCAAGCTGTCCTTATCACCTTATTATCTTCTAGGTGTTTGCAAACTGATAGCTTAATTAATTAATTCTGAAAGAACTCAAATGTGAAGTCGCGGAACTGTTAACTAAGATT
>ML685777.1:13700235-13781800 GCA_007922175.1 Pelusios castaneus
CCTCTGGTCTGACCCAGTACGGCCTTTCTTATGTTCTTATGTTCTTAATTATTGGCTCCATAATTTTTCTGGGTACTGAAGTTAAACTGAGTAGTCTATAATTCCCTGAGTTGTCTTTTTTTATAAATTGGCATTATATAGTAGAAAGTCTTATAGGAATGGTAAAATCAGTCAAGAAAACATATGAGGAATGCATATTTGAAAAGGACCAGATTCTCAGAGTTACTGCGCACTTCATGGGGAATGGTGATGGCCTTGCTACCCTGGCTTAACCAGGAAATCTTTAATGAAATTTAAAAAGAGTTCTACAAAAAAGTGGAAACTAAGTAAAATTATGAAAAATGAATATAAAAAAATGAATGCAAGTATGTAAGGACAAAATTAGAAAGGCCAAAGCACAAAATGAGATTAAACTAGCTAGAGCCAAAAGGGAACAAGAAAACACCAGTGAAATATGTTGTAATTCTGTTTCTCAGATTCAAAGACACACTAGCATCCCTGACAGGTGTTAAATGGCCATCGCTTACTTAAGCAGCTATTCTTCAGCAATGGGAAGGTATGAATTAGAAATTTACATTGCATCACAGGAACATTACAAACCGCAGGTCCATAATGGACCACATGTCACCATGATACAGCAAGGATGCTGCTATCACAAGAAACTGATTTATAAAAGGGGAGGAAAACACCTGACTAGACCTTTCTTCCTCCCATTTCTCTGATCATGACACCAACAGCTCTCGAAGAACAGAACTAATGGGCCATGGTTCCAGGCTGAAAAGAGATCTAGCCAGTGATATTTACAACAGCACATGGTGAGATAAAACCACATGTAACTAGACAACTCCCAGGTTTCTACACATATGTAAATGTAGAAAGCAAAAGTTATTTCTTTTTAAGATTGGCATTAGCTTGCACTCAAACAACTATTAATGGATTCTATTGCAGTGGCAGCTGTGTTTCTTTCTGTTTCTTTGTGTCACTATCTGCTTTACAGAAGATTGTCTTCTTTTGGGGGATGTTCCAAGCAAAAATGTGCATGAAACACTGGAATCTGAAAAGCAGCCCTTTTATAGAAACAAGGCATGAGACCTTATGTCAAGAGCACTGAACAACAGAAAATACAGATTTGTCTATTACAGGAGTAGATGGGTGAGGCTCTGAGGAAGATCAGAGTAGGCCCTAGTCTATACTTGCCGCACTTTTTGGAGGCAGTCAACGGATGATACCCAAAGTACATAAAATACCTTGTGTATCTCTCAGTGACTTACTAAGTACTCCCTGCACACTGTGCTAAGCCAACTGGAAACGCCAACCGGTCAGCTTACCGATACTCCAGTTCCAGGGCTGGAGTTGCTAGGGCTAATTCCAAATCAATTGAGGGCGTCTACACAGACTGCTCAATCGAACCCAGATCGCGCTGATGGTGGCAGTTTTGCTGGCAATCAGTACAGACTTAGCCTAGATGATCATAATTGTCCCTTCTTACCTTTAAGCCTATGAAACATTCTATTTTGATTAAACTTTAAAAAGAAATCTAGCAGGTGTCCTGTGAGCCCATCTACTTCTCAAGCTCCTCAGAAGTCCAACTAGCAGGCTGCTGGGAATCAAGCCTAGGTCCCCATATTTTCCAGGTTCCCATGCAGCTTGCCAGTTCTACTGTTTCAGAACTTGGAAGCCCAGGAGACCAGGGAATTGGAACTGGAAATTTACATGCGAATTTTTGAAACTATCCTTCCCCTGGAAAACTTTATGTATCTAATTTTTCCTTCAAAATCAGATATCCACCCCGCACCCCTCCCCGAAATACATTTTTTTTTGCTGGAGGTGTAACCCATATGCCTAAAAAAAGGCTATCTCTTTAAGAGACCTGCTGAGGGTGGGTTACTGTTGCTGGGCAGATCAGCTACCCACAGCCAGAAACTTCTGGAAGCAGGGAGTGGTAGCATTTTTGAGCATGCTCCACAGGGTGCCCTGCTGGTGTGATGTGGTGTGGTCAGTCAGATCACATGAGAGCAGCAGTCTGTGCAGAGAGCAGGCTACAGCTGATTTGAGAAGAGACTATGTGCTCAGTTTTCAGGAGAGAAGCTGAGCCAGGAGTGAACAAGATGTTTTCTCCCTCTAATGGATTCATCTGCCACAGACTTTGCAGACATGCATATGGGACTGAGGGCTGGTTACAAAGGAGAAAGAAAAGCCTGCATGGAATTCTACAGAAGATTCCTGCAAAGAAAGAAGAAGAGGACAGCTATTTCTTGCCACTCAAGACTCTACATTCGAACAAAGAATGTAGCTGAGAGTTGGGTGAACTCCACCTGGACTTTGGGACTTTTGGGTATCTTTCATTTGGGGGTTTCTTTAAGGATTGTTCTTGGTTAATTGTATTTTGTTTTCTTAGGATAAGGTTTATTTAGTTAGTAGTTAATAAAGTTCATTGTTATGTTTGTTTTTAGTAGTATTTTAATGTGGGAGGGTAACTGAGCAATCTTTGCTGTGAGTCCTGTACAGACTGGATCTTGGGTCTCCAGCTGCTTTCTCCATAGGGATTGGGATTGATTTCTGCGAGGCACTGGAGAAGGGCAATTGAATTTTAGCCCACCCAAAGGTTACAGAGGCAAATTCCAATTCCCACAAAGCTCTGCTGAAGACCCTTCATTAAAATGCCCCTAGAAGCCCATGAAATGCTTAATAAAAGCCAAATTTCTGAAATCTATACTACATACCTGACAGTATCTTATTGTGTGAAATAAAATCATTTTATGGAACTAATTTCATTTATATTATTTTGGAAATCAGTAATAACTCTTTACAGTGATTTTTTTATTCTTTGAAGAAACATTTACAAAGATTTGTCTGTTAAAGCAATGATTGATTGCAATTAAACTATAGCAAAGATTAAATGCACTTTTTTGATTATGAACATATCTAAATTGTTATCTCCATCAACTTATTCACATAAGAGAGAAACCTATTGAAAATTAGAATATGACTGATAATACTTATTGCCCAGAGCTACATCTTGTTTGGCTATTTGAGCCTTTCCATTGATAGAACCATAACCCCAATATCCAAATGTACATAATTGGGATCTTCGCACCGAAATGCATGAAACCCCTGTATGTCCATTATGCTAAATGTGAGAAGAACAGTTGATTGGAAGATGGTGGGAAAAAAGACAAGGTGTCCTGTGAGTTGGAAAGTGAAGAGAGGCATTTGGGAGGTAAGTTTAAATTGCCCCTCTCCTAAGGGCCCCACTGCCATTTTTAGGAGCTGTCTGTGACTGTCTAAGAACCCATGTTCTAGTCTGTGTAAAAAGGAATGTAAGAGCTATTCAAGCGTGGATTATTTTTATTATAGTAAGCAAGTTGAAATTGCATGTTAGAGCAAAAAGTATTGCTGAAAGGCATCTGGCTTTCTGGTGAATAGAAAGAGGCAGTCCAGGTCCAGAGGGTTCAGGTCATTTCAAAGAAAAAGAAAAAGGGAACAACAAAAATAAAGAAACACTGCATGTTTAAAACATAGAAGAAATACATGTTTATAACCTTTTCTCCTATTTTCTCCTGCCCTTTCAGTTGGAACTACTCTGAACAGATGGGTACACTGCAAGAACCTCAACAAAGCTATATTGTTTTAAAAGACATGCAAAAAGAGTCAGATATACTCTAATACAATAAAGCATTCTGGGGTGTGAATAAGTATATACACTATTCCTGAATACACACTCTGTCATGGCTTATTGCTCCTTTACTAAATTTGGAGAAATAATAAGGACAAGAACAATAAAATTATCAAAGAAATGTATCAGGTTCTTTTTCTTATTTATTTTGGGAGCTGTATTTTATATTATGATAATAATTTATTATTCATATCAGACTATGATCTACTGTTCTTGATAAGGAGAATTATATATATTTAATTAAATATACTACTCTTTGCTATTAAACCCTTGATAGGAAATAGAAACCACTTTTTCTTTTTAAATGTATGGATTAGTGAAATGTGGTTTACTGCGCTAAGGAATCTAATCAGCAATAATTAGTTTTCCATAGTTTTCAAGACCTTGCAAGAACACAGAAGCTATGGAAAGTCACATGTTTCAGGCTTTGCAACCACTGGAGCTATTCAAAAGCAATGTACATTTAAGTACCTGGCCTCCATCCTTGGTGAGTCATCAAATGTTGGCAGAATTCCCTGAATAATCCTTTTACTTTTTAATAGACCTTGTTTTAGTTGCTTCCCATTTTAAGCTTTACCACAATTATTATATGGAGAGATGTCAATCATTCTGAGTTTCTTTTACAGAAAACAAGAGTCTCTTGAGCATGTTAAAAGGTAGTTATTTAGTAGACAGTATATGATGCAATAATGGAATAAGTAATGCATGGATGGATGAGGATACTAGTGTAATAAACTCTTCTTGCAGCATAAGTCTTTACTGCCTGATGTATAGGAATACCTCCTCATCATAGATTCACTGATCTGAAGGCTGGAAGGGACAACTAGATTACCTAATCTGTGTATCACTGTGCAGAGTCAACACTGTACAGAGCCCAATAATTTGTTTTTGACTACAGTGCTTCTTCCAAAAAGACATCCAACGTTGTTTTGAAGAAATCAAGAGTCTCCACCATTTCCTTTTGGTAGTTTTTTCCATGGTTAATCACTATAACTATTAAAAATGTTCTTAAATTCTAATTTGAATTTGTTTGGCTTCCGCTTCTGACCACTGATTCTTGCAGTGCTTTTCTTCACAAAACTAAAGAGCCCTTTGGACACTGTATTTTCTCCTTGGAAGGCACTTAGACACTGTAATCAAGACACTTCCTAGTCTTTTTTTTAATGAACTAAATATATGGAGCTCTTGGCATTTTCTCCAGCCCCTAAATATATTTTGTGGGGCTTTTCTACACTTTCTCCAATATTTCAATGTAATTTTTAAATGTGGATACCACGATTGGATACAATAGTGCAGTATTGGTCTCACCAGTGCCATATGAGAGTTAAAAATCACTGTCCGACTCCTACTTAGTATCCTACTCTTTGTGCAGACAGGCATCACAATAATCCTTTTTAACCAAAGCAAAGAATTGGGAGCTCATGTTGAGCTGCTTGTTAACTATGACTTCTAAATTATTTTTAGATTCACAAGATACAGCCCCATTCTGTAGATATGCCATGCACACTTTCTTCCTACATACATGGCTTTCTATGTGGATGTTAAAAAGTGTTTTATTTTCATGAGCTTACCAAGTGATCCACAGCATGTTGTATAAACTTCCCTTTCCCCATTCTTATTTACTATTCCACCAATGATTTTGTCATCCACAGATTTTATCAGCAGTAACTTTATATATAGTGATATAACTCTATTCATATAGCCATAGACAGATAAAAGTGTTGACTAGAATCAGACCCAGTACTGATCCCTGTGGAAACCCACAAGACATCAACAACTTTTTGAGATCCATCAATTAGCCAGTTCTGAATCCATTTAACAGATACTTCATTGATATTGTACAGTGCTAATTATTTAATTTAAATGTCATGAAATACTAAACCAAATGCCTTACAATAAAGTCCTGGTCCACAGCTCTGTCAATACAAAGAATGCAAATTACATTACATAATTGATGTCAAAGTACCTTGCATCGTGTTGTCTTCACTATGCAGTATCAACAGGAGATGCTCTCCCATCGACATAGCTTACACTTCTTGTTCCAGTGGAGTACAAGTGTGGATGGGAGGAAAGCTCAGCAATCGATTGAGCATATCTTCACCAGAACCTTTCTATCCCAATTTAGAAACTGTACATTTGTGTGTCTTGTGAATTAAATATACATTTACCCATGCAAATAATCTCCTGTTCCTCTAATGTACTGTCTCATATCCTATAATAGACCTTAAAAGATGAGAAGTGAAAAGTATTTGATATAATCAAAAAAATGTACAGATTATGTCCACTAGATTTAGAAGACCATCTAGGATTCTGTTTGTATTTTTGGTAAATGATTGTTGCATTCTAGAAGTAATAATAATTGTATGACATTAGAAGGTAAAAGGAATGTTGAAAGATATCACTTAACCATATAAGTAGAGCCCTGCAGATCCGAGGGTACCCACTTCAGATCCGTGGGTAACGGCCCTGTGGGTGCGGCTGCGGATATGTTGCGGATTGGCCGCAGCTGCAGATTCTATTTTTATGATCCATCTCTGCAGCTGCTGCTACAATCTGCCTCGGCACAGGAAGTGCTCCGGCCAATCGGAGTCTCAGTCTTAACAGGCTGGGGGGCTTGGAGACACACCACTCACAGTCAGTTAGCATGCTGGCCTTTGATTGGTTCACTCCCCATGCCTTCCCCACCCACTTCTTCATTTTCTTGTTTGCTGTTCATATGTCTTGCTGTCAATCAGAAATTTCATTGGTGGCCAAGGAAATCTGATTGACAGCACAGCATGCAAATCACAAAAAAGAAAAGGAAAAAATAGGTGGGACCCATGTGGCGAATGAGCCAATCAAATGCTAAAATGCTGACTGTGAGCCCAAACTCGGCTGCAGATGCGGTTCTGGATCCAGATAAAACATGGCATGAGGATTGCGGATCGGATAAAGACTAACATTGGGCGGCTGCAGTTCGGTTCCAGTTCCACATTTTTTTTTATCTGCGCAGGGCTCTACATATAAGGGTATAACGTTGGAATACTAAACGAAATTTCTTAAAAGTGGGGAGAGATCCCAAATTAATAGTCAGGGCAAATTATGAAATATAATCCAGGAAATTAATTAAGGCCTCAAACTAAACGAAGCACCAATGTAATTTGTTATGCACTTTCAGGATCTATTGAATATGAACAGAATCAGCAGAGAAACAGAGAAAACTGAAAGTTGAGAGTCAATTTGGCAAATGTCAGCAGAAACCAGAAGATGGACTGTTCCAACGAAACCTCGAATCAAGGTAGATAAAACTGAAATCACCATGTGGGATCCCAGAGATGACAGAACCCACAGTGTAGCTATAATATTGCCAGTGCAATGGATGCTCAAACCAGCTGTGTAGAAATGACTCTTCCCCTATCTCAGGATTAAGAGGATAAGAAGTGGTGAGACTTCATGTCAAAGATTGTATGCCCTCTTCTGTTCTTTAACATAAGTCTTAATTAAATCTATACTCTGCATTTTAGATTTTAACTAATGCTTTTTTATAAATCCCAACAAATTGGCCTAAGAGATATTTGAACTATAATTAAAGCAATTGCTTTTGATATTCTAAAACTTGTCTCTTTGGACCAATTCATTGCAATAATAGGGATCACACATAAAAGTAAAATACAGTGTTACTCTTTGAGGTAATACTAGAAGGAGGATAAATATGATAGTCTCTAAAGAACTGAAAATTATAAATACATGCTTTAAGAAATCTTGATGAATTGAATTGTTCTTTTTGCTTTAGTCTTTGATGACTGCTTGTAAAAATGTCTGTGTGTACTGTATGTAACTAAACCATCAGCTGTGTCCAGACTCGATTGATATGCTGTTGATTGTATATTAATTTGTTTCTGAGTGAATTAATAAATTGCTGATTTGTTAAGAACAATAATGTGTCCTTATTTAAAAAAAAATATTCAAAGTGAAAGCTAACCTGAAAAAAAACCTAGCATTACATTAATAAACTGACACTCCCTGGATTTAGTTAAAAGGGGTTATCTGACAGCAAACCTCGTTTGTTAGATTTCAGCTTTATACTTTAACTAGCACTGCAACAAATTTGTAAAACTAACCCTCATTCATGCTTACAAAGCAACTAAAATAAATTGTAGCCTAGTTTCTCAGAACCCAGTTTATGTTAGATGCAAGTCCACATGTGCTGGTTTTTCTAAATACCTCTTTAACTATTGTTAAGTAAAATCTTCCATTCCAAACAAGGGAAATGAAAAGACATAAAACAGATGCAGTATACACGGAGATGGATGTACAAAAGAATCTCAGGAAGGCTTCTGTGTACCTTCAAGCTACATGACTCCCTCTGTCCCACCATGGAGAAGCACTTGGCTTAGGATAGGAGAAGTAAAGGTGTGTGGCAAGTAGAACTATGAATGCATCGGATCTTCCTTCACGTTGTGGGTGGAAAGGGACAGCAGTCATGTAGGACTGATCTCAAAATTTTGGCCACTAACAGGTTCTGCAGGATTTGATCTCTAGGAACTCCCCTACAAATATCCCTAGTAAATTTACTGCGAGAAGGGACCAGTATTTAGCTTTGTGCATTTGAATGCACTTTGTATGTTCAAACATACACTAAAATGGGAAAGATTTATAAAGAGGAAATGCTGCCCAACATACTTTCAGTATGAAGGTAAAATTAACTACGATTAAATTGCAATAAACATATCTCTAGGTGTTTAAGATTTGATTTCTCTCCTTTTGGATAGCAAAAGAATCCTTGTATAAACACAGGAAAATGCACCTGCACAGTAAGTCTGTACTGATAATTTTACATAGATACTCCTGATAGGAAGGGAAAAAAAATCATTCTGCAGAATTCTGAACTGATTTAAATTTCAATGAAACTACAAGTACACACCTGTCTGCATATTCTGTTTCTCAAAATCTGTAAGCAGCTAATCTGGTATTGCAGTCTTACCCTCAAAGCAAAATAATTCCATGTATTTTAGGACATATGGATCACATTTTAATTAAATGGCAGTTGTTTAATGCCACATTAGCATCTGATTCATATGTTATATTCTAAAATATTTTATTGGCGTGAGCAAGAGTGTAAGCATAAATTTTGTAAGAGCCAATTGTACATGTTAAATATTTTTTACATTTGTAGCAAAAGCACATATTGGCATCTGACCATTCAGATTCTATCATTCTTTGCCGTGACATGGCACATACATGAACAACTCAAGGGATAAAAAAACCAAAAAGACTCCCTTTTTCAAAAAGTCTAATGTAATATCACTCATAAATCAGGGATTCAAAATGCTGTCATTCACTGTTTTTATTGTATTTCCAAAGATAAATGGGACAATTGTGGCTAATAACAGTGTCTCAGCAAATAAGACTTTTGTTTGTTTATTAACCTGAAAGCTATGAAACTATTTGGTATGAAAGAGAAATGCAGAACATTTCATTTTTCCAGTGAATTTCTAAAGAGATCTTTACTTTGTACCTCCTGACCTTAAAAATAGTAATTACAGGAAAAAGTAGAATGGTTCAGTCAGGCACATATTCAGACCATTAACAAGAACAAGAACATAAAATAGAAAAATAACTTTGGTGGCCTTGATTGTGCAAACCCTTTTTTACGTGAGCAATTATTCCTGCATAAGAACTTCCTGAGTGAAGTGTGTTATATATTTACACATTAGGGGCTATTTGGTTACATATTGTTAAGGGCCTGAGTTTATCAGACGTAAGGCATGAAATTCAATTTAACAAACTATTAGTCCAATGGTGCGGCAGGTCCCAAGCCAACCAGATCTTTCCACATCTTCAAGAAAGTCCAGAGATTGGGAACTAGCCTAGAACTTGGGAAACCTGGGTTCAAGTTGTTGTTCCAAGGACAATTACTAGAAAGAGATGGGATCCACCTAACAAAGAAAGGAAAGAGCATCTTCACAGACAGGCTTGCTAACCTTGTGAGGTAGGCTTTAAACTAGATTCACTAGGGAATGGAAACCTTAAATCAGAAGTAAGTGAGGGAAGAAGATATCAGGAGGAAGCACAAGGAGGAGGCTTCCTGATTCATGCTGAGAAAGTAGGAAGAAGATATCAGGAGGAAGCACAAGGAGGAGGCTTCCTGATTCATGCTGAGAAAGTAGGGCAATCGGTTCTCTTTGGTGCCTATACATGACAAGAAACTTGGGAAGCAAGCAAGAAAGAATTGGTAGTCCTGGCATGGTCAAGGAACTATAATATGACATGAATAACAAAGACTTGCTGGGGTAACTAATGTGATGGGAGCACTATCATGGATGGATATAAACTGTTCAGGAAGGAGGAGTTGCACTGTATGTAAGAGAATAGTGTAGTTGCTCAGAGCTCCAATATGAAACTGGAGAAGAAGCCCATTGAGAGTCTCTGAGTTAAGTTTAGAGGCAAAAATAACAAGGGTGATGTCATGGTGAGCATCAGCTGTAGACCACCAGACCAGAAGGATAAGATAGACAAGATGTTCTTCGGACAACTAATGGAAATTTCCAGATCACAGGCCCTGGTTCTCACTGGGGACTTCAATCACCCTGACAACCCATGCACTGCTACAGAGTGGTAACCAACTGGCTAAGTAACAGAAAAGGAACTAGTGCTTACAGTGGGTAAGAAGCTGGTCAACAGTGTACCCTTGTTGCTAAGAAGGCTAATGACATACTGGGCTTCATTAGAAGGAGTACTGCCAGCAGATCAGGGAAAGTGATTATTTCCCTCTATTCGGCACTGGTGAGGGCACATGTGGAGTACTGTGTTCAGTTTTGGCCCCCCACTACAGAAAGGATGTGGATAAATTAGAAAGAGTCAAGTGGAGGGCAAAGAAAATAATTAGGAGCCTGGGGGGCAAGATTTATGAGAAGAGGCTGGGGGAAGTGGGCTTATTTAGTCTGCAGAAGAGAATAGTGAGTGAGGGTTTAATAACAGCCTTTAACTATCTGAAAGGGGAGGCCAGTGAGGATTCTCAGTGGTGGCAGACGACAGAACTAGGTAAAATGGTCTCAAGTTGCAGTGGGGATGGTCTAGGCTGAATATTAGGAGAAAAGCTTTTCACTAAGTGGGTGTTGAAGCACTGGAAAGGGTTACTTAGGGAGGTGGTGGAATCTCCATCCTTAAAGGTTTTAAAGGCCATGATTAACAAAGCCCTGGCTGGGATGATTTATATGGAGTTGGTCCTGCTTTGAGCGGAGGGTTGGACTAGATAACCACCTGAGATCCCTTCTATGATGCTATGATATCCTTTATCTGCCACAGATTTCCCATGTGACATCATTTGGCTTCTCTGTGCCTCATTTCCCTGCATTTGGAATAGACATTATAGTCTATCCTTATCTCACTTGTGTGCCTTACACTGAATGGTCCAATACAGCTTGTGAATTGTCCCATAATTGTCAAAGGGGTAATTCACGCACAAAAAATTAGGCACATTACTTTGTTTACAAGATGGGGCCCTACCGGTGAATTTTTACAAAAAGTAATATTTAAAAAAAATCCTAAATTCTCTTGATATTCCTTGGAAAATGTCATGATCTTAAAAATAGAGGGCCTGACTGATATCGGCCCAGAGTAAATCAGGATTAAAGTTATTTAAATCAAATAGACTGATGTAAATATGGTGTTAAAAGTCAGAATCTGGCTGTTTTGTACCATTTTATCATTTTCTCTTGCTCTTCCTGGTGGGCAGGAACATTAGCGTTTCTGGATAAATAAAAGACTTGTGCGTGACATTAGAGTCAGATCATTAACTGTGGATGTATTTCTGTTACCTAGCAATAATGCTTCAACTAATAAGATATTATTTAAGCCTTCCCACAAAGTAAACCATGTATCTGCTTTTGTATATCAATCCAAAACACGATTTCTACAGACTGGCCTTTCAGTTCATAAGAGGGAAAATAAATTACTCGAATTTACTCAGCCTGTTTGAGGGTTCCCTCTAACCTGATCACCTCAATAGAAAGGCCATCACTAAAGCTTCAGCTCCCAGGCTCACCTTCTGCTGATGTTTCTACAGTTCACTCTCCTTCTAATGATGAGTGTGTAAGTTTGATGCAGATTAGATTGAGAAATGATGATAGAAGGAAACTGATATGGCTGTGACCTCTGTGGGTGAATGATCTCAACAGCCAATGCTAATGGCTTTGGAAATTGAAATTTTTTATTGCGTTTTTTTTTTTTAAACTTTGGGATACATGGCAAAATAGTACACAAGTTAATATGGAGAAACTAATAATACTATATATTACCCTCTTTTCATAAATGGCTTTGCAATAAATGCAATCTTCATGAAGTAACATAGATCAAGATTTGGTTCCCTATTTTCCCATTATCTCTGCAATGTGCAGGTGCGATGCTCTCAACATATGAGACAAATAACATGACAATGTCATTTATAATATGCAAATTAGGAATTTTATCATTTGAATCTAGTTGGAATTGCCTTTGCCTGAAAAGAGGTGCATACCTCAGCAATACAACAAAGATCAAGACAAAAAGGATAGTCCATTCAAACATTTTGAATGTATTCTTTTGGAGAAAATAAGTTTGCAAAAATAACATCACATATTTTGTTCATAGTCAAATTCCAAAGGGGTAGCCGTGTTAGTCTATCTTCAAAGCGTCTGACGAAGTGGGATTTTCTCCCACGAAAGCTCATGCGATTAATAAATCTGTTAGTCTTTAAAAGTGCCACAAGACTCTGTTGTCTTTGTTCATAGTGCTCTGCTTCACCAACACACTTAAGCACATGTTTTCAATAGGACTTAAGAACATACTTAAGTGGTAATGTACATACTTAAACTTAAGTATGTGCTTTCGTACTTTCCTGGTTCACGGCCTTAGAGTCTTAAAATGTGCCTGACCCAAAAGGCAATGTACAATCAGCAAGGTTTAGGGAGGAAATGGGAACAGTCCAGCGGTTAGCTAATTTGCGTGAGAGGAGACCATAGTTCAATTCCCTGCTCCACCCTAGACGTCTTGAGGGACCGTG
This sequence comes from Pelusios castaneus, assembly GCA_007922175.1. Lineage (NCBI taxonomy): Eukaryota > Metazoa > Chordata > Testudines > Pelomedusidae > Pelusios > Pelusios castaneus. The sequence continues at coordinate 13,712,934 of ML685777.1, forward strand.
GGCAAGATCCATTGGATATGCATACACTATATGTGAAAGTGTAATCACAGGAAAAAATACTCTCGCTAGTTTTAATGTAGCTAGCACGGGTAACAACATTAGTATATATAAATGATGTTAACCAGAGTGGAAGCCTGGGTATCTACTCTGATTGCTGGTCCTTGCTGAAGCCTACTACTGTTAACCCATGCTAGCTAGGCTAAATTAAAGCTATATCTGCACCTTCACTTGTATATATAGATATACCATTTGTCTTTCTGTGAATCAGTTCCCTTCTGTATAATGGGGACAATAGCACTTCCCTAATTAGGGGGGCGGGGGGAGGAGTTTGCAAAAACTTTGAGGCATGTTGATACTAATGTAATGATGTCCATACAAGTACCAGAGGTAGATTAAAGATTTATAGACCTAATCGTCTCCTATTACGGGACAGCACTGCACAGCTGATGTTGCCAGCCGAAAGAAGTTTTCCTTGTCTAGGGGAATGTCCGGGTGCCTTAGTGTAGCCAATAGCTATTCTTACTCTGTGCCCCTTCACAGCACATGAGGTGTGGCAAAAAAAAAATCATCCAGCTACTGGACCAGCATCTCAGGACTGTCAGCGACTGGAATAAAGTAAAGCAGCATGAATTGTTCTGAGAATGACTCGACTGTGGCTCAGCATCCAAGTCTAAATTTCCAGAGTTGCCCAGTATATGATCCTTCAAAGCCCAATGAACCAGTCCTACTTATATTACCAGAGCACCTCATATAGTTATAGACTCTAAAATCAGAAGGGACTAATATAGTCATCTAGTCTGACCGCCTGCACAATGTAGGCCACAGAACCACACCCACCCACTCCTGTAATAAACCTCTAACCTATGACTGTCCTCAGATCATGGTTTAAAAACAATCCACCAGCAAGTGAGTCATGCTGCCCCATGCTACTGAAGAAGGCAAAAAAAAACCAAACCCCAAAGCAAAAACAAAAACGCACAGCCTTTGCAAATCTGCCCTGAGGAAAAATTTCTTCCTGACCCAAGTATTGTGGACAGTGAAACCCTGAGCATGTGGGCGAGACTCACTAGTCAGACACCTAGGAAGGAATTCTCTGTAATAACTCAGAACCCATTCCCTCTAACGTCTCATCTCAGACCATTGGCATATCCACCACCAGTAGTCAAAGATCAGTGAATTGCCAAAGTAGGTTGTCCCATCATTCCATCCCCTCCATAAATGTATCAAGCTCAGTTTTGAAGCCAGCTAGGTTTTTCGCCCTCACAGCTCCCCTTGGAAGACTATTCCAGAACTTCACTCCTCTGATGGTTAAAAACCTGCATCTAATTTCAAGTCTAAACTGCCAGATGGTCAGTTTATACGTAGTCACCCCCACCCAGACCTGTACAGAGGAACACACTGGATTAGGAAACACTTCTGCCTATATGAATTTTGGTTTTCTTTTGGGTTGCTCATTTAATTTTACAAAATATTAAAATGTTTTTGAGAGAGAAGAGATTTACACAGCACTTCAGCACCAGCAGGATTTTGCAAGCAGTTGAGTATTTTCCAGTGAACATTTTCATTTTACAACCTGTTTTTCAAGGGTTTAAAAGTCAGCTGTAAAAATGCATTAATCAGCGTCATTGAATCCTGCCCTATAGGGTCCCTCAGCTGCAGAACAAATTATGTTTTATCAAGTGTTTTTAGATGAGTTTGGGCCAAAATGTGAAAATGTTGAAGTCTCTAATGCAAACACAGAGCATCTATTTTTAGTTTTAGTAAGCAGCTCACTACATGTACACACCATTTCACACAGTTTACACTAAATAATTTTATTAAAAAATGAAAATAGACAGGCAGACAGCCTGTAGAGGTTCCAAATGACTTGGTTCAGGAGATTTTGCCAATGATCTAGTGGGCCAAGGGCCCATCTAATCTGTAGCTGCCACGCTTCTGCAACCGGTAGGTTACCAAGTTAAAAGCAATACTATTCAGCAGAGAAGCCTGTCATTCCACAGAGGACTAAATTTAGGAGAAGTACAACTCTTCCTAAATATGGAGAGAGCGCTCCCCATTTTCTGACACTTCTGGAGTTAGAGGGAGTGCTGCTTCAACAGAGCTTGGATCTCCTATTTCACAGCCAAGGTTAAGACACCTCAGGGTTGGGAAGATGAGGAGACCCTGATCTCCCAGCCTTCATGTTAGCAGATGGAGTAGCAGCAGCACCTGACAGGAGGAGATATGCCCTAGCTACAGTGGCCTATCCCTCTTTTTTTGGTTCCCTGGCCTCTGCAAGAGGAGTAAGGGACCCTGCCCTTAGAGCTCACCCCCCCTTCTGGGGAAAATGATAGATAGATAAATAGTATACAATCCATTAAACTTGATACAAAATCTAATCTATAAAAAGGTTTTAAAATCTAAACTGCAGAAAATGGCATTGGACTCCTTTATTTTATTTTTATACCAATATAGAGCTTCCAACCCAGTCTACCACTAAGAGGGAAAGAACAAACCCCACTTTTATACCTACAGGATGTGTTTTTAGTTAGTGGTTAACCCAGACCACTTCAGGGAGGTAACTGCAAGACCAGGGGGAGAAGGTATACAGTGCAGACCCACATGGGTAAAGCAAGCCAATGGGGATTTGAAGATGACATCACTGACTCTCGTCACCAGTCTTAAGGTGACAAAGGCGTAAATTACTGTGTACTGAGGTCTCCATCCTAAAGTAACCATTGTAATTTTCTGCTGGCCTTGCCACTATGGGGGAAGAGAGGGTGGGGAGGGAGAAAGGTGCTCTTAAGTATTGTGCTGCCTAAATATTCAGAAGCAATCCGGGATAGAAAAATCTTTGTTGCATATAGCTCCATCAACCTTAGCTTTTTTAGTGAATTTACCACCTTAATGTATGTTATTTTGTTTCTGTAGGAGCAGAAGTAAGGTTTGGGGAATGGGAATTATCAGGTTCATTCATCTTACCTTTATCTGGAACATTGCTGTTGTACTTGCCTTTTGCCTGTCTTTTTAGTACCTCCCTATTTGTCTCATGTACGGTAAGTTTATTAAGCTAGGTCTCTAAATAAACCATCCAGAGCAGTTGATGAATGTATTTTAGCTGAACCAGGTGGGCCCCCCAGACTTAGAGTTGTGCTTGACATGTCAGAGACTGACTGACACATTCATTTATCAATTTTATGAATGTGATTCAGTTAAAGCTTCTTGGTCTGGGAGAAATGACCTCTAGGATGTCAATATAGCATTAATAGCTTATCTAACATCTTAAAAGCCTGGTGATACAACCACAAGCGTTAAAAGAATCACACAGTGGATACTTTAACAGCCATAGTCCAAAAGAGACTAAATAGAAAAAAATAGTTCCATTATTTAATATATGGGGTCATTCGATCAAATGACTTAGTTTATCAATTTTTAAATAGTTGTTGGAAGAAATGTTTTTAGCACTACCATTGCCCTTAATGCTTAGGACTTCATTATATAAATCACTTTGCTGAAGTGAGTGATAGTAGATACCTGGCATCAATCTTTTCTTTCCAACTTTATCTTCCCTTCGGTACTGCAACTAGATTATGAGACCAGGTCTATACTATCACTTACTGTGGTATAACTTACGTTGTTTAGAGGTGCGAAGTAGCTACCGCTTGAGAGACATAAGTTACACAATCATAAATGCTAGAGAAGATAGCGCTATGCCAGTGGGAGTGCATCTCCAACCAACAGGTCAACCGCCTCTCCCAGAGGTGGATTTATTATGCTGATGGGCAAGTTCTCTCTCACCGGCATAGAGTATCTTCACAAGATGCACTACAGCTGCATCAGTGCAGTTGCATCAATGCAGAGCTTCAGAATAGACTATCTCTTAATTTCAAACTGTTTAGTCACCCCAAATTTTATAGCATTTTTTCTTATGGCTGTAATAGACTCAGACTTCAGATGATCATATTGGTCCCTTCTGACTTTAGTCTAACCTCCTACATGATGCAGGCCACAGAAACATACCCACCCACTGCTGCAAGAAACCTCTAACTGATGACTGAGTTATTCAAGTCCTCAAATCATGATTTAAAAACTTTAAAATACAGTGAATCCACCAGCAACTGAGTCATGCCCCATGCTACAGAGGAAGGCAAAAAACCAGCAGAGCCTTTGCCAATCTGCCCTAGGAGAAAAGTCCTTCCCAACCCAAAACATGGTGATTAGTTCTTATAAAATGAAAAAAAATCACTATATTAATTGGGAATTTTCAGTAATATAAAGTAATAATGTGTTTTGGAACAAGAAGATGCTAATCACATGAATAGTTTTTGCATTGTATTTACACATTAATAATGTCTAGTAATGTAGGCTCATGAATCACAGCATTTCACTAAGTGATGCAAAACTCAGTAATTAATATAAATCTCACTCACCCAATTGTCTAAAGTTATATCTGTATACTTTCCACTCTAAATAGCACATTCAAATTTTAGTGAAAGAAAATGTTCTCAAAGAAAAGGTAGTAGGCTTTTTCTTTGTGGTTTTTTATTAATAGTAGTAATAAAGAGCATAGTTCTCCACCATTTTGTTTTTGTTTTGATTTGTTTTCATTAGTTTTACCTTCTGTCCTCTGGAAGAGGTATGGATAGGAAAACAGGAATATGCTGTTGCTCCCCCACAAATTAGAAAAATTGTGCACCTAGCACCTTCTTACTGAAATAAAATTAAATGTGACATCTATAGGCAACTTTACTAGCCCATCAAGCAAGAGTATAGCAGTTGTTCAACTGCCACCATTTTATCAGACTAGAGATTGTTGTTCTCTTAAACAGCACCACAGAATATTAATAGGTATAACTCTGCTGAGTAACAAGACAGATGCTGTTTTCTATTCAGATAGGATAAACATGTTTGACCCTTACCAAAACATTTAATATAGATCTAACTGTTAACAAGCTAAGGTACAGTGGACTAGATGGATAGTAGAATCCATAAAGGATAATGGGGCCTTTCACGTACATGCGAAAAGTTCAGCTGCAGACCTATTGAGTAATAACCCTAAGTCATTATTACTCTAGGATGGTATTTTGGAATTTGCTCACCATCTTTATCTCTCTAGGTTATCAACATCTGTAAACACAAGCACAGTTAATATTATTTACCACCTTCATTGGCCATGTCATACCATGAGAAACAAGGAAGAGAATAGGCACCAAGGCTCATAACTTAAACCACCTGAGCTTCAGTGGCTAATACAGATGAATTTCTCCTGGATCAGACCCTAATGGTCAGAACAAGATGTTATTAAAATTTGCTCATCCATGAAATTCAAAGCTTCTCTTTGGGACAATGGCTGTTGGCTATACTGAGGATGGGGAATGAGATCCTAACTTCTGGAAAATCATCTTAGACCTATAAGCTCTGGAAATGATCCCTCAACATAGTCTATCACAGGCAACCTCCTCCCATTTCAACAGAAGAATCTGAAATAAAGTCTGTTGGGTGAACTCAGAAAGATGTCTGGTCTTAAGTTTTCCATTGGCTCCCCTCTGGAAAAATGGTGAATAAAATCAGAAATAAAAAGGCATTTCTCCTGCTTAAAGCAGCACATTACACACACAACTTATTGCCGGTATTAGTCAATATTTTTTTTAAAAGACCAAAAAACTAAAAACAGTTGATCACTTTAAATTAATCTGGTCATGAATATTTTACACAAGTTACTCTATCACGCAATTTTAAGAAGAACATTCTCTAGCAACCCCTGCAATACATAATACATACGCTACTATATCTTGGAGACACAGTGAAATAGAGAGAAACAAGCTCAACAATATGTAATAAGAATGTGCAACTTTCACATTTCAATAGAACATATCTTCCTATAAGCATGCATAGACTCATGTTTAACAGCATCTTATTTCCTTCCTTTTGTATATAATGTGGGTATGTCTCTAAAGTATTAATGTATTTCTTTTGTTGGAAGAAGAGAAGAATTTGAAATGCAGGAATTAAAGAAGTGATGATTATAATGGATAATCCTTCATTGGCATAAATCAGCATAGCACCACTGACATCAAAACGTTACTCAAGTATACAATAGCTGAGAATCTGGCCCAACATAGTTCTTATGCCTATTCTTTTCTGTTACAAATAGGATTCTGCTTTGAGACAACTGTAAAACTAACCAAGCAACATTAATATGCACTAACATTTTATTGCCTAATGTCTTATGACTTTCTAACTATGTGGATTCAATAAAGGACAAAGATTTAATTAAAATTAAATTTTAAAACTGTTTTGAATATGAACTTGGATTGGAAACAAATCCATCATGCTTCAGATATTTCAACATTCAGTTGTTCTACTCAGGTTTGGTTGCTGCCTTGTATCTTCCATTGCCACATGGCAAAGCCTAGTGGGTATAAATCACTATTGAATCAGACTGATAGAGTTTTACACCCACTTTGTTAAAGCAATAATTACTACAAAGTGTTAAAGGAGGATCAGACCCCAAAGCTACTCATTCTCTTGATCTAAACCATTCTAAATTCACACATCCCTTGTTTTTATTTATTTATTTTTACTGCTGTTGGTCAGATCACTGTGACCTGTAAACTTATTGTCAAGATGTTACAGAAAACCTTTCATTTTATTTTTCGTATGGGACTGATTCTCCAATTTTATACTCTTTTAAGTCACTGAAATGAATCAATAGGGGTTATCTTGTCTGTCTTTCAAATATGGAATTACTAACCTAGCAATTAGTATCATACTAATTTCCATAGAATGCTCCTTCTTCAACCAAAGTGGCTATTTAGTTCTAGGACATTTGTTACTAGAAGAATGGATCATTTCTCCTCAGAGCATCCTTCCCATTGTACAAGTATGAAGTAGTACATGGATGAAGCTGACAAAACTGCTGCGATAAATCATAGAGAATAAGAGGGAAGGTCCTCTCATGGATCAGTGACTGGTTAAAAAGAACAGGAAAATTAGGGTAGGAATAAATTGTCAGTTTTCACAATGAAGAATGGTAAATAATGGGATTCCCCAAGGATCTCTACTGTGATCAGTGCTCTTCAACATGTCCATAAATGACCCATAAAAGGGGATAAAGGATAGGATAGTTTGTAGATGATACAAAATTATTCAAGATAGTTAAGTCCAAAGCTGACTGAAAAATATAAAAAGGTCTCAATGATGATCTGTGAAAATTACAAAAGCGTCTTGATGATCAGCGCAAAGTAGTGCACACTGGAAAACTTAATCCCAACTATCAATACAAATTGACGAGGTCTCAATTAGCTGTTACCTCTCAAATAAATAAATAAATAAAAATCTTGGAGTCATCATGGTTAGTTTTCTGAAAATATCCATTCAATATGCATCAGCAGTCAGAAAGATAAAAACATGTAAGCAATCATTAGAAATAGGATATATAATAAAGCACAGAATGTTATAATGTTATTATATAAATATAAATATAAAGGAAATACTTCTTCTCACAATGTACAGTCAACCTGTGAAACTTGTTGCCAGGGGATGTTGTGGATGCCAAAGGAACAAGTGGGTTCAAAAATTAATTAGATTAGTCCATGGAGGAAAGGTCCATGAACAATTTATAGCGAAGATGGTCATGGATGCAACCTCATGATCTGGGTGATCCTAATCTTCTCATTGCCAGAAGGTGGGACTAAATGAGAGGAAATGGATCACTTGATAATTGCTCTGATTGGCTCATTCCCTCTGAAGCATCTGGAACCAGCCTTTGTCACAAGATAGCTGGATATGGGCTAGATGGACAATTAGTCTGATCCAGTATGGCCATTCTTCTGTTCTTATCACTTCCACTAAAATTGGGTTTGTTTCTTGAATTTACATCTTAATCCACATTTCTCGGGAAGAGAGAAAAGCAACAGAAGAGAAAGTTTATGCAACAGAATATTAGGTGTATAAACTTGTCCACTAACATCCTTCTGGTTGAATTTTATTTTCCCTGCTTTTTCTCCTTGCTTTATCCATGATATAGACTATGGCTAGAGATGATTGGAAAAGGTAGTTTTATTCCTCCTCAGAAAACTTCAATTTTAGCTGAAAACCAAAATTTGCAAATGCTATGGTGATGTCTCATGGACAGTGTAACTCAGGCATCCATTCTCCTCTATAGACTTGGCTCCCTGGTTCAGCTGCATCTCAGAGGACATTGGTCCTACAAGAATGTTTTTACAACCAGCTTTTCTACTTGATTCAGTGGTATGGATTGATGGCCCACCTACAGCTGTAGTTATGTTGGAGAGAGCTGAAGAAAACTAGCAAAGCAACTAGTTGATTGGCCAGGGCTATATAAACTGTCTAAAACTGCAAAAATTATCATTGGTCCTACAAGAATCTTTTAAAATCCACCTTTTCTATTTGATACGGTGTGCTCCTGAAATAGTAAATTCCACAAGCTAACTATATGCTTTGGGAAAAAGTATTTCCTTTAAGCCAGACTGTAGCTGATCCAGGGTAAGGAGTATGTCTCTCTCCATCACCTCTGCCCCATCAATGGAACTGACTAGACCAATGGGGACTGCATACTGCAATGTAGTAACCAGCATCACTGTCAAGTAGTGGCACTTCCCCTACAACGCACTCTAGGATTCCCAACAAGGGAGCATTCCCTCACATTGCCCCCAAATGGGCCTGCATCTATAACGCAGAGCCTTTGCATTTTTACCTCTCATTACCCTCGAGAGACACTGTGAGACAGTTCCAAAGGGGTAGCCGTGTTAGTCTATTGCAGAAAAACAACAGAGTCCTGTGGCACTTTTAAAGACTAACAGATTTATTTATCGCTCGAGCTTTCGTGTGGGACAGCTTAACAACGAGGGCAGCTCAATATCATTGTGTGCTGTTGCTTGTCTGAAATCCAGAGACAAATATACCTAGCTTGATCTCCTTAATATGAAGAGAATGATTTTCCAACTGATCACACTCGCTTGACAAAAGCAGAGATAACAAAAAGTGCATGCCCTACCACATTCAAACCAAGTGGGCTACTCACTATTCAGAGTGGTATTGAAAAAGCTTTGGAACAAGCCTATTATTCAACTTCCTAAGATACAGTGCCAAAAATGTCACTTCTAACAAAGGTGATGCGAGTGAATAAGCACAGAAGACAAAGAAATTAAAAAAGAACTCTTCAGAATGTGAATCAGAAACTCCAGCTTCTGATAGCTGATGAAAGACTGAGAAACCTTGGAAAAAATTCAAGAGTTTAAAACAATTAACAATGAATACAAAGCATCTCCAACATCTTGCAGAGGGGAGGTAAAAAATCTTAAGGTGGCCTCATCTTTTATTGAGCTACACAGCAAAATAATTATTTATCCAAATTATAGTCTGACAAACATCTGAGATTATCAAAGGAAATTATTATGTACCTCAGGTATATGCAGGTATATATCTCTCAATTAATATGATTACAAAAATCAAACAGACATTCACTAACACACTGAATGACCTGCCAACATCTGGTAATTTCAATCTTCTAAGCATACTATCTTTAGCAAACCATACTTATATAATTTTAATTATTAACAATGTACCATTTAACAAAAAAATAAAATTCAGGAGCTACTGATGATTGAAACCAAATTATGATTCATCACTCATCTCATTTTCTTCATGCTTGCACAACAAAAAAATGACGATTAGAAATCCCTATTTTAAACTAGGTATGGAACTCAGAACTTCTGGTTCTTGTGCACAGGTCTCCGAGACCAGCCTTGAAAATGTTCTTGATTGCATATGTATGATCAATCCAGACTTTGCCTCCTTTTCTGTTTTCCTATTTCCACTCTCCTGCTTTACCCCCAATATATCGTTTTTGGGGAAGTTGTCTATCCTGGCCCAAAAAATCATCACTGCTGTGTGTCCTTCCTTACCAAGCTAAACCATAGACTTTGGAGGTGATAAACAGAGCCTCGTGGCACTTTTAAACACTAACAGATTTATTTATTGCATGAGCTTTCGTGGGAGAAAATCCCACTTCGTCAGACGCTTTGAAGAAGGGTCTGACAAGTGGGATTTTCTCCCACGAAAGCTCATGTGATAAATAAATCTGTTAGTCTTTAAAAGTGCCAGAGGACTCTGTTTGTTTTTCTGCAATAGACTAACACGGCTACCTCTCTGGAACGTGACTACTTTGGAGGTGATGTGACTCTACAATGGAAGCAGAAAAGTTAAACTATATCAGCAACAAAGTCAGGCACCAACATCAGCAGTGCTGTAATTTTAGATTAAAACTCAGGCAGTGCTGACCTGTTTACTGCAGAGAAAACCAGGGCAGGACAGTGAGAGGAGGAAAGGGGAGTATGGTCTGACAATAGTATAATATTAAATTGGTTAAACAAAAAGACTACCTGTTCTAAATATAGGAGTGGAATCACCAATACAATAGCTTGAGCTCCAAAGAGGAAAAACAACAGCAAATGAAAAAGGAAACTATATCTTCAGAACACATGTTAATTTAATACTTTACTGAATGGCTTATTTATATAAGAAATTCCTGAGTTACAATACTGGTTTTGCTACTGACTCATAATGGGGCTCTGGGCAAATCATAATGTCTTTTTCTACACTTATAAAATGGGAATAATTTTACCAACTTTTAGGGGTGTCATGAGGCTTAGTTAGTTAATATTTGTCTCATATTAAATATTACAGAAATTCATTAAAATGAACTATTAAACACAAATATGTAAATGTTTTAAGTGGATTCCCCTACCCCAGAAAATTAACCTTTTTTATCCCCCCAAAAAGATCATTATTGTGTGAGAGCAGAAACGAACTCCAGCTTGTTTCTATGTACATGAGTCCAAGAAAGCTAAAGTTTCACTTGCACACTCCAAAGGATGTTCTGATCAATGCTCTTAACTAATCTGCATTGCTACGATACGGTGCAGTATGTGTAAGAGACTTGTGTAAACCTGATGGAAGACGTATGGACACTATCACACATTTCAATGTTTTGACAGAAGTAAAATTGTCCAAATGTGAACCAAGTACATTGAAATATGTATTATCCTTGCTTTGTTCTGTTTGTTGACTTGCTCACTAATTCACATGGTTCAGTAATTAAAAAGTACCAGCCATTAGTGGGAATTAGCCAAATTTCTACATTGATGCTTTGGGAGTATTTTTGTCTTTGGACTAGACTTGCTAAAGGGGTAAAATGGAAAAAATGTAAGTGGGGAATCTGAAAAAAAATTCAGCAGCGAGAATGATCATGATTCCTTGTGTAAATCTGTGGTACTCCATTAAAGTCAGTGACAGAATAATAATGCCCACAGAATTAACAAGAGATTTTGAAAGTAAAACAAATCCTCACCTGACATGTTGTTTTAGCCTATGGTTTTATGTGGCGTTGACTTCTGCAAACAAAATGTTGTGTATATATATTCTTGCCTAGAATGAGATTGCTCTGACTTTGAGATTACTCACCAACCACAGAGCAGGATTTTTTGCCTTTTCTACTTAATATTTCCTCCCTTTGGGGAAGTCATATATTCTGCAGCACAGTTCTCCAAGGAAGTACTTTATAGTATTACAATCACTGAATTATTAGTAAAACAAACAAGGAGTCCTGTGGCACTTTTAAAGACTAACAAATTTATTTATCGCATAGGCTTTCGTGGGAGAAAATCCCACTTGAAGATGGCGAAGTACAGATGAAGCATTCATTCAGCCAATCATTCATCTGCACTTCTCTATCTTCAAGCATCTGATGAAGTGGGATTTTCTCCCACGAAAGCTCATGCTATAAATAAATGTGTTAGTCTTTAAAAGTGTCACTAGACTTCTTGTTTGTTTTGCTGAACTAGACTAACACGGCTACCCCTCTGGAACTTGAACCATTAGTGTTGTAGCAGAATTCCTGGAAGTATTGTCTATTTTAAAACATATAGCAAAGAGTAGGGTACAAGCAGTGAGCATTTTCATACCTCCTCTAGTTCTTTAGAGGTTTGTTTTCTAAACTCTGATTCATATGGGTATAGCAATGTGTGCAGAAGAGTTTACAGCTCCTCAGGCAGAAACATCTTTTTATTTTTCCCTCTTTTCTTTCAAGAACTTGTAAGGATTTCAAACTCCTGCGGCTTCTATTGATTTTTTTTAGCTTCGGCCCATTTCTTGTTTATATTTGATTTAAACTCCATCACTATCCCACAGATAAAACACCACCTTGGGAAAGTACAGTACAGCTAGTAAAATTAATTTATTATAGCAACACTTTTCAAGTTGCTCTAGTTAGGGTTCTGTCAGCTTTTCTGCTATTAACAATTTAGAACATGACTCTACCTGTTCAGTACAGGCTAAACTTTGGCATTCAAACCAAACTACTGTGATGTTTTGCAGTAATGAGCTATTACATTTTCCAAAACATATTACTGTGAGGTTAAAAGTTGTAACCCTGATCCCACAGCATGTAGCATATGGTCACACTTGTACATCTACACAAAGCTGCACTCAGTGGGTTTATGCAGAGACATGGCAGTACTTATTTATAAAATACTATAAATGCCTTATTATGATAGCTGTCCATTATTAAAAGAAAGAAAAAAAGTCAGTTAATTAAGAATCAGTCCTTTAGCTCACAACAAGCTCTAACATCATTTTTTTCTAAAATACCTCAAAGAAATTGATGTATATGTTTCAACAATGAAAGAAAATGTTTCTAAGATCAGAAAAACGTCCACAGTTAGAAGAGGTTGTAAATCACAAATATGATAAGTATATCTGTGGATTTATTTTTTAACAAATAAATAAAATAGACCTTTTTAAAAGTTTATTTACACTGTGCCCTCCCAGCACTCTAGACCCATGAACAGAAATAATAAAACATATATGCATGCAATCCAATGTCCCCAGCATATAAATTCCAACCATTTTACCCAAACTAGGTCTGTTTTAGCATACAACAAGCTATTTTTCCCCCCAGAGGTGGCCTGGAAGGATTTGTTTTTCAGGGTGACCTGGGAGTTCCAGCTTTGACATGCCAGACTGTGCAATTGAGGATCCTCCAATGAAAATATCCTGAGTTCCTCACCCTCGAGATGAAACTGAGTGGCCATTACTCTAAATGCCTCAGCAGATCTTAGTTGTCATGGTATGTCATGGGGAGAGATATAAATAATTTAAGGTATGTGAACCTGTTTTAATTCATATTAATTGATTAAATCAAGTTAATTGGCAAACACAGTTGTAAACATTTGTCCAGACACTCCAGAAACATGTGTGCTTTATCCTCCACAATTAAATAAGTCAAGTTAAAAAGGACTACAACCTCTTGTCTAGACACATCCTTAGGGTTTAATAGTATGTACTATGCACATATTAAGCAAATAATAGAACACTTCATTTCAGCAACATCAACTGAAAAAAAATCAAGCAATATTCTTAATCGTTCTCGAGAAAGAACTTTATGAACTGTGGGGCAATTCATTCCATTGTCTGATTAAAAAGAACTCATCAATGAAATCTATCCCAGGATTTTATATAGCACTCATCACCACAGAATGCTAGAACTGCATAGGTAAATCAGCATAATGAGGTCGGTGATGGACTTCATGGGCTAATCTATATTCATGATAGAGAGCCAGTGTTCTGTAATAGATAGGATACAGGAATGGGAGTGAAGAGCTCTAAGTTCACTTCCAAATATTACTATTGATTTTCTGGGCGACCTTGGGGAAAAAAAACCCTGAACCTCTCTATGCTTTAGCTTCCCACTGGGTAAGTGATACAACCACCCTATTTGGTAAAGCTATATAAATGGTAAGTATTATTATTATTGGTATTATTTTTGCTATGTTCACAGGAATAAGAAATTTCTGCTCCCAGTGAAGCCAATAGGAATTTTTCCACTGAAGGGGGCTGGAGTGGGTCCTAACAAGATAACCATTTATGAGATCAAATGCAACATATGCCATAGAAGGAAAATTACTGCTTCTGTGAATATTTTCACAATAAATACCAAAATGCCCTCAGATATTAGATGGGATAGGAATGAGTAAGTAAAATAAGGCCTGATGCTAACAGTCTCATTGATTTAAGTGAGATCTGAATTATGCTCAAATTCCATCTCTTCGTTAATCAACTCGTTTTCAGTGTACACACCAGAAAGGGGGATTTAATTGGAGCCTGTGCACAGCACTCAGTGTTGTAGGACGTTAGTAGAACTTCTGCTCATGTATACAGTTCTAATGGTTCCCTCACTATAGTATTTAGATACAAAGACAAACTAGAACTTCACAATGTAAAGTCAAAATAATTTATCTTTATTAAATAAATATGCTTACCCAAAGATAGACATTTTAGGGGCAAGATACTCAACTTAATCTCTCTGAATTATCCTCAGCATGAGTATATATGACCTCAATACAGGATTGCCCACTTGTTCCACTCTATAACTTTATTAAATTGCAATAACAACAAAGACAAAACCGTGTCCTAATAGTATAACGGATTCATCACAACCAAACAGAACCCCAGAAACTTGCAATTAAGACCAGCAGCTCATTTTTTTCAACTGAGCTTCTGCCACTGCGGTAGCCTTTTTCTATTTCACAGTTATATTCCAAAGCATCCGGTTGCACCCATTGCAAGTCTCTACCACAAACAACAGACCATGGTGTTAACAGCAACTGGTGACAATGAAAGGTTTTCTATTGGGCAGGATGTGAGACAAGGGTTTATTTTGTATGTATTATGAGAATGTGCCTTAGAAGGTTTTGACAAAGTGGAGCGAGCTGAGATTTCCATTGCTACACACCTCAGATATGCTAATGACCTGGCATTCTTTTTCCACAACCACTGATGCAATGCAACAAATGAAAATTTGGCTAAGATGTCATCGATATTCAGACATGAATAAATGGATTTACTTATCATAACATGAAAAAAATGTCATCCTTACTTTTCAATTTCTCCCTTTTGTCAGTTCGTATTTCAGCTTTAATTTTATTTCAACATCCTTCTTCACTGCAATTATCTCTCTCAATTTGTTACAATACAAATCAAAAAGATATTCTCTTCTATCTGCATATTTTTCTGGCTTTCTCTTGGTTAACTGACGATTATAAAAGATGAACCAGAAAACTTACATTTTAAAAGCATCTTTTGTTTGCTGTATAGAAGGAAATCTAAATCCCTATAAAGGCTTGTCCTTTTACCACTATGCTAATTATATCTTTTGCACCTAGAGTATATATCAGCATGTTCACACAGCTATAATTAAGGATGTTGCAGCATTTTCATCATAAACTTTTTATCGAAGCAATAGGTACATTGGCCATTAAAAATGTACTCTCTCTCTCTCTCATCTTGATGTACAAAGTCTTACAAATCTTTTTTCTCTAAACACAGAAAACATGCATTACATTGTGTAGTCAGCAACAGAAACAACACATATGAGTGATTCAAAACAACAGAAAGGTTGAATGTGTATTATGAAAATGAAGATCTTATGAAACATAACAGAATCCAAAATAAGAAGCATAAATAGAATAAAGTGGAATGATGAAACTTCATAAACTCAATCTAAAGTTTGTTTCAAGAACTTTATTATAGCACTGGGGATACTGCAGATGCAGGAAGACTGTTGTGTAGAGCTGGGTAAAATGTTTTGCCTGAAGCAATTTTTCTCTGAAAAATACAGATTCAGCAACTTTTATCTTTCACAAATGTGTTGGTTTTGCCTAATTCTTTTGCCCTTCTTCCTACCCCCCAAAACCCTAAACATTTCTGAGAATGTTTTGATGTTAGGTTTGAACCAACTTTCTGTGTCCAAATTCCCTCCCAATTTTGTGGGGGGCGTGGGTGGGTGGGCTCAAAATAGAAATAATGTTTTGATTTTGTTGAAACAATATTTCATTTGACCCAACACTAATTTTAGTTTTTTCTATTTGCCTAAAATTGGGGGTGGGGGTGGGGGGGAGGAAGTCTTCTGCTTGAACCTAAATGTTATTTTTCTTAATTGTCAACAAACGGCAAAATCCACTATTCTGTGAAATTCTAGTGTTGAGTGACATGTTCCTGAAACAACAAAATAAAACAAAACAAAAAATCAGTAACCCCTCCCATCCTGCACTCATACTTCTTTTTGGAAGGCAGGTGAAATGTTACAGCTCCAATACTGTAACATATCGAAGCGGGGCCGACCCAACAGTTTTTGGCGTCCTAGGCGAAGTATGATTTTGGCACCTCCTCCCCCATGTTATAAGAGATAACATATTAAGGGAGAGAGAGAGAGAGAGAGAGAGAGAGAGAGAGAGAGAGAGAGAAATTCACTTCCATCTAATTTGGCACCCCTTAAAGCCCGGTACCCTAAGCAACTGCCTAGTTCATCTATATGGTTAAATGGTTGGGCTGGTCCTGTATCTAAGAAATGTTTGACTGCCACATAAACACCAATTGCCAATTCTCCTGCACAGAGATTTGGAGTAGCCTTACTATAGGTAGGCCTCCAGACCTGTTATAGCATACTTTGTTAAGGTTGCTACTTTAAGTAATAGACTTTAGCAGCAGGCACTGATTCGTCTCATACCATTGGTATGTTCCACCACCCCGCCATCAACTTCCAGCATATCAGCATATATCAAACAGTGACAACTGGTTGGCTGAATACAGCAGTATAAACACTACCAGCCACAAAGAAATCTTTGGATGTATTCTTTCCTCCTTATATTAAAGGAGAGAAACATCTTCCTTGCACATCCAATAAGCAATGTCCCAGGCCTTGCAGTATTCTCTTTGCTTCGTGCAGTGGCACCATCTTAAATCCCCAGGTACACCTTTTACATCCACTCCAACAACCATTTTAAATCCTACTTCACTATCTATCAAGGAAATCCTGGCAAAAAATGATAGTCACTACCAGTTGGTTCTATTATTCCAAGGCATGTATAGTTGGGACCTTCTGCTATAAAGATCTTGACAAATTCCAGAGAGGTAGCCATGTTAGGCTGGTTCAGCAAACAAACAAGGAGTTCTGTGGCACTTTTAAAGACTAGCAAATTTTTTTATCGCATGAGAAAGCTCATATGATACGGTAAATAAATTTGTTAGTCTTTAAAAATGCCACAAGATTCCTTGCAGGTTTTTTTATATTGTTGTTATTTGTTTGTTTGCTTGTTTGGGGTTTTTTTTATGAAGATCTTGTTTCCATATAGAACTATAATTGTATACTATAGCCATTTTCCGACTGTCCTTGCTGCTCAGGGTTTTTTGGCTATGTCCACACTCAGAAAGTTAAGTCGCCTTTATTAAGTCAACTTTAAATCGACCTTATTAAGTCGACTTAGAGAGTCTACACTAGACTCTGTAAGTCGACTATATAGGTCAAGGAAGAGCTGAGGCTAGGGGACTAGGGAGCTACGCAGACTAGGGAGCTAGGCAGACTAGGGGAGTGGCAGCTCCCGGGGACAAGGGGAGCCACGGTTCCCGGCTTCCCCCAGGGAGACCGAGCCGCGAGCGGCTTTCCGGGGAAAAGGGAGCCACCGGGGCTCCCCAGCAAGGGCTCCAGCAGGGAGGGAATCCCTCGCTGGGGCTCAGGGAGCAAGGGATTCCCCCGCCACCATGGCTGGGGCTCCAGTGGTGAGGGAATCTCCGCCACCCCAGCAGGGGCCCCAGCAGGGGATTCCCTCACCCCCCAGCTAGGGTGCGGGGGAATCCCTTGCCGCCGGAGCCCCAGCAGGTTATTCCCTCCTGCTAGAGCCCTGGCTGCGGAGTCCTTCTCCCCAGATCACGGCTTCCTGGCAAAAAAGGAGCCACAGCGCCTCTTGCCAGGAAGCCATGGGTCCTGGGGAGAAGGGAGCAGGGCTCCCTTGTCCCCCCACCCTAGGTCGACTTATGTAATAAGTTGATTTAGGGCGTCCACACTGGCTTAAGTCAACTTAAGCCTTAAGTCGACCTAAAACTAGGTGTTATTAAGTCGACTTAAACTTTCCTTAAGTCGACTTAAGGAACAGCTTAAGTTGACTTAATAAAACCCCAGTGTGGACAGGGTGTAAGTTAGGTTGACTTAAGCCTCCTTAAGTCGACCTAACTTGTAAGTGTAGACGCACTCTTTGATATGCAGTTTTCCCACTGTGGCAGCTCTTTTTAGCAACAGTCCTAATTTTGGCTCACCATATGGATGCATCAGTTTCTTCGGTTACATCTGAACAAGGCACACTCTGCTTCTTCCATACATAAAGTATCATCTTCCCAACATGTGTGGCTTCTACAGTTCACCTTCTGCTTACAATTAGTTTGGAGAATAATTTGAAACTTCCCTGTATTCTTACTTTAACAGACCAAGCCCTTTGGCTTTTCTAGTATCTCAGCTAGAATCACTGTCTTATAGCTTTGTATATAGTTCCCACAAGTCTGCCCCTGATGAGTTCTTCGCTTGTCTGTCCATAGCCATAGTATTCAGTAAGGTCAGATAGGGCTGTAATAAAATCATGCATTAATTCACTCTTCCATTGTCTATGCAAATAGTAACATGCTTGCTTCAAAATCACCATTGCAACAGAGCATGAAGCAGCTATCGACTTCATCCTTGGTTATTTTGAATTGTTTCACTGGGGCTGAGGTGAGGTTTCTGGAATGTGCAAGGGCTTTCACCTCTGGTTCCATCATATTAGTCAGGGTATCAACTGCCTTTTCCTCCATCTGCTGAGACCAGCTGGATTTTACAACCTTGGGAGAATTCTTGTACAGAATTGCCATTCTTCAGATAGTGAAAGTTGATTGTAAAAGGTGGTGGTACCTGGGAAAATTTGGCTATGGTTTTTGGTTCTCCAGTCAGCTAGGAAGGGATATGTGTAATTTTTGCCTTCTTTCTAGCTCCTTACACACCTTTTAGGGGACTTTTTTTTTTTTTTTTTTTTTTTAAAGTCCTATTGCTCTAAAAAATAGGCTTTCTGTCTTGGCCAATCACAGATCCATCCCCTTCCTGCCTGCGTCTCTCTCTTTATCCCCTGAACATTCTATATTCTGCTTTAGAAATACCAAATTTCTTGTTCCTTCTCATGTTTTCCAACAAGGATACAAATCATCAGCATAGCTGATAAGAAAGCAATTGCTTCATTTTGCACCGACACAGCTCTTTCGTATCAGGATAAAAAAAGAACCTTAATGAGCCGTTAAAGGTTGCAACTAAGCAATCCCACCATCGCTCCAATGTGGATGAAGAGAAATTTGAAATCCCTTCTCACATATGTACATGCAATACTCAGATCTCAGATCATTGGTTGAAGATTTGAAATAAGATCGACAGCCCACAATTTTGGAGTACATAGACCCACAAGCAATAAGGAAAATCCCCAAAGGAAGATTTCTGGATTTGTCTAGTGCCTGCAGGGAGACACCAAAACGTGCATTCTGGAATAGTGAAGATGACAAAACAGAACTCTATGTTTCACAGCAAGTTTGCTGAATCTTTCTGATCTACCTGATGCTTACACATAAAACTGCTTGCTCATTTCCTTTTACTGCATGATGAACTACTGTCATTTAGGTATCTATTTATGGACTGCAAAATTTACTGCCTGGAATTTCCAGATGTATTATATTATACATGAAAGTCAATTGCCCACATTCTTTGCTACCAATAGCTCAATGTTACTTTACTCAGCCCTTTTACCAACATAATTTTCCATTTTAAATGAAAATTAAAAGGCAAAAATCATGTGCCTTTTGGTTTTAGTTGATCAGCAGTATCTACCCACGAAATGGAGGAAAATTTAAGAAAAGGTGCAAAGAACAGAATTCATACACACACACTTTATATCTTAGTTTTAATTAGCTATAGCTTGATCTCAGGTTAATCTTGAAATTGATAACTTTAATGGAACACAACAGAGTCCTGTGGCACTTTTAAAGACTAACAGATTTATTTATCACATGAGCTTTCGTGGGAGAAAGCTTCTCCCACGAAAGCTCATGTGATAAATAAATCTGTTAGTCTTTAAAAGTGCCACAGGTCTCTGTTGTCTTTCTACAATAGACTAACACGGCTACCCCTTTGGAATTTAATGGAACAGTTATTCAACTGCCAGCTAATGGTAAACAAAATACAGGCAGGCTAGATATCTTAGAAAGAACTAGATTTGAACTGACTTTAACCATCTATGTGTCACAACATGGTTTAAAGTAAACAACGTACAAGTATTTACAAGATACCACGACAATGTCAGTCAGTGTTGAATAAAGAATCCACCAAAGGATTGAGAGCAGGATAGATATTTCAAAACATTTGACTACCATAAGAATCTGTACCTTAACATATCTCACATTTTCTTAAAGTGCCATAATTAATTGGAGCATAGTCTCTTTAGAATGCACGCACATAACTCCCATTAACACTAATGGAAGTTAGACACATGCATCAAGGAAAGAATATACTTCTGTCTTTACAAAAGTAATCAGTGTGTCACAAAGCTGTATTTTTTCTTAAGTTATCACTCTCATTCTATGCAAGTTGAGTATAAAGGTCTGCATTTATTTAAATTTAAATTTAAATTATGCACTTAGAAAAGATCTTTCTCCTGCTGGGGGAACTGTCTACGGGAAATCAGTTCACTATTATGTTAAAAAAAAATCTTAAACCATTACAACCATTGTAAAATATAATAAAAATCATTACCCTTATAATTAAAGGCTGTCATTCCAAATTGGTTAAAAAATTCCATTATTCAAGGAACCTTTCACAGATATGCCAGCTGAGATGCAAGCAGATAGATTTGGTCTATGGCTTCTTCTTAAATAGGTAGATCAGTTATCATTACAGTTCTGTCTGCTAGCATATTGATAGATGTCTGCACAGATCATGCAGTTATTCATGTGCCTTATAAACATGACTACATTTCTAAAACAAACCCAAATATATTTGATTGTTTACGTTTATACCATATAAAAAGAAGATTTCTTAGATAGGCTGTCAAAATACTGCTGGTAACTAAGCCACAGCAATATGTTTATACCCTTTCAATAGTGAGCCCCATAATCAATGGCTGATGAGAGCCTAGAAACAATTTTGAAAACACATTTCTTCTTCCTATGATAGGTGGAGAAATGGTTCAAACAGAGCAATGACCCAAAAGCAAGATGTGAAATACACTAATGAATAGGCATCCCATGTGCCAAGATCTGGCTCCTCAATCTAGTACAAGAGGCCATATACTTGGTCTGGCCTTCAATGGATTCCCTCTATCTTCAATTTCCACTGCTGCTTTACTGTAGTACACCATTCTTTACCCCCAATAAAAGGCTCTTTTCAAGAATCATTCCAGTGCTTCACCACCCTTCTAGTGAAAATTATTTTCCTAATATCCAACTTGGACCACCTCCACCACAACTTGAGATCATTGTTTCTAGTTCTGCCATCTACTACTACTGAGAACAGTCTAGTTCCGTCCTCCTGGAAACCACCTTTCAGGTAGTGAAAGGCTACTGTCAAATCCTCCCTCATTCTTCTCTTCTGCAGATTAAAAAGGACTAGTTCTCTCAGCTGCTCCTCATAAGTCATGTGCCCCAGCCCCCTAATAATTTTTTGTTGCCCTCCTCTGGACTCTTTCCAATTTGTCCACATCCCTTCTGTAATGGGAGGCCCAAAACTGGACACGATACTTCACATGACACCTCACAAGTGCCGTATAGTGGGGAATAATCACTTCCCCTGATCTGAAGGGAAAGAAGGTGGGCCTGGTATATCTCTATACCTCAGCAATCCTAGATGCTAGAATGCCCTTAAAGGGATCTGACTGCAGGCACAAAGTAAAGTGACTCGAAGATACAGAGCTTTAGGCTCCAGGAATGAAGAGAGTGGCATAAAGGTGGTTTAATGACACACTTTAGCCTCCCCTTCCGAATTATGCCAAGAGGAGGTCAGATGCAGCAGGAATCTGGACCTATAAATTCTCATCAATAAACTCTTAGTTTAGAAAACAGCCTTGAGTCACATCACTAACTAGAATCGAGGAACGGTAGGAATCCATGAAAAACAGATCACTCAAAACAGGCAGGCAGCACAAAAAGGGGAAGAACACAATCCCAGTGATCTGAGCAAGGAATTAGAAACAACAGAATCCTGAGAGATTTTGGGCAACACCGTTAGACTTCATTCTCATCCCACTTACACCAATAAGTCAGGCTTAACAGTACTGAGGTCAACAATGTTACCAAGTCCTCTGATTCAGTTTCTGCCTCTAATAACAAGAGATAATATTTATCTGTCTCACAGGGGTCTTATAAGGATTAATCAGTCAATGCTTGTACCGTGTTTTGAAAATAAAATGTCCAATATAAGTGTTAAGTATTCAATCCTGTACACGTAGCAGATCAGGACAAAGAATGGGATGATAAAGAGTGAAGTCATATACAATGGCAGGACATTGAGAAATGCTCCCTCCTTCCATCCTATAGTACATACACGCTCATATAAATTTGGTTGTTTTGTGAGAATTGGATTAGAGCTAGATTCCTGAATAGGAAAGGGAAAAAAAAATCGGGTAATTACTGAGCTAAATTTCCTACTATGGCCAAGAAATAATGATAATACAAAGCAAGAAATCATTATGTAAAATTAACTCAGGCCAAACTGACATTGTTTTTTTGAAACTGTTGAATATCCAGTAGTTGACAGTGTTGGGCTTTGATGTTTTTTCTGTCTCTGTGGACTTTTCTCTGTCAGGTCTTGTCTGCTGCAGCTTGGATGCTTTTCCTAGTGGGTTGTGGAATGAGGCTCAGGTTAACAATCATACCGGACCCACCCAGGGACAAGGATGCTGTGGACAGTTGGTGGGGCAGTGGCCGGCTGCCTGTTGAGAGGTTCTGGCTTGGATGGGAACAGTGCATTTCTGGCTGGCTGTGGGGACCCTCCTCACCGTCCCATCCTCCCACCCCACCCTGAGTGTGGCCGTGGGGCCTTTGATGTAGTTGAAGTGTCTCTGCATCGGTCATTGTCACCTCTGTTCTCTCTGGGTGGAACAAGTCTGTACTTATGGGTGGGCAGGTAGAGAGTTCTGGGTGGATTGTGTGGCTGACAGGGAAGCGTATGTGTTTGGCCACTGTGGCATCGCTGGTTTGAAGCTGTCCTGTCAGTCTTCCCGGTATCGTGAATAAACCTCTTCAGTATTATCTATGCTGCCTGATTCTTGGGGAAAGAATCTTTCTGGCTTAACAACAAGAACGATAGTGTAGCCACAATAAGAAACAACTGACCCACAGAAAACTTACCGTGACCCTGTACCAAACCTGGCTTGAATTTTGAAAGATCTAGGTAAATTTTTAAGTGTTCCTCCTCAGTTTCATTGACTTCTGTATTTATAGGATCAGATTTTGGTTGGGAGCAATAAAAAAGTATGAGGAAGGCTCTCCTGGCACCACTAGAGAAGTAAGTACTGTAAAAAGAGTAATAGCTTCTCTGCATAAAGCATTAATCCTCAGGGCTTCATCATGTGTGATTTCTGTGTACTTATAAAACTCATAAAAGTCAGTGGAAGTTATTGGTTCCCACCTCTTCTCAGCACCAACCCGCTTCTCCCCTAATACACACATGTAAATTCTGCAGACTTCAAAAAGTTGAATGCTTTTCCAAACTAAACCCCCTGGCTCGCTTGCTGTTTACACATCACTAGTAGACCTATGGAAATACTTGATTTTTTTGGTTTCCTGCTGGCAGTCTCAAAAAAATAACTGTTTGAAACTTATTTATTTATAAATTTGACAAATTAACAAAAATGAATATTTCATTTTAGGTCAAACAAAATGTTTCAGTTGACCTG
Organism: Pelusios castaneus; assembly: GCA_007922175.1. NCBI lineage: Eukaryota > Metazoa > Chordata > Testudines > Pelomedusidae > Pelusios > Pelusios castaneus. Next base: position 13,736,726 of record ML685777.1, read on the forward strand.
AAATGAAACGTTTCATTTTGGGTATTTTTAACATCCTTAATTAAAAGAACAGGAAATGAAGGGCTAAATTCACAAAATCTTCATTATCATCATGGTCCCAAGAAGTCCATGATGACAATAGGCAGGTTTATACCGTGGTCAGATTTAGGCAGCAGTCAGAGGGAGATATTCAAGGTATTTTAAGTACTTTGCATATCTTCCTTTGACTGCCTATCACCTACTTACCGTGGTGTTTTCAGTGTGCTGAGTCGAAGGGAAATGCTCTCCCTCCAACTCAATGCTACTCGAGTTGCTGTGATGGTCTTTAGCGATCAACTTCCTGATAGGGTCTGTGAAGACTCACTCAGCCAATAAGTCAATTGGGAAGATCCATCTGACTAGCCCAAAGAACGTTTTGTGAATCTCCTGGTACTAGCACTCCCCTAGGATATAAAGCACTACTATCCCCACTGTGAAGTAGAGATTTGAACGCAATTTTTCCATCTTCCCATGGGATGGCCATAGCCACCAAACTGTAGGTTACTCTGGAGATGGTCTCTGTCTCTCCTGATGAGGCCATTACACTGTGAATAAATATTTATACATTTATTGGAGCAGGGACTGGAAGTCAGCTTTGTGCTAAGTGAGTATCCTAAATACTGAGCTATAAATTCATTCTCTTCCACTCTTTAGCTCAGCAACTATTCAAACATTTTATACAAAGTACAATAGCCTCAAGAGGAGAAAATGAGAATAATTCAGTTCAGAATGCACTGCAGCCATCTGGCTATGATAGTCACTTAAATAGGGGAAAGGCATGTTCCTGCTCCAAAGGGGGCATCTGAACCTGTTTTTCCCACATTCCAGATGAATGCAACTCCACACTTTTATGAATTAGGCCCTAAATCCTCTTATTAATCTAGCGTGAAAAATCAAAACACTTCATTTTGATATTAAAATTATTTGTTTTGAAGTTTCTGACACAAATGTTCTGTATGTTCTGTTAGTGTAGGAACTCCACCCCCCGAAGTGGAGGTAAGTAGGTCAGTCCTTGAAAGCATTCTTCCATTGACCTAGCTATGTCTGTACCAACGATGAAGTTGTCATAGCTATGGTAGTCAGGGATATGGATTTTGCAAACTTGCTCAACAAATCCAAAACAGTTTTCTTCAATTTCAGGAGACCATATCTTTACTTCCTTTGTCAGAGAACTCTTTAGTTAAGACTTACCATGCAACAGAACTTGCACAACAGATCAGATTCTTAAAAAAATTCCAGTATAACCTTCCCTTCCAGGTTCTTGATTTAGTTCCTGTAATCTGAGCATACGTTTGGGGCTTTTTTGAATGATGTAAAAATCTTAATTTACGCCTGATACTTATGCTTCAGGGCCTGCCCTAGCTGCCACTGAAGCCAAGGACAAAACTCCCACAGTTTTCAGAGGTACAGCTTCCAGCTCCAATTTAAATGCATAAATGGGGAGATTATATTTTCAAATGTACTTAAACTTGGCATTTTCATTGTCATCAAATGAAGCTATTGGGCACAGGAAATAGGAAAATTATTGGAAAAAAAACTTCTGAAAATTAACCTAAAAAGCTCAGTTGTGACCAGAAACGTAATATAATTAATATTAACAAACAAAGGGAAAGTATTTCAAGCCAGAATTAAAAACAAACAGAAACAAAAACAAAAAAAAAACCCAAAACAGGTTAAAGAATTTGTAGGTAAGATAGATGTATTCAGGTCAGCAGGGCCTGATGAAATTCACCTTAGAGAACTTAAGGATATACACCAAAGCAATCTTTGAACTATTAGAAATTATCCTCAGAAACTCAGATGATGAGTGAAGTCCCAAACTACTGGGACTGGGAAAGATAAACATAGTACATTTCCTGAAAAAGGAGGAAAAGGACCACTAGGGAATTTAAGATCAATCAACCTAACTTTGCTACCTGAAAAGATACTAAAACAAATAATTAAGTGAATTTATTCAAACCTTGAGGATAATACGGTGATAAGTAGGCAGCAACATGAATTTGTCAAGAACAAATCATGCCAAACCAATCAAATTTCCTTCTATGACAGCTTTCTTAGCTGAGTGGTTAAGGATGAAGCAGTAAACATGATGTATCTTGATTTCATTATGGCTCTTGATGTAATCCCACATGACATTCTCATAAACTAACTGTAAAACTCGGTCTAGATGAAAATTACTATAAGGTGGATGCACAGCTGATTGAAAGTCTGTACTTAAAGAATAGTTGTCAATGGTTTGTTATCAAATTGGGAGGACATATCTATTGGGGTCCTGCAAGGGTCAGTCCTGGATCTGGTACTAGTTAATATTTTCATTAATGATTTGAATAATGGAGGGAAAGCATGTTTATAAAATACATGTATGATCTCAAACTGAGAGGCATTTCAAGCACTTTAGAGAATAGATTAGAATTAAAATTGATCTTGATGAATTTGAGAATTGTTCTGAGATCAGTAAAATGAAATTCAGAAAGACAAGTGCAGATTAATGCACTTACAAAAAGAAATCATATGCCAAAATACAAAATATGGAACAACAGATTGAAAGTTACAAATTGAGGAGTGTCATATTTAAGACACAAGAGAAAACTGTCCCATTCTAGTTGGTGAGGCTCAGCTGGAGGTCTGTGTCTATTTCTGGGCACCACACTAAGAAAAATGAGAACAAATTGGGGAGGGTCCAGAGGAGAACAACAATTAAAAAAAATGTTTTAGAAAACTTGATTCATGAGGAAAAAATTTTAAAAGGGCCTTTTTAGTCATATAAAGAAGACTGAGAATATTATGGACTATTATAAAGAAATTCCAAAGGGGTAGCCGTGTTAGTCTATTGTAGAAAGACAACAGAGTCCTGTGGCACTTTTAAAGACTAACAGATTTATTTATCGCATGAGCTTTCGTGGGAGAAGATCCCACTTCGTCAGACGCTTTGAAGATAGGAAAGTTACCTTTCCTATCTTCAAAGCATCTGACGAAGTGGGATCTTCTCCCACGAAAGCTCATGCGATAAATAAATCTGTTAGTCTTTAAAAGTGCCACAGGACTCTGTTGTCTATTATAAAGAAGACACTCATGAATTGTTCTCCCTGTTCACTGAAGGTAAGATTAGAAGCAAATTGCTTAATCTAAAGCAAAAGAGATTTAGGTTAGGTTAGATATTAGGAAAAACTTTCCAACTAGAAGGATAGATAAGATATGGAATAGGCTTCCAAAAGGGATTCTGGAATCCCCATCATTGGGTGTTTTTAAAAAAATGGGCTGCACAAATACCTGTCAGGGATGGACTAGATTTCCTTGGTCCTGCCTCAGCAGAGGGGGACTTCACTTGATGATTTCTCAAGGTCCATACCAGCCCTACATTTCTGTGATTCTACAATTAAATGAGATATTAAAAAATATCTACAAAATGACAAGGTGAAATCATGCTATGTGTTACACTATTTTTCTGACGGCATCTCTGGAAAGTCTTCTCCTGAAAAAAAAAAGCTCTCTCTCACATGTCCCTGCATGTGCTCAGAGATTAAAAATAAACAAATCCATTTATCTTCTCTCTCTCTCTCTCTGTCTCTCTCATTCTCGTGCACACACACACACATTTTGAAAACGTTACTTGATTTAGGTGCATGCCTGTTCTCCATAAATGGAATATAAAAGACATTTTAAAATATAGTTAGAGGAAAAACACAAAATGAAAATTATACAGAGATATAAAGGCGTATAGTCCTAACTGGTGCATTGTCTACTGGCCTCCATTTTAACATACCACTATCAGTACAAAGGAAGATATTCTAGCTCTTTTTCAATTACCCTGACCCACTAGCTTTCACTACGCAATTAAAAACACAGTACAACAGTAGGAGGTGTGTGACCCACAAATACAACAAGAATATTGTTACTACTTAGTTGTATTATACTAGCACACATGGCCAATTGGACTCAGTAAAGTAGTGAATAATCGGAAGATTGCATCATTGCTTGAACTTTGAGAAGGAGACATCAGCAGCTTAATGCTTGGAAAAGAGAACAGACCAAAATGCGTAACCAATATAAACCAGTTAGGTAGACCTTGAAACAACCTTACTATGTGATCTGCTTCTTGCTTGCTGTAGGACCTAAGTGCCAGGATTTGGAGTAAGATATCATCCTGACCCTGACTCATGCCTTTATCCTGGCTAAATGCCCAGTCCTGTCTAGAGACTGCCACACTGCCTTGGTTTCCTCCCATTTTCTGCAAGCAATCAAACTTCCCTGTGGTGTTAGCATTTCCAATCCCATATCCAAGGTTTGGAAGCAAATCGCCGCCTTCGTCTTTCACTCCCTGTTATAGATCCTGGAGTTAATATGGAGTACCATTAAGTTATAAATAATACATAAAATAAGCAAACAGCAAAAACTAGCATTAAAAACATATTACACATAATTATACTGTGCAGTGATTAGAGATGAGCCTGAGAAGCAATGTTCTAGATCAACTTTGTACCCAATGTTTTGAGGTTTGACTTCCAACCTGTCTTGAGTACCAATGCAATCAAAATACACAAGACACTACTACAGGATCATAGGAATTAAAATAAAAAGAGAACACTTCAAGAGAATAAGGAATGGCACGTATACAGCTCTTTAGATAATCATGTTAAAGCACAGAAGGAAGATTAACTCATTAGAACACCAAGTCTGCTCCTGTTCAAGGATAGGAAACAATGCAATCTGTAGAAGAGGAAACAAGTCAGACTTGTTATTTAAAAATGAAGAGATTATTCCATATAAAGCTGAACACAGAGCAAGAGGAGAGGAATCAGTTGCCCCCTTTGAGACATCTCCTAACTGATCTCAGTTCCTATACTTCTCCAAACTTGAACAAGGACCAAGCTTCCCTGGACCCTACCAGGAATCTATTGAAAGGCCCTAGTTACATTACTGTTTCTGCAGTTGCTCTCCATGTATGAAGTGAGAGTGAAAAGCTCAGGAGATTTGTAATAAGGTTGAGAGCCCTCCATCTGTAAACTGCAGTTAGATTAGAGCAAGCCAGAAAATGGGATTTCCTTCCAGCAGGAAATTCCAATATTTTTGTCCTGAAGCAGAACAAAAAGCAAAATTTCATGCAAAAAGGAAATTCCAGAACATCCCACCCAATATTTAATTTGGATCATATCAAAACAATATTAATTTTTAGATCTGTGTACAGAATTAAGTATAGTATTCAAATATAATATAAATGTCAAAATGAAATGAGTCAAAACAAACACGCTGACTTTTCCCATAAAAAAAATTCCCACAAAATGTTTCCATTTTGATTTGCTGTATTTGCCAACAGAAAACTGTTCTATATATCTGTCTGACCAACTGTAGTTGCTAGTCTGAATCCAATTCAGGTTGGTAGCACATGAAAGTTATTAGTATCTGCTACTCAGTGACCTTTGTAAAATGAGCTGTTTCAGTCCAGTTCCCAAAGGACAGATGTACACATCATAAGAAACATCATCATGAAAAAGATACATCCTTTTTGGCAATCTCATCACACAGCTTCAGGACTGAGAGGACATGGAGGCTATGCTATCCTGTCACCCTGGAGAGACGCCACTACTGGACAGTGTTAAAGCACATTACTGTCCATGTAGTACTTCATAGATCTCAAGTCCAGAAGGGATCAACATAACACAGGCTATACAATTCTTTTTGAACAACAGTATATTCTTTTTAAATCCAGTCTTAATTTTAAAAGTCTCAGTGATGAAGTTTCCATCCATTACAACCTTTGGATAAATGGTTAGTTACCCTGTTAACATTTTTTATTTTATTTCCAGTCTGTATTTGTTTAGCTTCATTTTTCAGTTATTGGTTCATGTTATACCTTTCTCTACTTCATTACTTAGCCAATTATTAAATATTATCCCCATGCAGATATTCACAGACTAATCAAACTACCCCTTAATCTTCTTGTAAACTATTGAGCACCTTGGGTCTAACACTACAAGGCAGATTTCCTAATCCTTTCATCATTCTTGTAGATCTTCTCTAAGCCCTCTCCAATTTACTAACATTCTTGCTGAATTGTGGGGAGAAGAACTGGACACAGTATTGCAATAGCAATTTCACCAGTGTCAAATACCGAAATACTATAACCTCCCTACCCCTACACAAGATTCCCATATTTATGCATCAAGGATCAAATTATCCTTTGGCCATAGCCTCACAATGGGAGCTATCCCAACCATCATGACCCACCAAATCTTTTCCAGAATCACTGCTTCCGAGGATACATACCCATACCGTAACTACATCCTACAGCCTTTGTTCCCAAGATATATACATTTACATTAAGCTATTCCAAAATGCATATTTCTTGCTTGTACCCAGCTAATTGGTGACCTGTTCTCTTTATTATTTAGAACTCCCCCAATTTTTTGTGCAATCTGCAAAATATATCAGTGGTGATGTTATGGTTTTTTTCTAGGTCATTAATATAAATGTTAATGAGTGCAGGGCCAAAATCTGATTCCTCTGGGATCCTATTGGAGACAGACTTGCTCAATGATGATTCCCCTTACAGTTACATGATTAGACCCATCAGCCAGCATTTAATGCATTTAATGTTTGTCATATTATTTTATACATATTTTAATCAAAACATTCTGTGACATCAAGTCAAATGCCTTGAAGTCTTATCCCTTTGCCTCCTTTATCAATCTTCTACAATATTTAGTTTACAATTTATATTTATTTCTATTGACTTCCCCTTTCTTCCCATCTAAACCAGGTCAATTTTATAATCAGCATTTCCTTCTTTCTTGTTGTAGGTCTATAGTTTTGGGGGCACCTACTAATATATCTTTAAAAAAAAAATCCTCATTTGCATTCTGAAATTTCCATTTAAATTCTTCATCACAGATGATTTGGCTCATAACTGTTTTCAGCTTTGTGAAATTGATCCTTTTAAACCACCAAGTATACCTATTACTGGTTTGTGCTTAATACTTTTCACACATCGCAAAGGGGATCAAGTCACAATCACCTGAACCTGAACTACCATTAAGGTTTTTTAGTTCTGTGATCGTTTCTTCTTCATTGGTCCTTCTGAGATCCAATACAGAATTCGTCTATGTTGGATGCAGTACCTTTTATGTTAGGAAATTATTGTTTATATATTTAAACATTACAAGGATGTTTGAGCACTGAAATCATGACACCTCTAGCGTATGTCATCAAACCAAAGTCCCCCATGATTACATATATTCATTTGTTTACTGTACATTAGAGAGAGGTGTTTAATAAGTAACTGATCATCCTGTTCCATGTGATTTGGTGGTCTGTAGCACACAGCAACTAATACCCCATCTTATTTTTTATCTGTTAGGACCCTGATCTATTAGCATTCACAATCATTTTCTGAGTTTTCACAGTGATGTGGAAATAAGTAATATCATTTTTGACAAAGAGTGACATTACTCTTCCCCTTCTGCCTGGTTGATCCTTCCTATATCAGGTAAAACCATTGATTTTTAACAGTCCAATCATGTGAATCATCACACCAGCGTTAAATAATACCAACTAGATTGAATCTATGCCCATAAGTGAGCAATTCTAATTCCTTCTGTTAGTTACCCAACTTCTGGCATTGGTGTATATAACCTCTGGGGATCCCCTGTCCGTGGAGCACCAGAGAAGACAGCTGCCAGCTCTCCACAGACGGGGATCCCCAGAGGTTCCCCTTTACGCAGAGCACCAGTGGCTGTCTTCTCCAGCACTCCGCAGACAGGGGAACCTCTGGGGATCCCCTGTCTGCAGAGTGCCAGGGAAGACTGCCGCTGGCACTAAGCGGACAGGGGAGCCCTGGGGAAGAGAGCCACCAAATGGGGCTCCCTTGTCCCCAAGCCGCAGCTCCCTTCCCCCAGCCGTAGGTTGATTTAAGGAATTAAGCTGACCTAGAGCGTCCACACTGGTGTTAGGTCGACTTAATAGGGTCAACTTAGACCTAACAGGCAGTAGTTATTAAGTCGCCTTAAGGACGCCCTTAAGTCAACTTGATGAAAGTCCAGTGTGGACATGGAGTAATGTAGGTCGACTTAAGCATTCTTATGTCAACCTAAGCTGCTAGTATAGACATAGCCTTTGATTTTCTACCACCGTAGCTAGCTGGTGAAACAACATATTTAAAGAAAATCATAGGACTTATAGGCAAGCCTAAATATCTATAGTCTAACATATATTAAAGAATTTCTTCTCTTTGTGTTCTTTAGTTTCTTGATTAATTTTGTTCTCATCATCTTGATTTTATTCTAAATTAATGTTCATGTCTTCCCTCTTTTTACTTTACATTTGTACTACAGCAAAAGAGATTAAGCTTCCTGTATGTGTTGACTCAGAGCCCATACACAAGATTCTTGACTCTCGGGTTGTCATTATTGCACATTTTACAACCCTGGAATACATTATTTTTATTTTTAATTTAAAACTTACAAATAATCAGTGAGCAAATTTGGACTTCAAAACAGCAGCAATGAATTTTTGGTTTGACTTAGCTGCTTATGTTTCCAATGCTGGAAGGACTCTGTGATCTAGTTTTCTAGAGTAGTCTGCTCTTACAGAACACATAATTTAATGTTTTCTTTTAAAAAAGCAGTTAAATAAGATCTTGTCTTAGTTCCTCAACTCACACAGTTTGAGTTGTAGCTGTAAAAGAATAAATAATCATTTTTCCTATTATGGGTCACTGCCTCACACCAGCTAGGAAGGGGTTAAGAGGCCCTGTGTAGAGCAGCCAATGGGCAAGAGCAGCAGGATAGTCAATCAGGACATGGGAACCCTGTACATTAGGGAACTGCAAAACCAGACCAAAGGCAGTAACTCTCTGGAGCTCAGGGAGGCAAGCAGGGCCGGATTTAAGGCCCAGGGCCCTGGGCTGCCCACCACTGTGCCTGCCCCTGCTGCCTGGGGCTTCAACCCCACCAGCACCATGGGGCCCCCTGCCTGGGGTCCCAGCCCCCCACATAACCCCCCCACAACCCCTCTGTGAGCAGGCTGGTGCTGGGTGGGGAGGGGATTATGGGGCCAGAGGCCGCTTTCTATGGCCCCCCCTCCCCAGCTGATCTGGGGCCAGCTAGTGCACAGTGCAGCTTCTGGCGCAGTCCCACAAGGCCACAGGCCCTGGGAGGCCTTGCTGGAGGCCGCATCACACACCAGCTGGCCCCACCTCTGTAGTGAAGCAAACACTGGCTGCCTTGCCCCATCCCTGGGGGTGGACCAGCCAGCCCAGGGGCAGGGTGGAAGCACAGAGCCTGGCTTCTGGCCCTACGGCCCCACTCCCCCCTGCACTGGCAGGACATGAGCCCTTCCAGTGCCCCCGCCAAGTCCCACCAGCGCTGAGTGGGATGGCAGGGGGGAGGCAGATCAGTCAGCGGTCATAGGAGCTGGAGGCTGGGGTCCAGCTTTAGGCTGGGGCCCACAGTTTCAGCCCCTATAGTCCTTGTGGTGATCTGGTCCTGGAGGCAAGGCTGGTTGCCCAGCTGGCTGAAGGTGTCAGCACCAGGGACAGCATAGTGGCTGACTGCTGGGGCTCTGTGAGAGCCAGGGCCTGATAGAAGGATGGAAAAGGTACTGGAGTTGTGAGGAAGCAGCCCAGGGAATTTGTTGAGAAGTTGGGGAAAGAGGTCACTGTACATAGGGTCGCTGGGCCAGGATCCAAAGAAGTGGGTGAGCCCAGGTCCCTCCCCATCTCCCCCAGACTGCCAGCAGAGTGGTGGTGGAACTGTGGTGGCCACTGATGGTGAAGTGGCAGATCCAGTACACTACGTGCCTGCACAACAAGGGAGGGAATATGAACAGGCATTCAGCCAGAGCGCTAAGGAGCTGGACAAGAAGAGAAGTAACAAAGGCCACGGACAGGGTGCCCAATTTAAATCATTCCCTACAGCACCATCAGGAGGCGCTCATCAGGTGGCGAGTGCTGACAGCCTTTCAGTCACCAAAAAACCCAAAAACTGAAAACAAAAAAACATTGGATTTAAGTCAAGAGCACTCAGCACAGAAGGACAACACTTAAATGTAGGCCAAAACCCAATTGTTCCTCCCAATTCCATGTTTTAGCAATTTCATTTTAACAAAGTGCCCAGAATTTAATTATCTCACTAGAGAGGATATGAATTTGTACAGTTTCATTAATGGATGGAAATCAATCTACATTTATTTATTTGGCAAAATTATGTGGTTGCTGCAATACTAGTTGGCAAATATCTTCCACAGACTGCCTGGAAACTTTGTCAGATTGGAGAAGCAAACAAATATAAGTTGCCTCTTGCTCATTTCGGCTACAGTTCCTTGTAGAGTCTGTATGTGAGCCACATTAAACTTTTGCAATAGCAAATTAAAAAATGTAATTAAAGTCAGGCAGTCAAAAAATGTAATCCAATAAATTTATAGCTCTTCCTTATCTTATTGCATCCTCACATTAGCGCTGTACTGTGGTTTTCAGCCACCGCCCTGAGTAAGGGGGAATCTCCAGACTGTACCCCTTAAGGACTCTGAGGGGCACTGAGCCTTAGCGGGTATAGGAAGAGGGATGATGGCAGGACTTATGTACAGCTGCCTCTGCACTAAACAGCAAGTTGACCATGTGAGGAGCCTCTCAAAGGGGAGAGCAGAAAACACTCCTGCTCTTCATGCAGGCCAGATCCCAGCTTAGCGTTCGACCTGGGGAGCCTAAAAAGAAGACTCAGGTGGAAGTTATCACAACCTTTTTGTCAGAGACATGTCCTGAAGCTAAGGAAGGAGAGTGAAAAGAGTCTGAGCAATGGCATCAATACCCAAGAAAGACATTAATCCTGGAACTGCCACTGTTTCTCTTTTGCCTCTCTCTCTCTCTCTCTCTCTCTCTCTCTCTCTCTCCTCCCTTTCTTTCTCTAGTCTCCCTCTCTTGCATTGTTGCTTTCCCTTCTGTTTATTATACATTTTGCTCTGTTACTTGGTTTGTGCTCCTTCTCTGGAGATTAATAATAAGCATATTAATAATTATTTTATTTTATAAAGCACTTGGGATACTGAAAAATGGTAAAACAATTTCTCATTAATAAAAGAAAACACACACCTCTTTCTTCACACCCATCTGTTAGGTGCTTTCTAACATTCCTCCCATATTACCCAACACAAAAGAACATCTGCCAAGGGATGGGGAAGGGCGGGGTAAATCTGAAAGCATTTATCCTTCCTCTCTTCTGTTCCACACATCCCAGATTATTTGGCACTTAGGTTGGAAACTCAAATTACTGGAAATGATATACTGAATAGTCCCTTTGTATTGAGGGATGGATGTTGGATGTATAACTGAATGGCCTTTTATTAACATACTAAAACAAGAAATTGTTCCCAGCTACATGAAGTGCGGTAATTAGCAAAGTCATTCAAGTATCACTAGTTCACTACTAGTAATACACACGCACACACACTATCTATCTATATATATAAATGAAGAATGACCTTTAGGCTGATAAATATTACTGTATGTCTACGTTTCCTGTGACACCTTAAATGGGGTGGGGGAGTTGTGCAAACAACTAAGGAAAGTAACACCTTACAGTGAACCCCCTCCCCCCCACACTTAGAACAAAAATGAAATAAATGCTAGAAGAGCAATCAGTACAGATACAATATACAGTGATATCATGAAAGTAGCATGTGTTTCAGCAGTGGAGAGAAGATACATTGCTATTTATCGTCTCTCATAATAGAAGAAGAAAGGAATATTCAATGAATCTGAAGGGCAATAGTTTTAAAAACAACAGACGAAATACTTTTTTCACACAAAGCACCAGTTAGCCTGTGGAACTTTCTGCCATATTAAGGACAAAATCATAGCAGGATTCACAAAAGGACTGCACATTTACAGAAATCAAGAGCAAAACCATGAATTTACAGCAACAAGAACATACAGCGTGATAACAGCAAGGATTAAGGGGTGGTGGGAAGCACTGGTTTTGGGAGGAATACAAAACCACATGGAAGCCGACTTCCAAATAATTGCAGTTGAAATTTCCTTGATGGGGAAGCAGAATGAGGGAAAGGTAGACCACTCCCAACCCCAAAAGTTCTGTTATGTGTAGCAGCAGTCAGAGCTGAGCAACTTCTCGACCACCAGCATACAAATGCCTCTGAAGGGCTGATGAACAGTGGTAAGTACTCAGTTCACCCACTTAAAACGTAGAGGCAATAACAAGTCATGCAGTAGGAGGAACCATAGAGAACAGTCCAGATCCTTCCCACTGGCTGCACACACAGTAAAGGAAGCAAGATTCTGCATGGGAGACAAGGAGAAGGCAGATAACACACTGAGGAAAATGTCCTTATTGTAAGAGACTAGATCTAAGGGGGAGAGGTGAGGAATAGAGATGATAGATGGGGAGAACAGTAACTACAACAGATGTGTGTGAACTAGAACAAACATTAGTGTAAGGACTATTGTAGAATATAGAATCATGTTAGTTAACCTGTTGAAACCCAAATAAAAACTCAAGTATGGTTTGATGCCTAGACACACACACTTTCATTATAGACATTTGAGGTGTAGCACTGTTGCGAGGTGGGTTCTGGGGGAGGAGGCCCATGCTCACCCATGGAGCCAGCACTTTGTTTTCTGAAGTTTTTGTGTGATGATCACCACTCACTATCCAATTCTCCCTCCTTGATGCAGATCAACCCCCAAGTTAAATAGCGTTTTCCCAAGGAGTGTGAACAACAGTAATAATGCAACATATCCAGCTAAACAGTTTGTATTAAAAGCTGGTTTGGGAGCCAAAAATTTAATTCCACAAAAAAGAAAGTCTTCATTTTAGGGATATTGCTGCAGTAACCGGAAAAGTAGCTTTAGTATGTTCACAGCACTCGAGAGAGCTTTGTTTCAACCAATAAAGAGAAGTGAACTTTATTGAAGTGTCTAATCCACTTTCCTATCAGTTCATGTTTATAGTGACTCTTCTTAACCCTTGCATGTTAGACGGATATACACAATGATTTTTTTGGCGTGCGTAAGCCATTTTGCTACCCTCATCATCCTATTTTAGATACAACACTTCACAAGATAGATACTCATAAAATATTTCCCCAGGCAGCAGTGTAAGTGTATTGATCAATTTGTTAATTCTTAATGCTTTCAATTGCAAAATAATCTAAAATCAATAAGATAAATTTTTAAAAGGATTGGGATGGAAGAATACTTGAGAAATCATATTTTGACTATACTACTGAAATGTAACTTGATCTTCCATGAGGTGAACAGGATGACTATTTTTCTTAATTTATTTTACATTTTATCGGCCCTAGCCAATTCCTCATTAATGTTTGGATTAGTCTCTGTATAAATGAATGTAAATAGAAATAAGTTGTTGTAGTAGACAGGGATTCTTCAGAAAGTAAAGTTTAAAATAGTCCATGCAAGAAATGTTCATAGAGGGAAACAGATTAAAGAAAGGGATAAAGAATATTTGCAATCAGTAGGAGAAATGATAAAGGAAAATAAATACAACATAAAAAGAGCCAACATCATGTGTGTGAGCTATTTCTTTCTTTATAAATACATCAAAGGTCACTGCTTGTAGCAATCTTTTGTTTGTGTCGAAAATATCAGCAAAGGGACAGCTATTTCAAAATACGTGCTCTAAGAAGCCACTTGAAAATACAATGGTGACCCAAGTTAATGGCCCTGAATACATAGTACCATTTAATGCTTGTTAACGATCATTAATACTGACACCATTATTGATGTAGCAATGGGGCTTAACAGAGCTGGTCTCAGCAGAAATTACAAGAGATCTACCTTTGAGCATGCAAATCATGTGGTTCCTTCTAGCTCTGCAATAGTATGGGAAGGAAAAGAGCTACTGGGCATGTAGCAAAGCACAAACAGTGTAGTTAGGGTGATGTGTAGGCCTGTAATAGCAATTGCCACTGAATGATGCTATCCAGTAATTAGATTGCACAAGGCCTATTGATAATAATAATAATAATGATGGTGCAAAGCTATATTGCCCCAGAAGAAAACAAGGAAGAATTCTGCTGGGGGAAGCAGAATGGGAGCAAAAAGGCTGCAAAGCCATTCAGCCACAGGGCAGAGGACAAGAGAAGGAATTCAACAGTTGCCTCTCTGTTTCCATTCTTATCTGCCCCCCGCCCCCCCACACACACCCACAGGGCTTGCATCCTCCACAAACACTGTAAGCACCCACTGGGAAGGAGACATAGCACCCATGGAGGCAAGATTTGCCCCAAGGGTTAGTTGTTAAATGTGTGCATTTGTTGTATGAAACTACCAGCATAGGTCCAGACCCATGATTGGAAAACCACTGGACTATAGAATGGTTGTTAAACTTATGCACAATGCTAATTGAATAATACCTTTGCCTCCTCAGCATGTGCACTTGTAACCCATATGCCTGAAAAGGCTATCTCTGAGAGACCTGCTGAGGGTGGGTTACTGTTGTTGGGCAGATTAGTGACCCACAACTGGAAACTTCCAGAAGCAGGGAGTGGTAGCAATTTGAGCATGCTCCACAGTGTACCCTGCGGGTGTGATGTGAGGTTGTCAGTCAGATGACTGGAGAGCAGCAGCCTGAGCAGACAGCAGGCAGGAGCTGCCTTGAGGGGAGACCATGTGCTCAGTGTTCTGGAGAGGAGCTGAGCCAGGAGTGAACAAGATGTTTTCTCCATGTAAAGGAGTCATTTGCGACAGACCTTGCAGACATGCATATGGGACTGAGGGCTGGTTGCAGAGGAGAAGAGAAAGCCTTCATGGAATGCTACAGGGGATCCCAGCAAAGAAAGAAGAGGACAGCTATTTCTTGCCACTCAAGCTTCCACACTGGAACAGAGACTGTAGCTGAGAGTTAGGTGAACTCCACACAGACTTTGGGACTCTTGGGTATCTTTCATGAAAGGGATTGTTCTTGGTTAATTGTAGTTTGTTTTCTTAGGATAAGGTTCATTTAGTTAGTAGTTAATAAAGTTCATTGTTATGTTTGTTTTTTAGTAGTATTTTAATGTGGGAGTGTAGCTCTGAGCAAGCTTCGCTGTGAGTCCTGTACAGACTGGATCCTGGGTCTCCAGCTGCTTTCCCCATAGGGGTTGGGATTGATTTCTGTGGGGCACTGGAGAAGGGCAACTAAATGAATTTAGCCCACCTGAAGGTTACACACTCATTTGCAAGACTATATAAAAACAAATACAATTTTGTCCTCTTTTCAATATTTAATATGGTGGCTTTGATTTCATACATTACTTGTCCTGTTAAGAGCAGACACAAGGTGAAAGATCAGCTAAATGGAAAGCTTATTCTTCTTTCTAACAAAATACCATCGGCCGGGTTTGCAAGGAGGAGGAGGGAGCTTATGTAAACATAATGTGAACAATACATAAAATGTAGCTAATAAACAACTTGGTTTTACAGAAGAATACTTTAAAACTAACAACTCAAAGATCATCATACATTCTGTTTTATTGAAAACTATTTCTGTAAGAAGTCTTAGCAACAGCTTCTGACACAGAGACATCCCTGGAGATAGCCTCTGCATGAGTTTTCAGATTCTTTGGGGACTTCTGACCATTTGGTGTTGAGTTGCATGACAGGAGAAGAATTTTAGTTAAAAAGTACTTTAATCTTTCATGGGCTCTCTACTTTTCCCATTCACTACTTTTGCTCTCTAGAGCAGTGGTCTTCAACCTGGGCGATACCGCCCACTAGTGGGCGTTTTGTGATTTTTGGTGGGTGCTACAAACAATTAATTTAACGACAGAGGCAATTTATAAAAAGTAACAATTTATGTAGGTGGGCGGTAAACTTACTGCAAATGTGAAAATAATGAAAAACTGGGTGCTGACCCAAAAAAAGGTTTTAACTAAAATTAGGAATTAACTAAAGGTTTTACTAAAGGTTTTAACTAAAATTAGGAATTAACTAAAATTAAAGTTTAGCAAGTGTAGACATAGCCATACATTTGTGTGTACCATTAAGAGGGCAAAGTCTTCTGCCTGCCTAGATGAAATGAAAGTTAAAGTGACCAGGTTAGAGTGTGGCCACTGAGCACAAGCAGGAGCTGAGTTTGTGTATGTAAAATGTAGGTGCATCTAAAATTAGCTTAATTCCAACTAACATGGCCACACTGGAATGTTAGTTCGAACTAAGCAAGCACTTGCTTAGTTCGAATTAGCAATCCCCATTCATTTCAATGGCCAGTTAGTTCGAACTAAGAAATTAGTTCGAATTAACATGGCCACATTGGTTAATTCGAACTAGTTAGTTCGAATTAAAGCCTTACTTCTAAAGCCCTATTCGAACTTATTAGTTCGAATTAAGGAAGTCCTTAATTCAAACTAACTAAAGCCTAGTGTAGTCATGGCTTTAGTTGGTTCAAATTAAGCCTCCTTAATTCGAACTAACTTGCCAGTGTAGACATAGCCTATGAGTTTAAAAACAAAACAAAAACAAACAAACAAAAAAAACCCACTAAGTAATAAAACTCTTTTCCAGCACAGATGAACATTAGTCAAAAACAAAAGGGATCTTGGTGTAAAACACAATAAGGGTTCTCACGAATATAACCTAAATACAATTTAAAGATAGTGGGTCATACTGAACCTCGGACAAAGCCACTCATTTCAATGGTGTTTCACCAAGGAAGAATAGGACCGATTCTTGTCTCTCATGGGGATAAGATTGACCTAGGAAACTATAGGAAAGTCTTTATGCCAGATATTGTTAGTAAAGGTTAGCAGGGAAACTCTTTTTCTAGTGGAGCTAACAGAGAAAAATTTGGAAAAAAACACTTAAAAAATATATGAGCAATACAAGAGTTTGAGGTGAAAATGTGAGGTAGACAAAATCAGGCACCTGTTCCCTGGATTTCACTCAGGCACAGTGAAAGCACTTCTGACGTAGGAGGATGGAATGAGCTAATCGCTCTCATCACTCTGCACAAAGGAGTTACATAAAATAGGAAAGGAAGGTCTGGAAAATCTTTACTTTGGAAACATTTCTGTGTAAAATGGTTTGTTTTGGAAATGGTTTCCAAACAGGCTGTGCCTGCCAATATTTGGGGCATACACAGAGATATTATACTGGGCAAGGAGCATAATAAAGTTTATTCTAAAAATAAAGCTTTAGTATTTTTTTTTTTTAAAAAGGGCGGGGGGGATTCTCCAGAAACCTTTTATCAAATGTGTGCATTTTAATTCTGCTCAATTAGAAGAGGAAGAAAGCAGCACTTGCTAAGCAGGCATGGAGGGTAGGGAGACAACAAATCTATCACCGTGATATCTAAGCACTGATTAAATGTTGCCCTCTCCTCTGCAGATGTGGTAGGGCCCAGACTTGGAACGACTGTGGTTCTAGAATGCCAAGGAGTTAAGCAGGATTCAGAAGACCCACACAAACATCCCTCATTTTTCCATGGAGCCCAGCACTGTGGGAACTGCATCAAGGCTGTCCCTAGAGGTGTGTGGGACCCAAGGCAAAACTGGGACTCTGGCAGCAGCTACCTACCTCCCAGCCAGTTCCAGTTCATAGCTGGGAGGCGGGCTGCAGCTGCTCACCCCCCCCCCCCATCCCCCCAGCTCATCCTAACATGCAACCAGGAGCCTGGCAGTAGCCACTTATCTTCCACTGGGTCTCAGCACTTAGCCGGGAGATGGGCTGCAGCCGCCACCTCCCGCCCAATGCTTGCTTCCAGCCAGGAGGAGGGCCGCAGTCACCTGTCTCCCACCCAGTCCCAGCACAAAGCTGGAATCCTGGCAGCAACTGCCCACCTCCCAACCAGTCCTGGTGCAAAACGCGGGGCCCAGGGCGGTCATCCCAATTTGCCATACCCTAGGGACATTTCTTGACTGCATGTGGAGAACTGGGATAGGATGGACAGGGCAGAAGATTATCAGATGCATGCATCCCCCCAATTTCCTCCCTGCCAAAACAGGGCATTTTAGTGCCAGACATGCACAACTGCTATCCTGTAGTATGGGAGGGGAGCAGAGGAGAGAAAGATTCCTTCTTTATCCTATTCCAAATGGAGCAAAACATTACAGCTGTTTCAGTTTAAGCCCATGCCTCTGTCCATCCCTTTTCCACTAAGCACTTATGCACTTAAATGCATTGCTGAATTAGAGTCTTAGTCTCCACACAAGACACCAGGCCACAGTCTGGGTACAAACTAAGATTAGCTGTCAGACTGAGTGCATATGCCTACCCATTTTGTTCTGAAATAAGAAAAAAAAACATAATTATAATGGCACCATACGACAAATAATCTGGAGAATGACACTGGGGTGCCAGTGCTTCCTGTTGCACTTAGGAAGGGAAGGTGAAAAGTCAGATTTATTGCTCATTCTGCAAAAATGTCAGCTAACTCCCTTTTGCAGAAAGGAGGAAAGCAGAGAGACATGAATCTGTCTCATGAGAAGCCATGGCCCCACATCATTTTAAAAGGGATGAGCTTTATAGCAATTTGGAAAGGTCTGTGATTATTCTTCACCAGTGTGAATAGTTTACATATATTAAGTAAGAGTTCATGTCATCATCTGTTATTTGTATGATGGCAGCACATAGGTTCTCCATTCATGGATGCCTTTATGCTAAATACTCCACAAGCAGAACAGAAACACAGTCCCAAAGACTTTACAATCTAAATCAAGAGACAATATGGTCAATAAAACAAATTTGGGGATCTATAAATATAATAATTTACTTAGCAAAATAAAACAAATTTGTGTGGAGAAAGTTTGCTTTAATAGCTTAACCCATTTAAGCTTTAATTAATTAATTAATTTAATTATTCCCCTCTATTTGGCATTGGTGAGGTCACATTTGGAGAACCGTGTCCAGCCTTGGGACCTCCAGTATAAGAAGGATGTAGACAAACTGGAGAGAGTCTAACGAAGGGCAACAAAAATGACTAGGGGTCTGGGGCACATGATTTATGAAGAGAAGCTGAGGGAGATAGGCTTGTTTAGTCTATAGAAGAGAAGAGTGAGGGGTGATTTGATAGTGGCCTTCAACTACTGAAGGGGGGTTCCCAGAAGGATGGAGCTAGACTATTCTCAGTGGTGGTAGATGACAGAACAAAGAGCAATGGTCTTAAGTTGCAGTAGGGAGGTCTACGTTGGATATCAGCAAAAACATTTTCACGGGCAGGGTGGTGAAGCATTGGATTGGGAGGTGGTGGAATCTTTATCCTTGGAGGTCTTCAAAGGCTGTATTGATCAAGTCTTGGCTGGAATGATTTAGTTGGGGTTGGTCCTGCTTTGAGCAGAAGCTTGGACTAGATGATCTCCTGAGGTTGCTTCCAATCCTAATCTTCTATGACTCTATGAGTTCATACAGTAAACCATAGTGCAGCACTGTACCATATGTACATTTACCTATATTCAAATTAATCAGGCTCTTTCTTGCCATTTCAACTGTGTCCCCTTCAGTGATAATGTACTGTCAGATTTAAGTACTTTGTATCAATCACTGGCAGCATTTCTACTAAGAAACTGAAAATCAATAACACTAAGAGAAGATGCACATTCATTTAGCGTCTTCAAAGCCATGCCAGACAACTTGGGTTCTTCTTGGAACTGCATGCTCTTTTAAATAACTTTGACTGTTCTGCTGGCCAAGTTCACTATCACAATATCTTCAAAGATGCATATAGATAGGATTTGCAATAAAAATACCTATTTAATAAAGTGCCATTGGATTGTTTTTAGAATAAATCTTTCTTTCACAATTACTAAAACAATGAGATTTTTGTTCCATAGTGAACTATTGTATGGAAGGGGAAATCACGGTTTACTTGTTCAAGCATTTTTACAGTATCTGTATGGTAAACTATGAGAATACTACTCACTTTTAGGAATTCAGCTGATGTATCTTGAACATTTCCAACCAACATGTATGGAACAGGACAGAAGCAGAAAAATGTATACAGGTATCTACTTATTGCAATTACTACTGCAAGCACCATCAACAATCAACTGTGCTACATAGGCTGATGGTGGTTAGTTTTTAATTGCCTCTTTGCAAATTTCTGCCAAAGTTGTTAATAAACCTCAGCTGAAAAGGAAGAAATAAAAGTAATGTTTTCTGAATCCCAAAGTCAACTGAGCCCAAAATGATACTACACAAGCATGTGTTCTCTATATAACAATATTTAATAAAACTCAAAGCCGATCCATGCCACTTTAATTTATGTTCTCTTGGTTTTAGAAAAAATGATTATTTCATGTATCAGAGTTACACTGTACACATTTTATTAAGATCTAATAAGATAATTAGGTGAGAAATATTACATATCTGATCAGTAGTACAGAAATTGTACTAACACATTAAACCTGCAGCAAGGTTGACTTCCAAAATTAACTATCTGCTTTAAGTAACCACTTTAGGTCAATGCTGTAGCCAATGCAATTATTGTTTAAGAAGAGGACAAAGTTCATATGCAAATTTAATTATCTATTTATATGCCCATGCAATTACTTGTGCAAGCAAAAGTAGAGACTACTCTGTCTCCATTAGGTCATTGATTTGTACTGGCATCCTGAGCAGTTTTGAAGATAGGCTTCACTGTCTCTGTTATGTTATTTACTTCTGGTGCATTGTTTGTATCCTTGAGTATTCTTTATGTCACTAGTTCAATACAATATAATTATCACTCTTTTTTTTTTAATTAGCTGCATTCATGTGGCAGGGTGTTCACACCATGTGTACACCGTGAATGAGAGATTCATGCACAGGAAAAAGGTTTAATCAATATTCTATAGAAGAGCTTCATTTCATCCTTGAATAAGGCACAATAGATTTGAACAAACATGGCAAAACAGGGTGGAGGGTGACATGAATCAAGACTTTTCCTCCTCTCCTGTGCACACATTCAGGGCATAGAGGGACTGGGAGTCCCAGCACACTCCTGAACAAAGTTGCTCCAGTATAATGTTAAGGCCAGGAGTAGGTCCTTCAAAGATAAGAGTGACTGAATGCTTCACTTCATGAAAGAGCCCACCGCCTCCCTCTAGTCTCCTGCCTGAAGCAAAACACACACCTAGGAACTTCCACTTGGGAAATGCAACTCCATTTCAGTCTCTGGAGTAGACTAAGTTAAATTGCATTAATGTCCTTTTATTGGACAAAAAATGTTTGATACTCAGTGCTTTTTTTTTCTTGGACCTTGCCAGCCCCGCTGGGGGCCGAGGTCAGCAGAGAAAGGAGACCCGCTCCTTTCTCTGCCCTCCTGACCCCAGCCCCCAGCTGAGCAACAGGGCCGGCCAAGGAAAAATAGGTGCCAGCATGCCGTAGCGGTGCATACAGGCTCAAAAAAAGCCCTGCTGATACTTACTGATTCCCTTATGCAAGCCAGCTTTATTATCTTTAAAAATCTATCTTTTCAATGTGAAGGATAAACCATTCTGATTACTTAACTTATAAACTCTACAACCACATTACAAGACTTCCTATTTTCATACCTCTTCTTTGAATATATTTGGCACAAAGCCTTTTGTTATCCCTCTAATTATTCCATCTTGAATTCTACACAATTATGATGACAAAAAGACATAGAAGGCCACTGTTATTTGTAAATTTCTTGCTAACAGAAAGACTGTGAAACATTGTAGCTGATCAAGAAAAAGATAATATTTCAATGAGATGATTAAAAAGCTTTTTCAGGTGACATGAGTCTTAACACCATATATTATTTTTATAACAATATGTACAATTCTTCAAGCATCTAAACAAAGTAAATATGAAATAAAATGCATAGGTATCAGAGAATGATTAGAGCCATGCAAGTATGTTGAAGTTCAACTTGAAATGTGTTTGCAAATATATGTGGGACCCCTTTGAAAACCCTGAAGTTCAGATCTGAATAAACTTGTTCTTTCAATGGCCTAATTTTGTTGTGAATCCAAAGACCAGGTTCAGTTTTAACAGACTTCCTGAATATTCTTATAAATTCAGCCAGCTGATGTGGAACTGCTGGTACAATTAAAACATGCAATGCAACATGACCCAGGTACTCTGGATCAAACTTTATGTGTAGCTTTAACACAATACCTAGATTACCAGATATTCAAATACAGTATATATTAGAAATTAGTAACATGTTGCAAACATGACAAAACACCTAATGCGCCCAGCACTTGTTCATGACTACAAAATGGAACAATGGCCAATTTCAAGAGCATTCAAAAGTTTCAGAAGAACCTTTCTCACAGCTTCACTAATGACGCAATATCTCAGTTCATCATCAAAATTCTTCATTCTGAACTCAAAATACTTCATAACATAAACACTTACTGTTAATCCATTTGGCTTCTGGATTATGAACTACAAACTCTTTTCTGAAGAGGTCTTCTAAAGACAATCTGGTTTCTGATGAATTTGTAAGCTCATCTAGAAAGAAAGAAAGAAAGAAAGAAAGAAAGAAAGAAAGAAAGAAAGAAAGAAAGAAAGAAAGAAACAGGTTACACATTTCCAAAAAATTAAAATTACATTCAATTATTGTCAAAGTGTTGGGATTATGGAGGCAGATCCAACAGATCAAGACCAGATAACACTCCTACTGAATGAAGTCCATATCTATTTCAGATGTGACCAAATGAGAATGAAGACTGATATACTTTTAAAATGCCAAACCCTGCAATCCCTTCTTTACTTCCAGAAAGGAAACACTAGCAAATTCTCATATTGTTATGCTGAGCCATCATTTATGGAAATAGATGGTAGTTCCAGAAGTATCTCATTTTTAAAAAATATCATTAGGTAGATGGACATGTTAATACATGACATTAAGATCCAAAGGGGTAAAGGTATTGCTAACTGAACTTCATTATTTCTTATCAAGACAAAATCTCCCATTAGAGATATCAGACAAGTCACTAGTTGCTTTAGACAAGCATAGAAGCACAGCATGTTAAAAAGCTCACTGCTCCTAGAACCTGGAGTATATATTGTTTATGCACTGGATCATTATTAGCCAAATTACCAGTAGATTACAGAAATACGCCTCTATGGCATTGGGGTTTTGATTCCTACATAGCTGACTCCCCTCTGCCTGAATGCACCTTTTAAATTGCATTCAAATTTTGGCTTTGCATATTTCCGCTGATACATTCTAAACTTACATATTTTCAGTGACTTAAGAAAGTAAGTTAAGAATCACAGTCGTCAAGAGGCCCCTCCCCGCCCTCAGAACAGGCCTGTTCCCAGCCTGCTTGCTGTCTTCAGGGAATAACTTCTCTCTCCCCTCTCTCGCCTAAATTTAGCTGTAACCTAATTCAGAGTGACACCTCTTAATACGCTACCCTTCTATAATCTACACAGGTCTTTCAGTAGGAACCCTTTAAATACTTCCTCTAATAAACTCTCCTTTTTCCAAGGCTAACCATGTTCTTCTCTTAAAACCTCTTCTTACAAAATAGACCTCCTAATCCCTAAATGAGACTTGTTGACTTCTTGTGTACCTTTCCAAGTACCTGATAACCATTTTTAATTCAAAGCCTAGTACTGGACACAATATTTCAAGTGTAGTCTTACAAGAGCTTTACAGAGTAGAACTATTATCTCTCTTAATTTATACCTAATCCCTGTTTATACACCCTGGGATTTTATTAGCCTTTTTGCTGCTGATCCCACACACTGAGCTTCTATCATCAAACTACTGCATAGTGTTATCATGGCTTCTCTTCACCTCAGTTTCCATTAATATATTATTTAAAGTATCTTTTTTTAACATTTTCCCTCTCAAGAAGCATTACCCTTGCACTTACTACCATCAAATTCCATACTGCTTAATTCCTTCCACAGTTTGCAGCAATTACTCCCCTACCCCACCAGTGTTTCTCTAAATTTGGATACCATGCATCTCATTCCCATTTCTGAATCCTTTATATAAATGTTATATACAATTGGCACTGTGAAAACTTGCTTGCAGCCTTCAGAAAGGCTCAGATTCCATTTATTTTCACCCTACAGACCTTGCTAGTTTGCCAACTTTCAACACAATTCAACAGTTTTTCTATGACACCAGATTATTTTTTACCCTCACTAACTAGTTTCCTCTGAGAAACTTTATTAAATACCTTATTAAAATCATTAAAAATGCCCTGGACAGTATATGGAAAGGATCCTGAAAAAAGAGCTGCACCCATTTTTCTCAGCATCTGACAATTTTTGTATCTCATAACAACTTTAAATTGTATTTAGTATTTCTAAGCATTCTTTTAAATTACCTAGTTTAGAAAAACAGACTTCAAACAACTATATGGTTCAATATTTGAAGAGTAAAACTTTCCAAATGTTATTTAAATAAAACCTAATTTGTGATCTCTTAGTCTAGGTGTTCACTCTGTCAACCTCCAATTATGGGTTTTTTTATTTTATTTTTTATTGTATTTTATTTTGTTTTGTTTTGTTTTGTTTTGTTTTGAAGGAAAAGTGTGGGTTTGACATCAACAGACTCAGAAATGTTCTTTTAAATTCCAGAAATGCTCAGTTTATTCATAGTAAGACAAGCTGCTCATCCTGCAAACTATCACAATGCTGCAGTTCATACTTTTAGTTTAAGAACTAATTTGTATTGATACAATATAGCATATTTTCAGTCTGTTGTTAAAGACTCTTTTTTCTCCCTTATATTTTATCATCATACTGCAGAATAGTCTACTATCTCTCTTTCATTTCCATTTTAAATTTTATTGAGTTATTCACTAAAGGTCCAATATTTCCCAGGTCCCCAACTAACCTGATAGATTTTTGGGTGTGTGTGCGTGTGCGTGTGCGCGTGTGAGAGAGAGTGGACTTAACAAATTCGACTTAACTTTTCTAGTGTGGTCATAGCCTTAGACTCTTACAATTTATTTCAAGCAACACACCAGCCTGGAGGTAGGACTACTGACATTCTTAAGGAGGAGCAAACTCTTGAGGATTGAGGTAGAATGGCAGTGTAGTGGGGAAGGTCTGTGGCCCCCATCATACCTGTTTGATGCACAGAATCCTTCAGTCTCCATTACCACCAGTCTAGCAATGTTCAATTTGAGGGGGAACAGGAGGAAAGACTGAATCTGAATTCTCTAATGAGACCAACACCATGCAACATATTGCTAAGTTTAGGGAAATATAATAAGAATGTTCTGAGAACTGGCCTCAGAAATTTTACCTGAGGATTTTTTTTTTTAAAGTCATACTGCCAAAGGGAATTTCAAATGTTTGGGCTGAAATAAAAACAACAGAAAAGTAACAGAAATCTGTATGATGTTGACTGAGAAACAGGTCTCCAATTGTGCACTATACTTCAATTCATTTGTTCAAACAGTGTAAAGGGGGAAGAAAAGATTAGATTATTGACAAGTTTGGTCCCAAGATAATTTCCTTTTCTCTTCCTCTATTTTCAGGTCTCTTTCCTAAAGGTGATTGACAACTCTACAAGTATTGGCTCAATATCTGATTTGTGCAGAGGAAGGTCAGGCAGGTTCCCTGGAGTCCCAGTGGGTCCCTGAAGATGGTGAAGCATAGTCTTTTGGTTTGGTGCTTCCAGGTGGTAAATAGCCCATGGACACTTTGCACCACTACATGAACACGCTAATCTGCTGAAGGAGCAGAGTGGCAGCATGACCCTTTTAACCTTAAACTCAGATTCAACTACAAGTTAGACAGCTAGTTTCAGTGTGTGTTTGTGACTTCTGATTCTAACTTGCATCGAAATGTTCAGTGGGAGACACTGTATCCCAGTAAATAGAGCCTGACCTCCATTTGCCAGCTCTTCATACCAGCAGTTTAAGGTGACTTGGGATTACTTCTATGTCTTCACTTTCCCATCTGAAAACTGGGTATAATAGTGTCTCTATAAGGTACTGATAACTATGGATGAAAAGTATTATATATAAGAAAAACATTGCTACACTGAACAATTTGCATTCCCCACTATTAGCTTGAGGGAAACATCCTAACCACAGGCATAAATATATTTTACATGCATGTTATAGCATCCAATCAACTACGATTCTTTTTCTCATTGATGGCTTTAATATTACACTATTTGGAATTTAACACAAATGCTCTAAGAAGACTCTTGGGACATGTGTAAATCAGTGGAGATTCACAATATGAGCAAACAATGTAAAATGAACAAGTTCCTGCACTTGGAAGAAGTAAAATTTACAGCTATAGGAATCTGATTCTCTTTTAACAATAAGGAAGATACCGCGAGTTCTGCCTGTATTCCTCATTATCAATAGCATGAATATCTGGTCAAATAAGTGCTACAAATTCAAGTTTGATTTCATGGCACAGTAAAAATCCTTGACATTTGTATTAATCATTTTTCTTTGGTTTTTACATGGCCCTAACAAAAGAAAATGAAAGGACAATGTCTCAATGTCAAAGTGGGTGAGGTAATATCTTTATTAGTCCAATTTCTGTTAATGAGAGAGAAGCTTTCTATCTCTCAAAGAGCTCTATTTTTTTTTAAGTAATGTCAATATTTGTAGGCAACGAATGTCAAAATTCTTATGACTAATAACTTATACAACACGTTGACAAGTTCCAAAGGGGTAGCCGTGTTAATCTAGTTCAGCAAAACTAAATAAGTGCCACCGGACTCCTTATTTGTTATACAACATGTTTCTTCTCTTCAGAACAATAAGTAGGATTTAAATTGCTGATTTAAGCTTTAGAAACACACACTATATATTGTGATGACTTCTGTTTAGTTCTAGGTACTAGGCAGAAGATTCCATGCCCCACAATGTAATGGAATGTGCTAGCTAATTGCAAGCAAAAGCTATTATTTCTGTTGGACATCGTAGTATGCTTTGTTAGATTTAGCCATTCCCTAGACAACATTACAAATGATAACAGGGAAAGGTTAAGAACTTGCTGTGAGATCCACATTGGGAGAAAAACAAATCCTGCCAAAGATATGTACAAGTTATATGGAACTCACCAGATAGTGTAACTAAAAACCAAACTGGCCACATGATCATCAGTAAAAAGCATACAAAATAACTGATGGATGTTAGACTCTACAGAAGTGCTGAGTATGGCAATGCTACATTCTATTTGGCTGCTAACCCTGTTTAAAAGTTTGCAATCACAAAAGGAAAAAGGCTTTCCTCTAAAAATATTCTTTGGATCAAAGTAGAAGCAAGGAAACTTGCAGCAAAAAAAATCAAACCTCTATTTATAGGAACTTTCAGGGTCTAGGACATGCTTGAAAGGCTTTTTCTGGTTTTTGTTTTGTTTTTTGCAAATCAGTTGTTAAATAGTTTCAGTTCTCTGTTTGATTTATTGTGTGTATATGACAGTGAGAGATAAGTATACATTAGTGTGATTGGATGTGTGAACCTTTCATGTTCAGTATTAGCACATTTTAAACACATTTTCTGTACATATTAAACCAAAAGAATCTGAAATTACACCAGAAGTTACACTAGTGACTTAATTTGACATACTTTGAAGCCAATAGGGATTCTGAGTGGATATACAATAACATGTCCCAAGTGTGTGTTAATTAGGTCATTCTGTGCCTGCCGTGCATACTGAAATTCAAGTAGCCGGAAGTTAAAATGGGCAAAGGCAACAGTTAAAGTTATAAGTCATGTTGAGGCTTACATTATGAATCAAAATACCTCCAGTAAGAAATATATATATATATATATAGAAAGAGAAAGAGAGATTACCTGGGGTTAAAAGAATGACAGACATGGTGATGAGTGAACATACAACTAGAATCACCAGCAGTGCAATTGCAATTCCCTTCCAGTTCCTCTGCGGAGGGCTGTTACTTCCAAGCTCCTACAGAGATTTAAAGAAAAAGAAATCATAATTATATAGAAAACCCTGGGAAAATGTATTACTATAAGAAATGATTCTGCGGAGAGTTATAATCAGCCTATATATGAGCTGGATTAACATCCTTCCCCTCTCTGTAGCTCCTTTAATGATTCAAAGTTATGTAATTCCTCTATCTTTTTAACAGAGATGTGTTTTTTAAACTATTTTACTTCTCTGAGAGACAATCAAATTGAGCTTATACAAGCTGTCCAAAATATGACTGGTATTATTATGTGCTGAATATGAACTTCAAGTCAGTATCAACTGACACATTTACATGGTAATTCCAGAAATAAAATGAAACTATTTACTATAATTCCACCTAAAGTGGTATGACTCTAAAGGTTTAAAGATACATGCTTTTAACATATAATGTAAAACTTATTGTTTGTAATAGAAAATATTTATAAAACTGCCAGAGGCTCCTAGTATTCCATCTTAAACTACATAGCATTTCTTCCTACGCATACATGTTTCCGTCATCTGCAAACCATTCCCTTATTACTGATAAAAATCAACAGTAGCTTGTAACAAAATTAAACAAATGTGTCTGTAATTACTGTTTCATATAAGCATATATACTCCTTTAGTTACCTATGTAGCTCATGTTAACATTAGCCAAGTAGGATTTAAGTCTTAACAGATATAATGCATGGTTTCTATCCTGTCTAGGTTTCATATTAAACCATCACTGGTACACTTAACTGCAGTGAAGAATACAATCTTTACAATTTTTGCCTTTTGTGCTGGTTTTTGTAATTTCCTTTCCACCATTTAGCATCTGAGGAAAATAAAAAAACCCTTTTTATCCACCAGGTATTTAAACTGACTTCACTTTACTAGATGTGCCTTTAACAATGAGAAACACTATTCAAGGGAACAATGAGGAAGGCAAGCAATCACTTTTACATTATTAATGTGACTATCTGGACTATATGTTACTCTTAGTTCACGAGTGCAACCCCACTTAATTCTAACCAAGTTGCATACGTGTTAAATGAGGTGGGAATTTGACCCCAGGACTTTCAGTGTCTGACTCTTCACCAACAATTAACAATATTCAGTACAGAGCAGATGGACAAGCACAGTTCCCTTATGTGGTGGTAAAGACTGCTAATCCCTGTTTTTGCATGTTTAATACCTCCATAGGTAGTAATACATAGGTGTCATTTTGTTGTATTTGCTGCATAGAGGTCACTTCGTGCCCCACACAAAAAAAAAAATAATTAAGATGTTTCTGTGGGTCTAATATTGGTGGACAGAATCCTTAAAACTGAGTTCCAGCATAACCAAACATTTTTCTCCACTATTATCAGCAATTTAAAATTTGGAGAAACACGTAATTATCTTCACACTTAAGCTAACATAAAGGGCTAGAAGAAACTTCATTGTAGTGAGGAAACTTGGTATCACATCACATGAGACCAACCAGATGAGTGCCTCTTGGTAATGGTACTAGAGAATTGCTCAAGCACCCCGTCCGTCACTACTATATTAAGTAGTGTCATGATCCGTAAATGAATTGGGGCCCATCCCTATTCTCCTTGCTTATCTGAGTATCCCGTTGATTTCAATGGACACTTTAGGTAAACAAACACCCCAGTTATTGGACCTTTCTTCTAGAAGTCATTATATCAAGTAATAGGATCTTTATTTAACCAGCAGACAATGGAACTTAATAGCCATTCAAAAGAGTAACTGTCAATTAAAATATGCATGTTAAGAAAGAAAAAAGACTAGTCATTCCCAGTGAAGCATACATATCACTACTTCTAGGGAATGACATTAACAAACAGATGCTAGAAATCATGATCATGGTTCTTTGTATATAGGGCTCTAAACACTGAGTAAAAAGATGATTGTATTTGCTGAAAAAATATTGTTGGATAACAAAAGATGACATTTTAAATATTCTTTTGTGTTGTTTTGCAAGAGAAAGATATAAATAAATTTAGAAATGAGTTACCTGATGCTTCTTTCATGACATTATAGAGCAGGAATGACTCCACTGAAGTCACTGACTTATAAAAGGCCTTTCTGAGAATCAGTAGAAGACCAAGGCACCAACAGATGCAGTAGAGGACAAGGAGCAACGGCTGAAGAACTAATCCCCCCAACTTTTGACAGACAGATGACATGGGATCCCCCCAACTCTGACAGACAGGATATGGAATGTGAGTTCCAAAAGCAAGAATATATCATTTGTTCTTACTTAGAATTAACTTGGAATTAACTTGTAACACTAACTAGATCACAGATCTGCAGATCACTGTTACCCTTGTTCTATCAGTTTTCCTCCTGTGTTTATACATTTGTTTATTATTGTCTCAAAATTAGACACCTGTCCCCCATATATTATAAATTACAATATAATAACAAAATACTATATTATAAATGTTAAGTATAATTACATAAATTGTAAATGAGAGGAGAATCGGGAGAGAGGACTATAGGCCTCACCCTCCAAATGGGCTCTAACCAGGCAGTCTATTACTTTTCCTTGATACTCCATGCAGGAATAATTTAGCTGAGGTCACTCCTGCTTTGAGCAAAAGGTTGGACCACATAACCTCCTGAAATCCCTTCCAACCTAATATTCTTTGATTCTATGATTGGGCTCTGAAATGTTTTGATTTAAAGCACTGGTCCCCAACCAGTAGATTGTGATCGACTTCTGAAGGGCAGTTGCCATTGAAACCTAAAAGTGTTGTCCCATCTGCTGGCAAAAAGTTAGAGACCACTGATTTCAAGTAAAATTATTCTTACTCAGCCATAAGCCATATACAGCCTCAATTTTTTTTTTCACTGTTCATCTCAAAGTGTTCATAAACAAGATGTAATTAAGCATTTTTTTAGACTATGTCATTCATAAATCAAAACATGTCATTTTAGTACAGGTAGGACAACTATGGAGACATTTAAAATGATTAAGGTTACAAATTTATTATGGAAAGTTCAGCAAAAATCACAGAAATCATGATAAAAACTAATAAAACCGTGGTCTGCTCACAGTGAGAAAAATGTATAATTTTTAACAATGAAGTAACATTTACACTGCCCAGCCAGCCTCAGGCACCGCCTACAGTCAACAGGGACACTCACCTAGAGAGCTCTCCTGCCTGCCAGCTCTGCAATTAGATGCTGCCTCCTGGGTCCTAGTGCTAGAAGAGTTCAAATTCTATGTATGCTTACTGGCCCAGCATACACAGAAGTGGAAAGTCATAGGGAAAGTCACGGGAAATCGGGAAAGTTGCAGGCGGTCGCTGGAAATCACAGTTTCTGTGACCTCCGTGTCTTATTCTGAGCCCTAAATATGATGCATAGTGGAGAGAGAAACTTAGGAAAGAGTCATAGAATGAAAGGGGACTTCCATGAAACAGACTTTCCTCTGTTACTATAAAGTGTCTCGTTAAATAAACATGTGGCATACAAAACAATGAATAGATGGAGTTTCAAGAATTCTAGACACGCTCTTATACCAACATAGTGTGACGAAAAATACCAGTTTGTTTTAAAACACTATTATAGATTTCATAGTATATAAATCAGAAAATGGCCACTCATAGCATATCACCATCGCAAGGCTTCTAATTGTTTAAAATATTTTTTTTTCCAGGATCCTTTTAATTGCATTAGCCCTAAGTGGTATCCGTTAAATGTAATTTATGATTGAGCAACACAGTTAAAACACAGCTACAAAAAGGTAACATTTCAGGGATGGCAGGGGGAGTGCAGCAGCCATTGAAAACCCTACTGTTCTCAGTTTCCAGAGAGATAGCCGTGTTAGTCTGTGTACAGCAAAATCAATAAGAGTTCTATGGCTCCTTAAGACTTGTATCTGACTAAATGGGTTGGAGGCCACAAAAGCTTATGCCCGAAGTTTTTTAGTCTTTAAGATGCCACAAGACTTTCATTGTTTCTACTCTTTTCAGCCACCTTTCTGTCCACTATGCTGAGGGCCAAATTCTACAATCAGATGAATGTGATATTAATATCACTGACTAATATCAGTGGGTGACATACATTTAATTATAAATTAAAGGAAATTTTGGCCCTGAGATCCTAGACCTGATATCAGTCTCTACAAGATTCACAAAGCTTACTTTGTTTCTTGGCATCACTACATCACTAAGGGATTTCCTAGCTATACCAACCATGTCTAGTCTAGTCTTAACTGCAATTATCTCTAAGCAGCAGAGGACACAGAAGTTATACAGTAGTGATGGTACTAGACTTCAGGAAGCATGCTCAGGGGAAAACAACTGCTAAGAGAAATAATAGACTTTGTGACTGACTACTACTCTTCGATTGATCAGGTAAGTCCTAAAGCAGTAAGAACAAGTACAATTAAAAGTTAAATACATTGACCCTGGATAAAGAAATAACTCGTCCCCTCTCTCTAGAGCATCAGATCAGGCAGAATATTCAAAAGAAAAAAAATTGACTTTCTCAGTAAGATTTAGGCTGGTGAACTGCAGATACTGCATAAATATGAATTAATCCAGGAAATACTTTTCTTTAAAAATGGATTCTGTGACTGGAGAAAACCAATATTTGTCCACAAGTTCAATATAAAGGCTTGTGTAAAGGTACGATGAGGGTGGATCGGACCAAGCCCATGGGAGGAACAAACAGAGGCAGCCTCAAATGGTTCTCCTAGTTAAATTTCTTGATAAAGGTCTTAGTTGAGTGAAGAAGTCAAATCCATTACTTTCTGCTGTGTCGATGTCTGCATTTAATTTCTGTTGAACTGAGTCCTAAGGGCAAAGGACATAACTTGCTGTCACATTGGCTTCATGAAAACAGATATTATATGGCAGCAGAGCAGTTTTTCAGTGAGTGTTTCTTGACGGATAAGAAAAAGCAGTAGAGTGTGGATGCTCCCTTTTGAGTTTGATATGCAGGAACAGCATTCTGCAGGTTTTGTTTG
Source organism: Pelusios castaneus (assembly GCA_007922175.1). Lineage (NCBI taxonomy): Eukaryota > Metazoa > Chordata > Testudines > Pelomedusidae > Pelusios > Pelusios castaneus. Next base: position 13,769,512 of record ML685777.1, read on the forward strand.
CATCTCTTAGTATAAGTTACCGTCACAGCTATGTGATCATATAAAAAACACCACCTTCTAAAATTAAAACTTGTAGAGACAGGACTTGTCACAAAGATGAAATATTCAGGAGGCAGAAAGGGCATGAATCAGTCCGGGGCCTCAGTGCTGCTCTAAGCTAATTCCCATTCTCTTAGAAATAAAATCTTGCTAAACAGCAGTGAAAGTCCTACATGGATGATATTTCAGGGGGAAAATTAGATAAATTCTTATTCCCAAAATACACAAGGAGGATGGAAATAAAAAATCCGTCTATACAGCAAGAACCCATCCCTCTACAATTTGGTCCAAGTCAGCTGAAAAGTTGCTATGTAGACATTCATGCTAAGGCTGGAGCCCAAACTCTGGGACCCTGCAAAGATCTACGCAGCAATTTTCAATCAGTTGATCCGGACCAGCCATAGGTCTGTTATCCCCAGTTGACATAACCAAAGATATTAGGACTATATTGGCTTACCTATAAAGGGCTGCTTTCCAAATGTATGTACGTTCCAATCACAGTTTCTTGATTGATTGAGCAGTGATTGGCTGACCACAAATCCTTTTAGCACTGCTCAGCAGTGCTTATGAGCATTTCATATTCAATGTCTTGAACGAATTATCTATATTATGCATCTTGCTTACTCCCCTAGAGGTTAGCTATTCATCTCTACTCTGAATGCATTCTGGAAGTCTAGTCCAGCTGTTCTGTGGTCTATAAGCAGCATGGTCACGTGACCAGAACAGGGACCAAGACATTCTCAAGGATTGAGGATTTAGCATGGAATTGACCACAAGTTCATGGCCTTTTGACCTACTAATTTTCTATTTTTAAATAACTCCGTGTATTTTTTCTTACAAGTGTTGAAAGAGATGAATATAGACACATTATTGAAAAGCTATTACATTAAAGAGAAGATGAAACTAGCTAAATGTAACACATATCTGTAAGCTCTCCAGGGCTGGATCCTGGACTATGACTAAAGAGTACAATTCAAGAGGCAGGGATGTGCTTTCTGATCCTTGGCCAGTTGTGTATCAGACTAGGTCCCTAGCATGGCCCCAAAGCTATTTAAACTGACAGAGGCTATCAATGGCTCCAATGAATGATTACTTTAGACAGGAATTACCACAGGTCTCAGAGAAGCAATGGCCATATCCCTCATTCCCAGCCACGCCCCTTATGCTAGTCTCAGGGAATGGAACTATATAAGAGGCACTATATTGTGCCACCATAAAGACTCCCCTTTATGTTACGGTGATTCACAGATGCGTGTATTTTCAGGTCCAGAGGGGATGATTAGATCATCCATTTGAACACAGGCTATTGCTATGCTGGCTCTTGGGCTGCTTTGCATGCTGACAGTTCAGTATAAAGAGGGGTAGTCACTAGGTAGACTGCAAATCCAGACCACCAGATTCTTTTGAATCTGACATTTTATTTAGTTCCTTATAATCATTTTATTTAGTTACTTATAATCATTTTTGCTATTTTTATTTTTATTTTTTTCCTGGAGTCTGCACCTTGAGCGAGAAATCTTGGCACAAAAAAAATCCACACAACCACCTTCCCTGATATAAAGCATTGTCTTTTGTTGCAGTCACTTTCTTTGGTATTTAACAATATTGGTCTTTGTTAATATAGCTCCAAAAATATATTTGACGTTCTTCAAACAAGGAAGTTTATTCTTGCCATATTTTCTCTGAGCTGTATGTTACCTCTGGCTCTGATCTGACAATAAAGCTTTCTTTGGCTATGTCACGTATCATAGAACGGCACAAATGGCATCATTCTACATTATCTCTTTGCAAGTTATTATATTCAACATTCAATAATGCTCCAATCTTAATGTTAAGTAATGCCCCAGATATTTATTGTCTAGTAGTCTGTACATCCAGTATAGGTAGATAGTTAATAAATATGAGATCTTTTGCCCTCTTCCTCCCTACTCTGGACTTCTTACCCAAAGTATCATATCTGTAACATGCTATATTTTAAACAGCCTAAATCTTCCACCAACATAATTATTATGATGGAGCTTAGGGTCAAACCACAAGAGAAATAACACATTCATGTGGTATCAAATACAGGAAATGAATTCTCTTTAAATTCAATTCATATATAGATATTTTGTTCACCTGGAATTTAAAATGTCAGGGTTCACAATTTTCTTTGTAGTAGAATTGGGAACATACGTTAGGAAAAAAAGAATAATTTTACATTAATAGAATATTATTTAAAAAACCACATCTGTAGCAATTATTAGCTATATAAACTCACAACCTCTCGTATAATTAACAAAACCAGAAATCATTCAGAGCTTTCTTTTCAATGCTTCTAAGTTACACAATTTTTATTCCAAAGGGGTAGCCGTGTTAGTCTATTGTAGAAAGACAACAGAGTCCTGTGGCACTTTTAAAGACTAACAGATTTATTAGTCTTTAAAAGTGCCACAGGACACAATTTTTATTGTTAATCAATGAAATCCTTTAAAGGCATAATTTCCATTGCAAGTATGTATAGAACTGGCCAGGATACTGAAACAATAGCATGCTGAGTTAGCGTACTAACTTGGTTTTGTGAATCTTATTTAAAAACTGCATTTTTCATCATCGTTTTCAAATTATCAGTACTTTTGAATATTCTGCCTTTCCCTTTCTGCTGGAATGACTACACACAGTCTTGCAACCAGCAATGGAATCTGATCCATAACAAAAGGATGGCAAACTAAGGGTTCGTTCCACAAAGGGAACTAATTTTAGTTGCCTACATCTTCTTATATACTCAAAACTCCAGAATGCCACCTGCACTGCCTAGATAATTAAATTTCTGATGGTGTGCATGAGCAAAATTCTCAGACTAGGCATTGCTCACCTATCTCACCTCGTTTCCTCTTTGTATAAAATATTTAACTCTTTATTGAAGCAGGGAAGTAGAACCTGGGTCTTCCTGCTAAGCGCTCTAATCACTAGGCTACAGAATCACTCTCTCTCGGGCCCAATGACTATTTAAATATTGTAGACAACGAAGAACAGTTCCAACAGGAAACACAGAGAAAGAATATCCTATAGCCTGGCAGTTAAAGTACTTACCTAGATGAGCAGTTCTCATTCACTGTGTCGGGACACATTACTGCATCGCCACACAGAGGTAAGTGTGTCGGGGAGAGCTGGGGAGATGGCTGGATTTGGTCTGGGGGGAGTAGGCTGATGTGTCCTGTAGGGACAAGGACGAGCATAGGCCAAGTGTGTCACAACCCACAAAAGGTTGAGAACCACTGACCTAGACAGTCAGAGACCAAGATTCAAGTCCCTGCTCCAAATCAGGCAGAGCAGATTTCCCACTTCTTTGGTGAGTGCTTTAATTACTGGGCTAAAGGATATAAGAGAAGGGTTGACCACTTGCAGTTTCTTTTTTGCTTTTCTTTTTTGCATGAAAAGATTAATGACCTGACTGGTCTACACTGCGGGGGGGATTTCAGCAGCAATCAAAGGGAGATACACCAAGTACTTAAAATGCCTTGTGTATCTGTCTTTGACTGCCTAAGGCCTACTTACCACAGAGTCCCCACAGCACTGATTCAATAGGAAATGCCCTTCTGTCGAATCAGTGCTATGCTACTTGCCGGGTAGGTCTTAAATCCACCTCCGGCTAATTCTGGGTTCAATTCAATTCATCTTTACAGAAGCTCAATCAAACTTGCACAATTGATGCTGTACCATCCGAGGTGCTGCTAACAGTATAGCCTATCCCATAGACACCTAACTCCAGGAGAGGGGTTCATGGCTCTGAATTTTGAGACGAGGCAGACATCTTCATTCAGTCCAGAGTTAGATGCCTTGCTCCCTTTGATAGATGGGCTCAAGCTACATGACTGTCTTCAACGTTTCTTACTGGATAGATAAAGTGATGCCCTGCTCAGCGCACTGGATTTTTGTGAATCCCATTTTTTCAGCACCTAACTTCCCTCATGCATTGTGTAGGGAGCCTAACTTGTAACTGGTGTGGGTTCCACTAGGAAGCAGAACCCTCGCTCTAAAGCACTAAAGACCAAATTATATGTAGTGTTGTTATAGCCATGTCAGAATATTAGAGAGACAAGGTGGGTCAGATAATATCATTTACTAGTTCAGTTTATGTTGGTGAGAAACAAAAGCTTTTGAGCTTACACAGAACTAAAGAAGGGTGTAGTAAACTTAAAAGATTGTCTTTTTCACCAGTAGAAGTTGGTCTAATAAAAGATATTACCTCACCCAACTTGTCTCTCTGAAGATCAAAGTGTCATCTGCCTGTAAACTATATTTCAGACCACATCATTGGATTCATACATATTTCACAACAATCTCATAAATGTCTGCAGTGGTTAGTTGCATAGCATGAATTAACACAGAGTAGACAGCCCAGATAACAACCTTCAGAAACTAATGGGAATGCAGAAAAGCAATGCAAAGCTTTCCAAGACAGTTGGGCCAGGAAGACAAAAAGGTTTATGTCCCACTGCAAGTACTTTTCCCATGGCTGAAACTCACTATATAAAGCTACAGCTAAAAAGTTAGTTTCAATGAATTAATGTCCGTTTGAACTGGACTAAACGAGGTCACTGATATGCCATAGCAAAAGCAGCACATGGGCCTCAGCAGTGATGGCAAAAGAATTCTCATCTCAGGGAAATAAAAATATTCTCATAGAAAATGTTATGTCCAAGACAGACACAGAGAAGTGATATTTAAAAAAAAATAAATGAATGAATAAATAAATAAGTACAGAGTACTCTTTCCGGAAGGTGGCAACATAACATCTCTTTATTTTTAAGTCAGAACCCTGTTATGCAGGATTCAAAAAGGGGGAGAAAGACTGCGGACACCTCTTTTAGTATTAATCACTTTGTATGTTACATTTATTAATTTGGTATGAGGGTACAAGTTTAGGAAAACAAACCACAGTTCAACGGTTGAGAAGACCATCTAATAAAATTGCTCAGTAAATACAGTAGGTAACAAGATCTATCCCAAAATTGAGGAGATCGAGTTTATCCAGGTAGGTCTCTAGGTACCAATACATATAGCAACAGTATAAGGCAGAAAAGTTCTAGCTTGTAATTACAGCTCTAAATTAGGCAGCAAAGAATGCAACATAGAAGACAAACCACCATGCTTTTACACTCACACATCCATAGTTGGAACAGACATACTTGTCAGACGCAGGGCTTACTTAAGACTGGTCAGGTCAAAGTTAGCCCACGTGCCAAGACTTGAGGGGGTGAGGAAGTTGCAGTGCATACCGACCCTGTTGTATTGATGTCAGTCTTCCTCCCTCCTAACTCCCGAGTCGAGTTGGTTTTATGGATGAATCGATCAAGGGGGCTGGACCGAGCCACCCCTCTTTATCCTCCTTCATTTCATTCAGAATTGCCTTTGACCGGTCACTTCTTCTTTCTTGATTGGCACTCCTGGGTTCTGGCCAGTCAACGAGTTTTGCCCTTGGTCAGGAACTTGTACATGCATACCATACATGCATCCTTTACTTAGCCATTTGTGCTGCCCTTAGTAATTTCAAGTTTAGGCCATGGAAATTGAAAGATAATCAAAATCAGCACTTCTTATACAATTAAAGCTGCTTTATCCAGCAATTTTATCTTGCAAGGTTGGGCGAAAGATTTTCTTTACTTTGATAGTCCCACCTTCTGTTCTCTTAAGGGTACACTTGCACAACCTTGCTAACAACAAACTTTAACTTATGCTGTTGCTACAGACCCTTTAGCCATGGAGATTGTTTTCTCTTTAGCATTACTTATACAAAGCTGTTAACATAGGCCCCTTTTTTTTTTTTTTTTTTTTTAAGCATACAGGGCTGATTCACTCTGGTAGCCCAGCTTCAGGCCCACTCAGGGTCCCGCAGGACAACCCTCACACACAAGACCCAAAGGCAGGTATTAAGACATTGTCTGCCAAAATCAGTAACCCAGAAAGGCAATGACAGAAAGTTTTGGGTCCCTGTATCTTAACTAAAATGACGCACTTCTCCATTGGAAAAATGTGTAAAACAAGTGAAAATTTATTTTACTGAGATGCGTTGAATCTTCTGTAATGTGGGATGGACTAATCTAATCCAGCATACAGGAGAGTTACCATGTGGCTTCTACTATGTAAACTCCATGAACCTAAAATTGATCCATAGTAATTTATTCTTAAAGTTGTGGCTAGCCAAATAAAGGAAATTATATACAAGATGTACAGAACATTCATAGCTGAAGGTAAATTCTGCTGGTTTGTGGATGCTACTCAAAATCAAAGCTGGGCCTGAATGCATGTCTAAATGCACTGAAGCAGACTCTTAACTTTAAGCAGAAAACCCATCAGTGGGCAGTACAGCAGTACATGCTGACCACCTCCTCACACTGATTGGGAAGCTTCAGGGAAACGTGTCTGCAAAAAGAGGCTTAGTTTGAGCAGCCAGGAGACATGCTGATTCAACACATTTCATTGCAGCTTCTGACAGAGGTTCATCTTATGAAGCCTTCAATGAAAAATATAGAAATATTGTTCCCCCAGGAGAGAAATAATGAGTGAAAGCACACAGCAGAACCACTGCTGACTATTGGGGTGCTGTAAAAAGCAACTAAACATCATGGCCATCAAATTGAGATACCTCACAAAATGCATTAAAGGAAAATTTCTACTGATGTTTCTTTCTAAGCATTTACAGACAAAACCACTTTGAAAAGCACAAATTTAAAGAAGAAATATTGACACTGAAGAATCATAAGTTCCAGAAGGGAAACCGTGTTAGTCTATATATAGCAAAAACAACTAAAGTCTTTAAGATGCCACAGGACTAACAAATTTCTTCGGGCATAAGCTTTTATGGGCTCCAACCCTCTTCGTCAGGCATCCCTTCCATCCCTATGATTCTATGATTATAATAGACAATAATTCCATATGAAATTGTATCAATAAAGGCAAACAATCAATTAAGGTTAAATGGGGTGAACTGGTGACTCAGTTTCCCAACTTTTACTGCCAACACTATGCTTGCTCAAGGCAAATACTTCCGGGGCAGAATGGGCCAGGCTGGCAGAGGAAGGTGCACTTTCCTATGCCAACAAGAATGAATGAGACTCTATAACTGCAATGTAGTCATGACATTAATACTGTCAGCATCTATTTTGTGAAACATTGCTATTTGCAGTTCATAAACATATAGAAAGGTGATAAACTTCAAAACTACAAGATATACTTCTACTGTAGTTTAGGAATTGTAAAAGGCATGTCCAGAGTACCTCTAATAAAAGGGGTTAGTCTATATGGAGCTTCTCACTATACTGCTTACCCTGTGATTAGTATTAAACATCTTCACTGATTTTGCTGTGCTGTTTGGGAAGGAAAATGAATATAGCAACAATTTTGACTTTGATTAAATCGATGGTACCTGTATCCCTGATTGTTTAAAACCCACATCTGTGAAGTGGTACGGTATAGCAATAATCCGTTTGTCTAAGTACCCATAAGTATCACACATCACGCTGCCTTTATGATTCACAGTTTTAAAGGATCCTATTGCTCTAGTTCTTGTCTGAATGATTGCCCTGGTCAATGTCCCTATTCATCAGAAGAGCAGAGCTTTCTTTCAGAGTCAATATGAAGAGTCAGTATTGCAGAATTCCATGATTCTCCCTTAACTGTATGGATAGAAGCTTTAAGAGAAAAAAAAAAAAAAAAAAAAAAAGCAGCTTGTAGCTGATTATGCTGCTAGAAAAAAATGTCTTGTGGGAACTTGGATATGAGGGGTGCGGAGGAGACTCTCTTTTCATAATTTTATTTCTCTGTGTTTGTGCTGATAAGAGGAACACCTCTCTCAGATGAGCCAAATTAAATCAGCCCTATTTTAGCCAAGCTGAACTGAGGAGAGCCCTGATCTCCACTTAAAATACAGATGTACCTATATACATCAAAGCATGTTCCCGTTACTCCCAGTCCTGCTTTGATGATACAGGATAATCGGTTTGTTCAGATGTGGTTTGAATAAGCATCTTGGGCCAGATTTCCAAAGGTGTTTAGGCATCTAAGGATGTAGTTAGGCAACCAGAGGGACTATCAAAGGTACCTAAGCAGGTGACCTGGCTAACTCCCATGTTTTAAAAATTCCAACAGACATTAAGCTTTAGGCACCTAAATTACCTGTGACGATTTACAGGTAATTCTGATTCACAATCACTTGTAGCTGCTAGAGGAACATTGAAGTGACCTGTAATACCCATGGAATCCAAAGACCTAGTTCTAAAATTCATTTGGAAGAAGCTTAATTAGAATTGCTATGCTTAACTTCATCCAAAACAGGGCAAAGCTAGATACTATTAGCACATCTAATAATGGAGCTACTCTGCTAGAATTGGATAAAGTGACAGACTGATTAGGGGAGCCTTTTTTTAAAAAAAAAAATTACAACTCTTGAGGCCCAAACTGGAACACGAATTAGCGACAACATGCAATTAAGAAGAAAGCAGGAGAAGTTGAAGTATATGCAAAAGCACTTTAAATAATAGTAAATTTTCCCAACTTTTCAAGAGCAACTGTATTGCATCAGGGATTCTCAGACTGCTTCATCAGTTTTAAAAGGATATTTTTGAAATTTCTGTCAATGGCTTTCAGATATTGCTAGAACTTGCAGGAAACACTTTCAAATAAAAAGGCAATTTAGACTCAAGATCCCTCAATAAAGTTTAGCATTTATATAGTGGTCTTCCTAATCAAAACATTTTAAACTAATTAATCCTCTTCTTATTTATATTATGGTAGCACCTAGAGGCCCTAGGAGGAGAGGCGCAGGAGCTTCTCTGTAAAAGATACTGTTTATATACATAATAGAAAACAGTAAACTCTTCACAGCAGTGACTATCTAAATAGATAGTCTCTTCAAGTGTGAGAGAAAAGTATAATTTCTCTTTACATATAGGGATCTGAAATACAGAGGTGTTGAAAGACTTTCAGGTCGCACTAGAAGTCTGGGGCAAACACACCACTCAAATTTCTCATATTGTGAAGGACATCCCACATCAAGCCCCAATTTTTAAAACTGTCCCACATAGCCATTGGAAAGTGCTGCAGGAGAACAGTTTCTCGAGGGGACAGGGAGGTAAGATTGACAGTGGTCTGCATCCAATGCAGTCATGGGAGGTAGGTGCATTGGCAAATAAGGTTTAGATGGGCAGGCTGTTAACCAGCTGCGTCTCTGGTAGATCTGTGTGGGTGCTCACCAGGGTGGGGCAGGGGAGGATGTCACCGTGCTGGATAGGAGGTTGGATGGCTGTTTTTCTCATCCCAAAATAAACTGGCTGTTGGGAAATCTATTCAGCAACTGGGTGAGACAGATCCTAGGGAGGAGAGCATTGCAAAAATTCAAAAGGGAATTGTGCCTGGAATTGTTATTTTGGCTGAAACATTCAACACACTGCACCCATCTTGGAAACTTTTTGAAAAATGTCAAGCCCTTTTTAATTTGATTTTGGGTTGAAACCAAGCTGCACTGAAAAAATGTGATGAGAGATCCATTACCCTAATAATCTAGCAGGAGAAATCTCCTATTAGCTCAGAGATTTTTCACAGTACTCTGGTGAAGAATAAGGAGCAAATTAACTTATTTCACTATAATAAGTTCCCACATTTGTGTACATACAAAACAGTATGTTTGATACAAAATTTGATGCTTGTCATTGTAGCCCTCATTTCAACATATGCAGTTCCTCATTGAAATGAGGGATAATGAGTGACAAAGTCCAGGGTTGAGAGACTATGAAATATGAAAGCCAACACCTCTTTCATATAAGTGTCATGTTTGTTAGATGAGAAAATTTACGCAGAGAGCTTAAGTGGCTTGGCCAAGGCCATATAGGGCATTAGCATCAGGACTGGACTTCAGAAGCTGAGTTAGGCAAAACTTTTTGGAGAGTTTATTCATAATATAAATTTCGGTGACCCAAATTCACCATGAATTCACCGAGTAGTTTCAGTGACAAAAATCAATCAGACTAGACTCACAAGAGACTTGATTCGCAATCCTCTTAATCCCCTAGGCTCTGTCTACTCTAGAAAAGTTAAGTCGACTTTAAGTCGACTTAATAAGTTTGACTTTAAGTCAACTTAAAGTCAACCTTATTAAGTCGACTTAACTTTTCTAGTGTAGACATAGCCCCTTATTGACCTTATTAAGATGACCTAACACTAAATCGACTTAATAAAGTCGATTTAGGCGCTAATCCCCGTCCACCATGGCTTTAAGCCGATTTAAGGAGTCGATTTAAGGCTTAAGTCGACCTAAAACAAAATGTTATAAAGTCGATTTAAGCTTTCCTTAAGTCGACTTAAGGAAGTGCCTAAGTGGGCTTAAGAAAAGCCCAGTGTGGACGTGGCTTTGTTTAGGTCGACTTAAGCCTCCCCTAGAGACCAGTGTTTAGAGCACTCACAGGAGATATCGGAGACCCATGTTCAGTTTCCCACTGTGAATGAATCAGAACAAGGATGAAGATGGGTCCCAGCTCTCAGCAGAGTACCTGAAGCACTGGACTAAAGGATAATCTGATGTGGGTCTCTCTCAGTCTCCTTTTGAAGCTGTTCTACTTGTGTTAAATAATCATTGGACCAGGGAGAAGAAGAGTGTGAGTTTAACTCGACAGCCTGCTGGTTAGGACATGCATTTTGCACTTGTGTATCAGTCACTATCTCCTCTTCATCCAGTAGTTTTATTAATGGCATTTCTGAGGGGTTTGTGATTTTTTGTTTTTGTTTTTTTTTAATTGAAAGGAAAAGTTAAAAATTCCTGAAAGAACACCTGAAACAACATAGTTTGTTTTGTTTCTTGTTTTCCCAAAGAACTGAAAATGTTTTGGTTTGAGTCAACTCAAATCAACTATATTTTCATTTGGCCATCAAACAAAAAAAATGATGATTCACTCAGCTCTACACTGGAGATCCTTTTCCACAAATCCTGTACCTAACAACTAACCTCCGCTTCTCTCCATAATTCTCTACCTATCTAGGACTTTTTTTTTAAAAAAGGGTTTACCGGTAGTCATATTAGAATTTGATAGTGTGTTTTTCTAGATAAAAGAATACCATGAACTATCAAGAATGTAAAATTTTGTTTCTTCTTTAGGTTTCAGGACAAAACGACAATATGGACAGATTTCTAGTTTAGGCTTTTGGTGTCAGATGATAAAGAACTAATACCCAGAGCTGAACGCTTGTCTCTTTCAGTAACACAGTGGGTCCAGTACAAGAGATACTATCTCATCCATCTTGTCTCACTAATAGACAGTTATTAATTTATGTTGAAATATATGTCAAGTCTTACTAACCCGAGGTCCCATTGTACATATTGACTTAAAGAAGCCATGTTCCAATTTAGAAACAATATGGATACTGGTAACATTTATTAGCATATTTTTCACAAATACGCTGAACAGTGAGGTGTTGCTGAATCTTTTCTCCCTCCCATTAAAAAGCAATGGGAGCTATGGGGAAAATATTCTTGGGGATTTCTTGTCATTTTACAGGTTCCATTGATTTCAATGGGAGGTCTGTAAATCCACATTTTTTTTTTCTGCAAGCTCTTCTTACTTTAATGGACAACACTATATAAAACATCTTAAAAGCCTCTTTATCCATTATATTTCATGTAGGAATGTGAGCAGTGCAGTAAGTCTGTAGAACTTGACTGATTTAAGGATAACTGGAATGCTTCTTAGAAGGAATGCCATAACATAGGTCAAAAAACTGCTTTGTTCTCATCTAGGTGTTATAATAGTACTCTCATGCAGATATGCCCATCAGCACCTAGCCTAGGGCAAGCTTAATTAAAGTAAAAACCATTAAAAGGGCTATTTTGGGCTGAACCAGAATATGTTAAAATACTCAATTACTTAAAGTTTGGAATATGGCTTATGAACTTCTTTTCCAACAAATCGCATGTCCTCCCTCAGGTCTTGACTCTGATCCCATTTACATTAGTTTTATTTCACTCAGGATGCTCTTGATTTACACCAGTGAAAGAAGATCGGAAACAGGCCCTCAGTATCTCAGCTGCTTTTTTTTTTAAATTAAAAGCATTTGCAGGTGTTGAATGAAGTCCTTATTTGTGTTCACCTCTCTGTCTCTCCCTTATAAACCAGCTTCCAAAAACACTCTTCAAATGAGATCATGAACATCGTGGCCTTTCTAAAAATAATCTTGTATTGCAGAATTTCTCCTAAACAGAAAGCTGCTTGAAAGGCAAATG
>ML685777.1:13796800-13909361 GCA_007922175.1 Pelusios castaneus
GCATAGCAGGAAACCGGTCTTACTCACCGGTATGTTAGCATTGCTAAAATATATTAGCGCTGGCTGAATTAGCTGTAACTGTCTCTCTGGGTAAAGTCCTCCAAGAGTGGGAGGATATTAAGGGTGAAATAATTGTGGTCAATTGGAATCTGCTCCCTGCTAGTAATTTAGTAGGTAATAACATTTTAACCATGTCTTGGCAGGTTAATGTCGTAACCTGCAGTCAGAAAAAACATGGCTCTATCAAATGTGTTTGGTGTGTGGACAACAGGGGTGAGGGGGGAGTATTCCAGTGGGGGAGGAAATACTCAGTCCTTTGTCAGCTGAGAGTACAGTTTGTCTTCAGAGGATGGGTTTGAAAATTATGCTACTTGGCCAGAGTCTGCTTAAAACTTAAGTGAGACTCAAAAGCGAGTTTTTTGAGGCTCAATTGGCTGATCCTTTCCTGAACAAGAAAAGGGTTGTTGCTCAGAATAATACCCTGGCTGGGGAAGAGAAGGATAGGGTTTTTTTTCTTGAAGGAAGGTTTTTTTTTTGTTTTGTTTTTTTGTTGTTTTTTTTAAAAGAGAGGCTCCCTGGTGAGGTTTGCAAACAAGTGATTGTGCTCTGCTTCTTAACAGGCTGCCTTGAGGCTGGTGCTTTTCTTCGTGAGCCACTTCAGACAGTGTGAAAGTAATATTTCAAGGATGCTTCCAAGGAAGTACTGATGATAATACCCATCATACACATCATCGTGATACGACCGCACTAGGCCTGAATAGAGATTGGGAATGGCTAGTTCACCACACACAAAAAATCCCTCCTTTGGCAAGTCACACCTTCTCATCAAGTGTTTTGAATGGGCCTCTTCCCCCTGATTGAATTGACCTTGTTAGCACTCGCCCTCCTCATAAATTACAACTCACCCTTGCATGAGTATATATAGCTAACAAACTGAAGTTTGCCCTTCAAGCATCTGACAAAAGTAGGTTCCAGTCCACGAAAGCTTATGTCCCCCATCCCCACCACAATTATTTTTGTTAGTCTCTGAGGGTACATCTACACTAGCAACTTAGGTGGACTTAAGGATGCTTAAGTCAACCTAAAGTACTCCATGTCCACACTGGGCTTTCCTTTTTTTCATTTTTGGTCAATTTTTTTCCTGAATTTTGGAAAAATCCAGGGAACCAAAAATTCAGTTATTCAAATGGCTCTATCAGATACATGATCTCCAGTGTAAAAATAAAATCAAGTTTGATTAGAATATCTTTATTTATATGCTATGGAAGGACAAATCTAAAATATAAACTAAATCTGAACAACAAACAATTGCCTTCTGATGCCCAGTGAATATTAAATATTATAGTATTACCCATGCTATATTTAAGGTTTAGATGAAAATTAAATTCTATGACATTTGTATGTCTTAATTTCTCTAACAAACTTAATTTGGATTAATTTTAGCGGGGAGGGGAGGGGAGAGGGGGGGAACTATACCATTAAGTCCCTTATGATTTTTTGGAAGTGTATGGAAAAATACATCTTTACCATAAATTTTGCTTGAAATTGTTATAATTAAGAGAGAAACTGAACAATTTTCTGCAAACTGGAATTGTTCTACTTCCTCAATGAAGATTATAAAATAAGACAACTGTTAAGTTTTTCGGTCTTTGCAATTGCTCAAGCTTAAATTTTCAATATGGCAAATTTGCACAGTGCTTTTGAATTTTCTGTATAGTTTTTGTTTGTCTGACATGCATTAGTTAAGAATTCATTGTTAGGGGTTAAAGAGATAGTTAAAGAGATAGTCGGGATAGTTAAAGAGATAGTCAGGGTTGGTCCCGCTTTGAGCAGGGGGTTGGACTAGATGACTTCCCTAGATCCCTTCCAAAGCTCGTATTCTATGATTCTGTGGTGACATCGGGCCTGATCCAACATCCACTGAAGTTAGAACAAGTCTTTCTGGATCAGGCTGTTTATAATGCCTGAGATACAGTCTACTGAACTAAAAGTTCCTTAATTAATTTGCCACAGTTCAAGAATTTATCAAATTAAGGGTGCACAGGGAGTAGCATTATTTGACTGGTGTTACAAATGTTAATCCATATTTGAAACAGGACCAAACATCACACCTATGTGTAAACCAGTTCTAAAAACCTTTGTGCAGAAAAATCTGACCAAAAGGGAATGAAGCAGTGACTGAAAACAGCAACTAGAAAGCTATAGAGACCTGCATCGCTAAACTGGCCAGAGAGGTAAACATGTCCAAAACAAATGAGGAAGGAGCATTTTGGTCCCTGATCTACTTACATGGATTTCATAGGAGTCCTACCAGTGTAAGGAATGAAATCTGCCCTCACCACATGAAAATGGAGGGAGGCATTCTAAATATCACTTCTCCTCCTTCAGAATGATCTCCCTGGAAAGGTGTGCACTGCTCTTTCCTTTGCCTATTGGGATGAATCTGTCCCAATGGAGTTATAACAGCGAATAATTTGTTCTAATTTATCTAATGCAACCAAAACCAAAAAATAAACTTGTTTGGCCCAAATATTACCCATATGAGTGGAAAAAGTTGTATTTGAGTTTAAACTTATTTTGTTTAGGCAATTTTGTAATTTCTTAGAAATATTTCAGTCTAGGATTTCACCTCATGTTCAAGTGTTGATTTGTTTTTTCCCTTAGTAAAGTATATGAACTTTTCAAGGCAATCTTTTTACCTTGTATGCCAGAATTTCCAGTACATGGATAACATGATTTTAGTTCTAATAATTATACTTTAGTGGAATGGTTGGAGGCAGTTTGAACTTACTCCTTTGGGAATTCCATAACTCCATAAAGGAAATACTATCAGAGTCTCTTCCATCAATACACTTTAGCAAGGCCATTTCAAGGACAAAATCTAATTATAATTTTGATATAGTTTTACCTTCAAAACTAAACATGAAAGTAATAATATAATATGCCTCACTTCCCCTGACTATTTTCTCTCTTTTAATTTTCTAATTTTAATGAAGTAAGGCACTCCAGGAGATGATCTTCTATATATAAAAATAGACTTGAAGGGTTTACTCTTCAAATATGGCCTTTTAATTAAAATATATCAGATTGTTAAAAAATACATGTGATTTCAGCATCTCAGAACTCTAAAAAATAACTCAATTTTAAGAGACTACAAAGAGAAAAGTAATGATAAAGATGGTCAAAATTAAGGATGGACAATTTTATTTTCAAAGGGAAGTTAATGCTGAGTGTGAAGAGAGTGTATAACACTACCATTCTGCTTCATTAGTATTTTATACTGATTTTGTGGTTCTATAAGTGACTGCAAGAAATGCAGGGCAAAAAGGAATCCACTCTAGAGTAATTTATTCACAAATCTTCAGGTTTTACCAGATTGCACAGTGGATGGAAATTGCTATCACATTTTTCTGAAGCTGTTGAGGTGTCCCCTGTTGGGTATTATGATTATCCCCTGACATCAATGATGTAGTCTTTGTGTGTAAGAACAAACTCTGGCCCTTTTTTCTCTAGTCAGATCAGTGTTTCCACTCCACATAAATTTAAATTACATTTTATATTAACAAAACACTATTTTAAAATATTTAAACTGAAATTTAAAAAACTCATTCCTGCTTCTGTTTCTCCCCCCTCCAGCCCCATATGTGACTGAGGGGGGTATTACAGGAGCCCCCGGGGTAGGAAGAGCAGAGAGGAAGTGGCACAGAAGTTTGAAGGAAGGGATAAATAGGAACAAAGAGAGAGCTGTGGGGATGTTAGACAGGAGCATACACAATGGTGGAATAGGAGTCAGAGTGATGCAGACAGAAGGAGAGGAGGAGAAGAAACAGGTGGGTCTAGAAACAGGAGTGTCAAACTCATTTGCTATGGAGGGCCAGATTTCACTTAAATGTACCTCGAGTGGGCTCTACATACCATACATTCAGAACACTAGGGCCTACACTCTCGCAGCATCGCGGAGCACTGCACTGCACAATACTACGCTCTCTCCCTAACAGAGAGAGAGTGTAGCCTCACAATATCAGAGCACAATCTCACATACTCAGCGCTCCACAATGTGTCAGGTCTCGCCACATGTAGGTATGCAAGCCTGCACTCCGCCACACCAGGAGACCACAGTCTCTCTCTCTCAGTTCGGGCCGCATGTTGGTCTATAACCACTAGAGCCACTCCCCTACAGACGCTGAAACTACACCTAGGAGTGCTCCTTCTCTACATTCCTTTGCTCTCAGCAAATAACTGAGAGACATATTACAAAATGACAAATTCCAGAGGGGCAGCCACGTTAGTCTAGTTCGGCAAAACAAACAAGGAGTCCTGTGGCTCTTTTAAAGACTAACACATTTATTTATCACATGAGCTTTCATGGGTAGAATCCCATTTCATCAGAACGAAAGTTCATGTGATAAATAAATGTGTTAGTCTTTAAAAGTGCCATAGGATTCCTTGTTTGTTTTACATTACAAAATTCGTGTCTCCATCCTGCTTCTAATTTATGGTCCACATATAGGATAACAGCTTAGTAATGTTACCAGTTACTTTGTTAGCTCAAGTGGACAAATCATATGCGATAATGTAATTAGACACTATATCATAATGCACTTCCACAGGGTCCCTTATGCACAGGCATTTCCTAACTTTGAGTGCTTGACTTTGCAAATTCAGTGTTCCTTTAATGTATTTTGATGCCATTATATTACACAGAGTGGAATAGCAGTGCGCTAGGCCCTTTCCAATCCATATGAAGATACAGTCCCCAGCCCCCAAAAGAGTGTACTATCTAAAGAGACTCTGACATGCAACCTCTCTCCATAACTCAGCCTTCATCTTTCTCCCATATCAAAATTACAGCTTCATGGCTAGTACCCCTCATGTTCTACTTCCCACATAGAGGAGTAATTCTTCACTGAGTAACCAAAGTAAATTGGTACGTAGATGATGTTAAGCCTCTACAGTCTTGTAAATACAGGAAGGATCTAAGTGAGTCGATAACAGCTGTGAAGACCAATTCAGTTAAGTATTCACTTGTGAGAGTGGCTTGGGAAAAAAAAGAGTAAATGCATTTGGCTAAGACATTAAATGGCCAACAAAGCTGATGTAATCGGTAGAGCAGAGAGGACAGAAGTGGAGTGATGCAATAAGAAAGAAGGGAAGATAAATATCAAGAGGCAGAGTAATGCATGGACATGTCGCAAGAAAGTTAAACTTGGTATGCTATAGAAGGAAAAGCCAGTAGGAAAAAAAGATCATTAGTTTAGGGGAAAGGCACATATCAAAAGAAACTACTAAAGAGGGGAAAGGTTACAATCAAGATGAAATGCAATGAGGGTCATATACGTGATGCTTGGAGCTAGAAAAAAGTCTTACGCTGGAAAGAGCTCATGAAAGTACAGAGTTTGAATCAGAACTATGTATACACTGCACATCATTGGCAGTAGGCCGCACAGAGCTACACATTGCAGTGAAAAGTGGGTTGCATCCCCCCTGCAGAATATAGTTAAACATCAGTGAAAGGCTCAGGGAGATGGGGAGACAGCCTTTCTCTGCTGTCTCTTCCCTGACAGAACCTTTCCCCCACTGCTGGAGTCTTTCCCTAGAGTGAGGAAAGGTGCTGGAGACTTTTCCCTTTGCCAGAGTGTAGACTGAGGAGGTGTTCCTTGGGTATGTAGAGAAATGTGCAGGTACATACCAACAGGATTCAGGCATGTTTTTACTCTACTCATCTAAGTAGTGCCTCACCATCTATGCTACTAGGAGGCATGCCACACATGTGTAGAGTACATACTCTATGTTTTCTACACACCTTTGTAAGGAGTGTGCAGTGCAGAGGTAACAAGTGCAAGAGATCCATGGGTCAGGACCATCACCAATAAGTGTGATGTTGTACCTTAGGGACCAGGAAGTATTAGTAGGGTAGGGAGCCAGGCATGCCGTCAACACCTTTGCAAATAGTGGATGTCCTTTGCTAGGAATGCACCCTAATGCATCGCTTCAAGAAGTATTATCCAATGACCCCTGTGTTCTGTAATTCTGAATGGAGGACTCACAAAACACAAGTAGCCAAAATAGCCAGAAGCACTGTGTGTTTTAGCATGCCCAAGATATCACCTGGCATTTATATAGCACTGCTCCACTTTATATCTTGAAGCAGTTGACAAAGAAGGGAAATTCATGATCCCTATTAACGTTGATCATCTCTCTGCAACTCACTTTCCTTAAGTAATTTACCTATCATGGTCTGAACCTTCAGTGTCAGAGCTAGGATTAGAAACCAGGCCTCTCCATTCCTAACAACATTAGGCCACATTTCCCCATAGATGCTAACTGAACAAATGCCCTGTCATGAGCTACCGCTTAATTAGAACCCAACAGTTGCCCCAGACATAAACCACCACAGGAAAGAATTTAGATTTTTTTTATTTCACTGAATACAAATGGGAAAAACTAGCCCCCAAGAGTAGTTATAAAAAAAGACAACTTGAAAGGGATTCAGTTCTGTTCATGTGAAATTATATGCTACTGGTAAATTGTGCAGTTGAGTTCTGTCACCTCTTTAAACAAACCATGGTGTGACTAGTTCTTAAGTGCTACAGGGAAGTGCAGCTAGGCTGCTAATAGGGTTGATTAGGAGCTAGGAAGAGAGTTAAAACAATAATCTTAAATGCATACAGCCTACACCAGTATAAATAAGAGGTATGTTCTTATTTACCAAAAGGTTAAGTGGTGTGGATCACATTAAACATGTTGGTCAAGATTCCCCAGTCCCAAGCGCAGATGATAGCACATACAGCATAACAAGAAACTAAAAGCAAGAAATGGAAGCAGGGAACAGGGACATGTACAAGGGGGGAGCAGGCAGGGGCGTACTGAGTGGAGCTGACTGGCCCCACTGCTACTGATTGCAGCAGAAAGTAAATGAGGCAGCACCTTAAAGGATATAGCATGCACTGCCTGAGAACTTCATGAAACAAGGTGCCTCCTGGAGATTCCATCGGGGCAAAGTGACTCTGCAGACTACCTCCAGCATGAGACATTGCTTAAAGGTAAAGAAGAATGGAAAAGGGATTATGAACATGTGAAGTTATGATTTCCTTTAAAAAAATTAATGAAACCACAGAGTAGGGCCAGAGCGAGGGAGAGGGGGTGAAATTATGTTATTCTGACAGATGGCAGAGAGGGGGCATCATCTATGTGTACACAGCAGGCCTGGCAGAGAGACTACACTTCCTGAGGTGAATCCATTACTGGTTCTCCCCCCCCAAAAAAAATGGTGCAGCTCCCCAAGGCTCTCTATACACCTCTTATGCAAGTCAAAATCTATCCCTGAATATGCAAATTCCAATCCACATAGAAAGAATAGTCCTTTGTATTCCTCATCTTTTTTTTTTTATTGGAGGAAAGAGGCTGTTTTGCTTTTAATGGTGTGCAGTAGAAAAGAAGATTCATAATTATAAATGTTCTCCTATGACTTTGCCAGTAAAAAGTATCTTCTTAATATCACATTTCTGTACACAGTACTTGAAAAGTAGAATAAAACTCAGTGCCCACAAATCTTTCTTCCATTAAGAAAAGCCATTTTACAAACATTTTTCTGCCTTTGGTGTCACAAAAGATATAATCACTGTCTTACTGGCAATGGATCCACCCTTATACATCATTGCATTATCGAGTCTTGTTTTTTATTTAGTTTATTTAGTTCTTATCAAGGGAACAAAATATTTCATTGGCTACTGGAGCTATAAAGAAGAAATGTAAATCCCTTCTTATTACCTTGACGAAGATGGGCATATGAGCATTAATTATTTTCCAAACATTTTGAAATGCCAAGTTATAAGAAAGCTTCTGCAGGCTGACTGTGATTTTCAGTGGGACTGGACACCCCATATACTGCTCTTTCTGGAGTCTGTGAATCCCATGTTTTAAAATTAGGGAAAAGCTAGCAATTCATATAGTATCTCAAGTTTCAATATTTCCTTGGTACCTTACTCCATTATTCAGAAGAGTATCAACGCTGTTCACTGTACATCAGATACTGGGATGGATCAATGCCAGCCTTATAAGCGTATATATTTGAACTGCCAGTGACAAAATGATTAATTAAAGACACAGGAAGTTGATTAAAAACAACTTTGGTATAACAATTTTTTTTTTTTTTTTACATTTATTCTAGGTAACTTGCTTCTAGCTTATCTAAGATACTTGTTTGTTGCCAGCCATTAAAAAGCAGAAGGAACTTGTGGAAAAGTTTATGGAGTCTCACAAGTTTCCTCTTCACTTTCGTATGGCAGAGAAGTAAAACCAGCAAGTTTTTGCAAGTATTTCTGGGAGTTCCTTCAAAAAGTAGTTGTGAATTTGTGAGTTACTCTACATCAGTCTCTCACTACAGATTTAGTATTTCTGCTGACAGTAAGAAAAGACAAAGTCAGAGGCGAACAATTAAATATTAGGACAGCTGACACCTCATATTGTATAATTCCTCAGCAATAGTAACTGAGATCCATCATGAGAAGCTAATCTGTAAAATAGGGCAGCGGGCCCAATTCTGATCTCATTTGCAACATTCTAAATCAGGAGCAACTCTAATGCCAATAGAGTTAAGAGCAATGTACATAATGTCAGTTTTCAGCCAGATTTCTCTTCCGGTGAGCATGTTGTTGAGATACTAATCACCTGATTGATGCAGTAAAGCTAGTGGGCGTGGGGGAGAAGAGTTCGCAGAAAAGGACAGATTCCTTTCTCAGCAGCCTTATTCCAAAGAAGTTCAAGACTCAAGACTAAAATGATAACGAGTAACAGATAGGCAATACAGGACAGATAAGTAGCAAAGAGCTTTTCTACCAGTCAAGGCAAGACATGCTGATTACAGTGGGCAGAGAAGATACAGATTGTCTAGTCTAGTTCAGCAAAACAAACAAGGAGTCTTGTGGTACTTTTAAAGACTTGCGGTGAATCTGCTTGTGTTGTAAACCAGTCTAATAAGGAATTTCTCCTTCATTGTAACAGGAGGAAGTGCACTTAAGTAACCAGGCTCCTTTGCTTAAGAGATGGCCAACAAAGGAAGATAGTCTTGTTAAAAATATATTTAATAAATAAAAATAATTTTTACAACTCTGGAAATTGCTAGTTAGGTAAGGGGAAGTAAATGCAGGACCAGACATTTGGCAACAATTCAGGTAAGGGTTGGCGAGAAGATTACTGTTAAATGGTAGGAAGCATTACATTAAAAGGTGAGTTTTAAGAAGGGTTTTTGATAGCAAGAAAAGGGAAATTGTTCCAAACTTAAAAAAAGCCAAACCCATCAAGGAGTCTGGCAGCTCTTTCAAAGACTAACAAATTTATTTATTACATGATCTTTCATGGGAGAAAATCCCACTTCATCAGACTTCAGCTTAAAGATGGAGAAGCACAAGGGCTCATTCATTTGCTCATCCACCAGTGTAACATTAAAAAAACCCATAGGGGAACACTTCAGTCTTTCTGATCTGATGCCTAGCTGTACTTAGGCAAATGGATAACAAATCAAAGCTTCAAAGAGAAACTGCAGAATTGGAATTCATATGCAGATATGACACCAATTTAGGCTTAAATAGTGACTATGGGGTTTTTTTTCCCATTTCAACAGGTAATTTTGCTTTCTCTTTCCCCTCACCTCCCTCCTATATGCTGTTGTCCACTATTTGAATCCAAACAACTGCATTGATTTGCTGTAACAGTCTGACCTGATCCTATGACTTACACTTCCCTGCATTTATTTTCCTCCCATTCATCTGTACTTCTCCATCTTGAAGCATCTGAAAAAGTGGAATTTTCTCCCATGAAAGCTCATGCGATAAATACATTTGTTCATCTTTAAAAGTGCCACTAGACTCCTTGTTTGTTTTGCTGAACTAGACTAACACGGCTACCCCTTTGGAACGTACCATTTAACAGTAATCCCTATGCCAACCCTTACCTGAACTGTTGTCAAATGTCTGATCCGGCATTTACTTCCTTTTACCTGAATAGTAATTTATATATGGTAGGCAATCTTTATGGTATCCATATTTATAAACCATCATACTTTTCCAGAGCTGTACAAATTATTTTTATTTAAGTATATTTTTAACAAGACTATCTTCCTTTGTTGGCCATCTCTCAAGCAAAGGAGACGGGTTACATAAGTGCACTTCCGCCTGTTAAAATGAAGCAAAAACTCCTTATTAGACTGGTTTACAATATAAGCAGATTCACTGCATTTTCACACCATGCAGTGGTAGGACTCCATGGGGTGTTCTAGTCCAGAAACCAAAAAACTCATGTCTTTATTTTACTTGCTGAAGTGGGGAGAAAATACCACCTAATTCATCCCCATGAATCAGACACTGCAATCCAATTCCCTGTTATTTACAATGACACTTCCTACAATTCTGTGAATGTGAACATCGTATGCAGCTAAGATTAAGAAACGTATAATATGATTTTTGTCACAAGTGCATCAAAATATAGCATTCATAATTCAAAGAATCAAGTAACCAGTTTGAGGTTGGTAACAAAATACAATAAGCCCCACAAAACCACCTTCATTTCAAAAGGTTCAACACAGTGTAGCAATGGCATATATCGGCCCAATATGATGGCTGCACGAAAGCTGTGCCTCATGCACATTTTAGAGAAAGACAATATGAAAAAGTAAACAGTTTTGTTAAGTATACATTTTGAAAACACATAGAAGATCCTGAATAAATATTCTATGATCATTAGATTTCTATCGTGAATCAGTTGTTGTTATTTGGAAAGCAATACAATGATGTCATCTGCCAAGAAGCTATTATCAAAGGTCAACTAATTCCAGCATGAAGTCAGGCAATAAAAAACAGGTATTAGAAGTTTCAGCTACCACCTAAGTGACCGGTGCACTGTAAAAGCTGCATCCCCAACCCAACATTCCAATTACACAAAAATAAAAGAACCAGTGATTCAATAAACTTATTCAAAAATCTGAAAAGCATCAGAAGTTAGGTCCCTTTGCCAAAGTTTAAAAATTTGAAATCAGCATGGAGTGCTCATCTATTTATTTAATGATGTAGGCACAATAATCACTTTTTAACTAAAACTGAAATGCTCCCTCTGAACTCCTGAACGTGAACTTTGAGATGTAAAATGTGGTAGAAATAGCTAAATGACAATGCAGATAATATCCAGGCCAAATATCCTGTTTCTGGCAGAAAACTCCAGCTTTTGGGGGTCAGCCTACCACCTGCTGTTATGGCAAGAAAATATCCCTGGAAAACTCTCCTCTGGTGCTCTACCTCCCCTCCATCTGACAGGGAAATAGGAGAATGCAGTCAACACTTGTAATAGTGTGCTGCTTATTTTGCTTTACAGCTTCCCACCAAGGTAACCGAGCATGGGTTTTCTTCCTTCCTATTCTTGGCCCTGACAGAAGGTTTGTCCAGAGGGTCTTCTGTAGGTTCCATACCCCTTCATTCTGTTTACCATATTTTTTCTCCTTTCATGTACAATCTGCCATAAACATCTCCGTGGGCATTCAGTGTGCCACCATGCCACTAGCATAATATTTCTTTTTGTATTTTTCAAGGGAAGAACTCCCACCAAGCTCCACAGAAACAAATACCTAGACTACTTGGTTTCTCACTTACATATTCTGGAGAATATGATTATTCTCCAGGTTCCTATCAGCCATAAGTCAAAAATGTTGAAGTGCTACTGAATAACACATACAAAGTGAAGCAGCAAATCAAGCCATTTTATTTTTAACAATCCCTTACAAAAAACAAACAAACCTATTTTCTTAAAAAGCGTATCCTATATATATATATATATATGTTCCATCATGGTAACATGAAGAATAAACACACAGCCATTTTTGGCTGATGGGTGTGAAATATCAATTATATAAGAAAGGCATCTAGAATACTCTTCAATCCTACAACAGGAGACACTATAGACTTGGCTATTCCTCCAAATGGAGTAGATAACCTTTGCAATTATACATGCTATGTCCCAACAGCCAGTGCATTTCACTAGCATTCAACCTTGCAATGTTTTCCTGGTGTTGTTATATTGTGGATAATTATATCTCAGTTATGACTTTTAAAACAACAGACGTCTAATAATTCATTTAAATGAATATGAGTCACTCTTTAGTGGAACACATAAACCACATTATGCAGAAGCTAGCCATATATATGTTTAAACATAACATTATAAATAATGAATGTTAATAAAATTCTAAGAAGTTCAGTTAATACACACATACTCAAACATCCCAGAACAGTAATAAATGACCATGATGGAAGAATGCTAATTAAAATGAACTACTAATGAGAAATCAACAGGTCTGCATTTGCTAATCTGCAGGTAGGGAAAGTATTTTTGCCCTTCACTACCACTATGGATATTGCAGAGATTACAGAGCCATTGCAAATAACAAGTAACAAAGTGAAAAGAAATACTTTAATATCTTGAATTCCAGTATAATCTTCAGTTATGCTGCACTGTACTTTGCCACTTTACAGGTCTGCACTGAACAATAATTCTACAGAACACGATTTTACAAAATGAAAGATACACAACCAGGTATAATGGGATCCTCCAGGTAAGCATTTAGAAGTCTCACTGTGGTTTGTAGAAAAGCACTGTAATTGATAAAAATCTTGCTCTGTTTTTTGGCCATTTTTAGCTTTCTTCTCCATCTCTTGCAATATTTAACATTACACAATGTTGTTGTGACTAACAAGATAAAAACACAGCATTGTCTTAAGGGCCAATAAAAGTATCAAAACATAGGGTGCTAATTAGCTTTCTGACTGCAGAAATGACGAGAGTCCTGTGGCACCTTAAAGACTAACAAAATGCTGTCTTTTGTCAGGTATCTGACAAAGTGGGTTGGAGTGGGTTGGAGTCTGCCTGAAGAAATGTGTTTGTTTTTAAGGTGCCACAGGACTCTCATTGTTTGTGCTGTACACAGACTAACACGGCTAATCTGCTGGAAGCATTCTGACTGAATATCAAATCAACAATATTCGATTTACAGAGATTGTCCTCGTGCTTTCGATGGAGTGGGAGAGAGGGAGGGTGACCATTTCAATAAGCCAGCATAATATAGTTTTTATTTTTGAAAGATTCTTTCAGATAGTGAAGGTCTGAATCAGTATCTAGCCTTAAAGAACATACTTGCATGTAACTATAATAAAATACATTGCTGAACCAGCCTGCTTCACCCACTCCTGTTGGTATCCTGGCACGAGTGTCACAGAGACAAAATGAGAGAGGTAATAAGGTAATATCCTCAGCTGGATTTACAGCAACACTGCATGCATAGTAACACAACATTTAAGGTAAAAAATGTTTAGAATATTCATTCAGCTCGCAGACAGAAATAAGTGCAAGTTTTATTGCCAATAATCAAACAGCTAATATCTTCCCATTTGGTGATAAAGCAGTCAACAGGAGTGGGTTCTGGTAGGAAGTATGTGGTCACATAATGGTAATGCCTTGCACGTTGAGAATTGGACAAAAACACCTTCTTAAGATGAGCCAAAGAAAAACATGCTACAATACTCAAAACTGACTGCCTGACATACGTCATTAGTATCCTATGAAAACTTGTAATTATTATTTGTATTACTGGAACCTCAGTCAGCAACCAGAACCCTGCTGTGCTTGGGACTGTATAAAACAGAAAATAAAAGGATGGTCCCTAACCCCAAAGACCTTCCACAATCGAAGTGCAAGACAAGAAACGACGGAAGGATATGAACTGACCGAAGCGCGAGTACACGATACCATACGATCAGCAGGATAGACTGTGATGTCTGCAACCTGCAGCTATGGACCCACATGCAGCTCTTTGGCTCCTCCCCCCTTGCGGCTCCCCTTCCACTTTCCCCCGCCAGGGGACCCTGCGGCAAGCACTCTGGCTCAGCTCCCAGCTCCCCCCACCAGGAGGCTACACCCACTGCAGCTCTCAAAACACTTGGTTATTGAAGGAATTTTAAAAAATGGCTCTTCTTATCATTCACGTGGCTGATGCCTGCCCTAGCCTTTGCTTTTAATCCTAAAACACAGCCATTACAGGCACCCTCCTATTACTAAGGCTGAGCATATTCCCTTTTACACTGAAGACAGCAGAAAAGTTGTCATTTACCTCAGAAGCAGAAGTGAGCTCAAAACTCACACTAAATAAAAGAGAAAGCAGTGGTTTGGGCAAATACCTTACTGCTGTGTTACAGACACATAAGGTTTAACAAACTCCTGGAGGTCTAGTATTTATGCTGCGCTGTTTATTCATCCTCAGCACTTTTACAATGTTAATCATCTATCTCAAGGACCTGGTCTGTCATAAGGCTTTGAGCATTCCTTTGATGCTCAATCTGGTTGTGTTGAGGAACTGCTGTAGGGACAGAATTTAAAAAATATTTAATAGAATACATACAGAGAAGGCAGCTGTGTAAAGGGTTTAGCAATGTTGTTTCTGGAAACATGTTCTAAATCATGATTTTTCTTAATCCCCAGTGACAGGTGGCATCAAAGCAACGTACCAACCCATGGCTGGGTTTTTAGTGTGATATTGAGAAAGGAATCACTAGATGAGTAGGTCCATGCCAGGATATTTCACAACATTCAAAAATCTTTCACTTGATCCATTTTTAATTAAACTTTGTCAAATACAAAACTCTCGCTGAGCCTGACTGATTCCCACCACTGTCAAATATGATGTTACAACTGCTAGTTCACATCTAAGTCTCATCATGGGTTTGAGAACAGAGGCTCAGCATTATGAATTAATTTTTTACAAAAAATGAACACAAGAATGAGCACACAACTCATTGCTTTTCTTACTATATCTTACCAATGAATGGGTAACAAGGGCATTTTATAATTCACTAAGAAAGCACAGTCAAGCCTTTAGGGAGAAAAATGGACTATAAAATGTCAGTATTGATGTAAGGCAGGATTATGCCTAGCCCTTACATCAGTACAAAAGCTGGAGGAGAAGAGAACTCTCCCTTACTCATTTGCAGACCAAACTGGACTGGACCCCACTTTTCATGGTGAGTGTAAAGGCTAATCTTTGCTAATGCCCTCTGAAGTGTAAGCGAACCAGTTAAGAAAGGAGAGGGCCTTATTACACCCTCCTTCCCCTAGACTGGCCAGTAAAGATGTAGATAGAAAGAAAAGCTACACCCCAGTAAGATTTCTCCAAAGTATTTTGCATCTTAGAGTTCCTGCTGTGGTATTGCAATACCACACTACCCCTAAAGTGGGTCTCTGGCTAAACAGCACAGTCTAGTCCTTAAGACTGTATGATCTACCTTTTAAAAATATGCTTTAAAGGGCCTCAAATCAAACGAAGATAAATGTCAACAAACATGTCATGCCGTACTAGCAACAACTGGAAGAGAATGCTACTAGTGGTTTTATTGCCAAGCAATATATTCCCCCAATATGTTAAACTATACTATTAATTGTTTAATATACTTTCATGATGTTGTTTCTCTTGTGATTTTACATTTGAAAAAAAATATACTACGCATGTGGTGATGGTGTATTGTCATATCCAAGTCTCAGGGGAAATGACTATTTTTCATCCCTGATGACAACCAGTGGGAGATTTCTTCAGGCAGGCAGGAAGATTTTAAATTTTCTTTGGTTCTTAAAACTAGGTATGAATACTGCAAATCCAAGAGACCACTAACAAAAGAGATATGATAGATTCATTTTGTTCTTGGCTTTACTGCATCTCTCTTTAATCTTTCCCCAGACTTTGGAGGGAGGGTAGCAGCTGTGCTCTAAATCTTCATGTTGATGACATGACAGCTTTCAACACACCCAGCTCTGTATGTTCTCTTGGAGAATGATTCTGAGGCTGAAAGGAGCAATGAAGTGAAGGTCAGTTTTATTCCAATATGGGTACATATTCTGACTAGACCAAAGAGGTTGAATTTTTTATTTATTAGCCACCATACCTTCTGTAATTTGCAATTAACATCTTTCACCAACTTCTCCCATTCATTCATTTTTAGCAGTTGTTTCTTGCCCAAAGACATAAATACCAATACTCCTGTTGAATAGGGTAATAGTGCTTACCACATTAGATTCATCTATACAAGTAAATGTACATAGGGCCCTATTCTGATTCCGGAGATGCACACACCCATACCATAAGCCCACAGGGACATTACATAGATTTATCACAGGGTTTAATTTTGCTCAGGGCCAGAATCTTCTCTCAATGGTAGCCAATGTTCAACTTCACTGAAGTTATCCACATTTACTTAATAAATCAAGAGAAGAATTCAGCCCAGAGAACGTAGCTGACCATTTGAAATCAACATCACATCGCACTGCCTAGAACCCTCAGGTAAGTCACCTTTTATTTTGATTGTGGTTGGTTTGTTGTTTCTATGTATTTGTCCTTAACAAAAACATATTATTCCAACATTTCACTGCAGTTATCCACTCAAGACCATCTCCAGACCCTGGGTAAATATGAATCTGGGGGTAATTTGGGGTGCTTTATTAACCTCTTGTGAATATGTGAGAGTGCTGGAGACTAAATACATTAGACGCTTTGAGTGAAAGCACTTGTGTTTGCCTGCTTGCATCACCTATCTATCAGTCATATGGCCATGTCCCACTGATTTATTTCCTGCCATCACATCGCAAAGAGTAAAGTTACCAAGAACTCTGTGTTCAGCAAAACCCCAGGCAACAAAGATGTAAACCTAATAAAGCAAAACCGATAAAGGCTAAGTTATGTTGATGGAAAAACTGTATTTTCAAAAACAAATGAGATGTATGTCATCTCTGTGCATTATTCCATATGTATTACATGCAGATAGAAGTAAAAAAAATGGGAACAGCAAGTTAAACAGCCTGTTCAAACAAAAACAACTTGAATAATATCTTGGGCCCAATGCTCTTTCTACAAAATGCCCATCATCTGATACTGCATTCCAAGCTGAACTGCTGAGAAGGCACTAACAAGGATGTATGTTTTGCAAATCCTTTCCATCAGAGTCTTCACTGTCTCCCATAAGCTATAAAAGCTGTTATGATCAAACAACTGTTCAGACCAAAAGAAGAAATCCAGGGATTTTTAGAATACATTTTCTAAAAAATATCTTTCAAACTTTATAGAAATAGATTGCATGATTATTTAGCCTTCTAATGAAAGGCTAAAAAAAAAACCCTTTCCAATAATTCTCTAAATCCTACAAAGTGATTTGTCACTCTGCTGACAATTTTCTTTGAAGAAAAAGAAAAATAGAGATTATGTCTTGAAGACATAGTCAGCAACAGGGTTGAGCTTCAGGACCATGATTAAAACCACATTCCTGAAAGGACAGAGCAATAGTGTAACTTCTTCGTGGTGGTGATAGCCTCTTTAGGTTCCTTACACTCAGTGGTGACTAGTGCTGAAGTGAGAGGTGGGGCCACACCTAGCAAATAGGCACCTCTCCCCCACAGCTATTATGTGAAAAGTGGGACAACCATCATTGGGGGTGTCACAGTAAAGTATATAGGGGAAGGAAGGTTGGTGGGGAAGTGGGAATAATAACACCCAATCCCATTGTTCCTGAAATTACCAAGGGACCCAGTGAGAAAGTAAACAGCATTTATCCTTCTGTCTGTGCCATGCTGCACTCCACTTATACCCTTGTGGTGTGATCTGTGTATCATTCATGGTCACTGTCACTGTGACCGTGGTGTATGGTCTAATGTAAACTATGTTGCTTAAAGTATTTTTAGAATGCTCATGGCATAACTGAACATTACTGTTCTAGCAGAATGTTTCCTGCAACATCAAACACGTGTACAGATATGAAACTCTGCCAGGGCATGTCCCAAAACGTGTCTCACATGGCTTGAATAGATGCAGACAAAGCAAGCGGTGTTTCCATAGCCAGAGAAGGCATGCATACAAAAACAATGGACTAGCTAAGCATCTGCAACATCTTGGCTCAAGAGGGGAAGATCACACCCATTGCCAGACATGGATGATCACCTCACCCGGGGGGGGAGGGGGGGGTCAAGGAAGCTTGTTAAGAGAAAGAGACACCTTTGACTGGGACTCTCTCCTTGGAAATCATCTTCTATGCAACATCAAGAACTGACATCTACCCACAGGGTGGGAAGGATCTGGCTGCAAATCTTTGCAGTCAGACCTGTGTGGTAAGCTGAGAGTAGACCAAAAGAGTGGCCCTAGTTTAGAAAGTGAGTCTTATTTCATTTGGATGTGATCAACTCCTTAATAATAATTTGATTTTATAATACGTTGACTTATAGTCACTTGAAATTTTACTGTAGTCAATATACTTGTTTATCTAAAGCAGTGCAATGTGGAATGAGAGTGTACATAGAGGCCTCACTCAGAATGAAAGCTAGTGCATATGAATTTCTTCGTTAAATTGAAGAACAAGCATAAGTGAGCTTGCAGGGTGCAGTGGGGTGCACTGAACCTTGCAATATGGTAGTTCCCAGGATTGCATCTGGGACTGGGGGTGACTGGAAGACTATCCCATCTGCGGTTAGCAAGAGCACTCTTCCACTGGGTGAAGGACCAGAGGCTAGGCATGAGCTGATCAAGGAGTGGAGGTTCACCTAGCAAAGTGGGCTAAGTCAGGGCCCAAGAGTGGAGAACTGGGGTGCCACAATGTCAAACCAGTCCAGATTGCAAGAGGGGAAGATCTTAGTGTCTCCTTGTTTTCCTAACCCCCAATCCAGCTCTGAATGTACCCTTCTCTTGCACTTCCACCAATATGCCCACAGTTCCATTGACTGATTCCATTCCCCCTCCATTCAACCCTGGCAACCCAACCCAAAATACCCTAACTTCCACCAGGTGCAATCCACTCACTTCAGGGATGTTTCAATGGATATTATATATATATAAACCCTCTCTCTGAGCGCTGGTGGACTGAAATGTGCCCTTATTTACAGGTCAACAGTGTAAATATGGACAACCATCACTGAAACTGAGAAGAACTTAGCCTTCAAGCTGTATATAAAAAGTCTAAAGTGATAGTAGAGAAGTGTTTTCTACTGGAAGATGATTAAAACACTGAAAACAACATTAATCTGTTGTTTATGTTTCAAAGAGAACAGCAATTTTTTTTCTATTCTTCCTAATGCCTCAAAATTACTACGCTGATGAATTCAAACCTGCTTTCATGTGACAGCTAAAATATAAGGTAAGAGTTTACCGGTAATATTTTGGCAACAGCATGGGCTTTGTTGGGTAAGAAAATAGATTCTATGTTTTAGTAGAAAGCAAACATTTCAGCTAAAGAGGAAAAAATAGGAATATACCACTGTTCAGCAAAAGATCTCAAAAAAACTTCAGGGACTCAAATTAAGCTCAGAAATGGCCCCATGATACATACAATTATTTACAAAACTGGATAATCTGAAGAACAGAGAGATTAAAACACTACATCCAATGTCCATAAAGGTCAATTGGAATCTTCATTACCTGTGGATCAGGCCCTAAGACATATATCTTCAAAAGAATCCTTATATGAAATGTGAGAAGGTTGCCAAAAGTTAAATAAGCTCTAATCAGAGCTGGAACAAAAATTCAGAAGAGGGTCCTTCCCTGGCTGCTTGTTCTTCGCACTTCTCACTATAGAACACTACCTCAAATCACGTGGTTTATCTAAGGAGAGGAGTTCAATCAAAGAAAAATAAGAATCCTGCTCTGTCGGAAGTGAGTTATTTCATGGATCAGTGATCTCTTCCTAAACTTCCTAAACTTTTTTTTTTTTTGGCTAGTTTGTTTTGGGTTTGTTTGTTTTTTTAAATACAAATGGCAAAGTTTTTTTTAGCATATGTGTGTGTAAACATAGACGGGTTCAGGATTATAACACTAACTTGTTGTCCAATACATTTTTTATGAAGTTTGTGTTTCACAAAAGTGGAAAAATACTGAAGTGGTTCCACTTTTATTTAACTCTGTGGGAACTGTACGCTTGAGTTTGTTGGTATGAACAATGGTATAACTCCACTAAACTGAATAGAATTGCTCCAAATTTACAAGGATGGAATCAGATGATCTGTTTTTTATTTTAATCAACTTTATTATTATAAAAGCAAGGAGTCCTGGGGCACTTTTAAAGACTAGCAAATTTCTTCAGTCATACAGCTTTCATGGACTGCAACCCACTTCATCATATGCAGTTCTCAGGTTGCTCTGCATCTCAAAAGTAACTGCTCTGGGTACATCTGAAGAAAATTCTCAGAATGTCTGAGTTACGCAACTATGATTTTTTGTGCTTTAATTTTAGAAACTATTTTTGTGAGCAAAAAACAAGAATAGTTTCATTTTATATTTGAGACTTGGCATATACATAACATGGTTACTGCTGGAAAAATCAAGTTACTATACCATTTGTGACTCCACACCAGTCATCATTTCAATCATATTAATATTCTTTTTGTTTTCTTCAATTTTAAAGCCAACCAACCTATATTAAGGCAATGTTTAAATTAAGAATGTAAATATGCAAAAGCTAGAGCATTCAATAACCAAATTTAACAATGCATTTAACACACTGATATTAAAGTTACATATTAAAGTATACTTTTAATACTCTGTGAGTTGATCTAAAATGTTATGCAATACACACAATATGGGAACTTGAACAATGAAATTCTTGAAGTCCATTTAAATTATCAACCTTAACATTATATTAACATAGTTCTTCACATAATAATCTTAAAAATAAGTAATCTAATAAAGCAGCAGGATATGTTGTATGAAGTGTACTACACATTGGTATTACTGCAGCACAAAATAACTTTTTCTGATGCAGTATATATCGGTATACTAAATGGATAAAACACTAGCACATTTCTACTGTTTGAAGGAAATGCAGAAGGTGAAGGTTCATTTTAACAATTTAATACTTCGCTAATTTGTGAGACATATGCTGCAAACAGAAGCTACAAAGCTGCATTCTCAAGTGATTGTCTGAAAATGCCAAGTCAGGGTGATCCAGCAATTGATTGCCATTAGTATGTTATTATTTCAGTTTATAGCTTGATTTTCAGGGACATTGAGCATCCAAGACTCCTGCTGAATGCTGTGAGTACTTAGCATCTGTGAAAATCTGGGCAATCATGCATCATCATCATCTCCACAATTTAAATGTGTTTGCAAAAACATTAAAGATTTGATTTTCAGAACTGATGGACTTAGGGGGGTAACTTAGCTGGAATCTGTGAAATTCAAAGATTCCAAGGTCAGCAGAGAACACCATTAACAACTAAGTCTTACCTTCGACAACACAGGCCACTGAACTTCCCCTAAATAATCTCGAGTGTTTCTTTTAGAAAAACAACTAATCTTTACTTAAAAATTGCCAGTGTTGAAGAATTCATCACACTCCCAATAAATGGTTCCAATGGTTAATTACTACACTATTAAAAAAAATTATACCTTATTTCTAGTTGGAAAATCTCAATTTCAACAAAGCTATCACAGAAATCAGACAGATTTCTGAAGAAAATCTGCCTGCCTCCCCAACTCCTTGGCAGTCCAAGCAATGAAGCCTCCTTTGAAATGTCATTATTTCCCTTGGAAGGGAGATTGTAAGAAAAGCTAATTGTAAGGATTCCACCTTCCCTCCGATTCATGATTATAAAACTTCTCTGTGACTGACTTCAGGTACTAACACGAGAAAGGTGTTTGAGTATTTAATATATATTTTATCCGTCCTTTAATGTGATTTAGCAGGTGTAAACAATAAGAAGAGTTATCACCATGTGTGTAACCAACTTTCTAGCTATACTATACTACACTCATTTGGTACACTGTGTCTTTCCATCTGTTGCATCTTCCTCATAGACTCTAAGGTCAGAAGGGACCAGCATGGTCATCTTCCTGCATCTTCCTGTTGTCTATCATCTTATACTTCCATTATAGGCTCTTTGGGACACACAAAATTTCCTCCAAGTTCTATGTTTGTACAGTGCCTGGTACATTCACCTTAGGCCTTTAGCCACTATAATTAATAACAATAAGGTAGTCCATGGAGTATGGTTTGAGAATGACTAGTCTGAGGAAAATCATTTTTCATCTTTACTATAACTGAACTTTCCTTGAACAAGTTTGGGCTGATGATTTTTCTTTCCAGAATGATCCCATTGCTCTCGTCGGATGCCCCCTAAACTTCTAAAGTAGTTTTGCCAAGCCCTCTATAGTCTTCCTGACAAAGCCGTAGCCATCTGAATGTTTCCTCACTTCTGTAGTTTGAAAGGGCTAGAATACCACTGAAGTCTTAACAGGCAACATCCTTGTCCCGCAATTCCCAGGTCTACTCTCAGACGTTATTGCAATCTCAAGCTTTCAGTTGTGTCCATAGGTCTGCATAAGTAGAGAAGACTATATGGAGTCCTGCTCAGGTGATGACAAAAAACTCATTAGCTTGACAATCTTCTTTTGAATCATCTCTGTAAATTACCTTGATGGATATGCAACAGGCTTCTTGGTCCTTGGGCACATGCTGCCATGGGCTCTTAAAAATAAGGTTTACTGAAGAGGTGGAGTGGTCCACATGAATTGGACGGGTCAGCTGACTAAGTAACATGTGACTGTCTGCTGGTAACTACATAAAGGAATGATCTTGAATCAATCCGCAAAGATGATGGCTGGAGTTAAGACTCTGAAAGAAGTGTTTCCCTTAGGAAATAAGAGACCTTGGATATAGCCAGAAAGGATTACCAAGGTGGAAGATTGTACCATCTTCTTTCCTAGCTGGTGGAGAGCAGGACAAGCCTCTGTTACCTAATATTTGTGCCATTTTACATTTTTTGTTACTAATAAAATCAGCCCTGAAGAAAGGCATAAACAAGGTGTCAGGGAAGCAAAAAACAAAACCCTAATTGGTGATTTTGCTCATTGGCTTGTACGACCTCACTAACTGGCCTGGCACTCATCAGGATCATTCAGGTTGACCAGGCAGTAATGGGTTAACATGAAGTTCAGAATCATATAAGAACTGATTTACTAATTTATTCTGCTAAGGGTTTGTAAGAGTATTATCTAAGCAGCAGGCCTTCTTGTAGGTTCATTAATTTCTATGAAAAATATCAATATAATCTCCTACTGAATTTATACAGTACATACCACGAAAGAAAGACTTAAGTAAATCTTAACAGCAATAGATACAGGTTTATAAGTATTTCTAGTGAGAAGGCCCTTTTCTCTGGGAAAATGTAGCTATCTATATAGATAGATAGATATCATAAACCGCATCACGTTGTTAACTACTTAACACTCAACACCCCTTTGAGGTAGGTATTATTAAACACCATAGAGATCCACTGAGCTACACACAGTGGAGCTTCAGCATTATAAACACCTCAGGAGTGGAGTTTGTTCATAATGCTGAATAAAACATTATGGTTGTTCTTTAAGTTTACAGCTGAACATTAACTTAGTACAATTTTGAAACTTTACTATGAAGAAGAAAAATGCTGCTTTTAACTATCTTAATTTAAAGTTCTGGAATAGCCTTCCAAAGAGAGCTGTGGGGGGAAAAAACAACTGCTTTCAAAACAGGGCTCGATAAATTTATGGAGGGGACTGTATGATGGGGTGGCCTAGTTTAGCAATTGACTGATCTTTGACTACTGGTAATGGATATGCCTGTGGCCTAAGAAGGGTTATTAGATAGTGTAGGTTCTGAGTTCTGAGAATTCTTTCTTGCGTGACTGGCTGGTGAGACTTGCCCACATGTTCATCATATTTGGGGTTGGGAAGGAAATTTCCCCCAGGGCAGATTGGCTAGGGCTCTGGGGGTTTTTCACCTTCCTCTGTCGCATGGGGCATGGCTCACGTGCTAGTGGATTCTCTGTATCTTAGTCTTTAAATCATGATTGGAGGACTTTAATAACTCAGTCATAGGTTAGAGGCTTATTGCAGAAGTAGGTGGGTGAGATTTTGCGGCCTGCATTGTGCAGGAGGTCAGACTAGATGAGCATACTGGTTCCTTCTGACCTTAAAGTCTATGGCTATGTCTACACTAGAAAAAATTAAGTTGACTTAATAAGGTCATCTTTAAGTCAACTTAGTCCATTTTGTTAAGTCGACCTAACCACCCTTAAGTCAATTTAATAAAGTCAGCTTAAGGGTTACTCCCCGTCCACGCCATCCTTAAGTCGACTTAAGCCTTAAGTCGACCTAATGGGCGGTTCTTATTAAGTCGACTTAAGGAATTTCTTAAGTCGACTTAATGAAAGTCTGGTGTAGACAGGGAGTAATTTAGGTTGACTTAAGGGTCCTTAAGTCAACCTAAATTGCTAGTGTAGACATAGCCTATCAGTCTATAAATGCAAGAAGCACAGCAATAGTTAGGCAAAGTATTGGGCCACATTTGCCTACTTTTTTGTTTGTTTGATTTGTCTCTGCTGCTGCCTGACTGCATATTTTTGGTTCCACATGAGGTGTGTGGTGTGACTGAACACTCTGATGTTCATAACTCTGAGGTGGTATTATACAGCCAGCAGGAATCCACTTCACCACAAGATGAGGACGATTATAACATCCAATGTACTTCTACATAGACCACCATTAAAAGATTAATATCTATCAATAGTCACCACGGTGGCAATTAAGAAATCACTATGAGATAACTAATGATAAAAGGACTGTTCAATGGGAATCCATTGCATGCAGTCAAGCTTTTTAAGCTTCATCAATTATGCTTAAGCAATGTGTCCCCATAAAAACATTCTCAATTACTAGCCAAATTAGGTTGAGATACTCCAGTTGCTTCTTTTTCTAAATATATGGAAATACTGTAATAGCTCTTACTTCACTATGCTGTAATTGCTGGCAAATGTTCTCTCCATTTATCTGAAGATGTAAACCACACTCACTTCTGTATCAGTGGACTTTTAAAGATAAGTCTATCTCAATTCAACTTTTCATTCAAAGATCTCAAAATCCTTTGTAAACATGAATAAACATTATCATCCCTATTTAAGAAGTGGAAAATATGAAGTATGATAGCTTATGCATATAGGGGTTTTTCACCTTCCTCTGTAGCACGGGGCATGGTTCATCTATCGGTGAATTCTCTGCATCTTAAAGTCCTTAAATCATGATACAAGGAGGTAAATAACTCAGTCATAGGTTGGTGGCCTATTGCTGGAGTGGGTGGGTGAGGTCTTGAGGCCTGCATTTTGCAGGAGATCAAACTAGATGATCGTACTGGTCCCTTCTGACCTTAGAGTCTATGAGTCTTAGCCACCAATTTAAAATATTTTGATGCTTCAATTTTAGATACCTAAAATTGAGATGGCTTGGGCCTGAAGAATAATGGTATTTTAGTTAAGGCCCTAACTAGACTTAGGAGCTCATGGGTCTATCTGGATGTAACATGATTTGACTCACTGCCCTAGAACATCCTGCTTGCTATCTGGGGAATCAACATTCAGTCAGGCAGATGCCGTTCTCTGCGGTGTCTTGCCCTCCAACCTATCTCTGCTACACCTTCCTTCCCATGACTCAAACCCCTGGCTGAGTCACAGTCTATGTTTCCTCTGTCAGGGGATTCTGCAGTCCAGCATGCCTCTTCCCGCTGTGGCCATTGCGGTCCTGTCACCACTCCAATGGCAATCAGGGGAAGAGAGAACTCAGGCCCACCCACTACTCTGGGTCCTAGCCCAGGGACCCTGTGTATGTGTGTGGCAGCTTTCTCTTTGTCTCCCCCCAACTCCTCTATGGATTTCCCAGGGCCCCTTTCCCACAGCCCAGTGGCTTCTCTGCCTTGGGCTCTGCTGTCCCAGCAGCCAGCCATTGCTCTGTCCAGGGTGCTCAGAGTCTTCCCTCTTAAAGATCCTGGAAGCCACTCTGCTTGCTCTGCAGCTCCCTTTTATACTGGCCTCCTCGGCAATGATTGGATACCACATTTGCTTTCCTATTGGCTACCTTTCATGCAGCCTCCTCTAAGGCCCTCTTAACCCTTTCCAGACCAGTGAGGGACAGACACCCCACCACACTGGCTCTACTACAGACAGACCTCCTATGAAACCTTAAGAAAGTCACAATTGGTGTCTCACCTCCCCAAATGAAAAAAGATTGAGATAAAATTACTTCCTTTTACCCACTCTTTGGCTGTTTATTTAGCTTTTGGGGCAGCTTTGTGTTTTACAGCAAATGTTCTGGCAAAATGTGGTCCTCATCATAGTTGGAGCCTCTAAGCCCTACTAGAATAGGAATAAATTTTAACAAGGACTAAGCAACCAACTGCTCCCACCGAATGTATTGCTCTTATAGGTGCAAAGCAGTGATGTGTCTCACAATGGGCAACTGAATATTGAAATGCTCAAAATCAAGGATCTTGTCACACAATACCCCATGACAGAGATGGGAAATTGAACCAAAACCCCCATATTTCCTGTTCTGTGCTCAGATCAGAACCACTCCTGCAGCAAAAGATTCAGAAACTGCAAAATACTTATTTTGTGAACTTTGACAGGGATGAATACACCCTAGTCCACAAAACCACAAAGGGCTGTAGCTCTCTCTGTATTCCCTAGTGTTAACAACTCATCCTAATATGGATTAATCTCAGAGAAGTATCAACAATTCTGCATTAACATGAGATACACAACACTTTGAAATTCTGGAACGTCTTAAATTTCATGCTTCACTGACATCAGAGGAACCTACATCTGGAATGCAATGCCCTTGGGCAATATCTTAAGAACCAAATAAACTCCAATTTCTCCCAAGTGATCTAACATGTTGATTAGTTGTTTTCAACCACTTCAAGGTGAGGGATAGACACCTCAGATTGTAGTGTCATCAACACAGGTTCATTTTCTGATTCAATCCTTTGATACAAGGCAGGGTTCAGATACTAATATGCAGAGACTTTGTTGCAAGTAGGAATAGTAATGGACACAGGGAGTAACTATAATATGTTCTGTACAATAGAGGAAAATAATCAGAGCACATCCTATTGATCAATCAGACAGGAGTTATGGTTATTCCAGGACGTTAATACCAAAATTATTTTCACATGAAAAGAGTACCCCCTATATACTGAGCAAAAACCTTTTTTTTTTTTAAATTCAAGAAGAGCAAGGCCATTAAATGTCATATAGAGCTTTTTATCCATGTAGAAATGGGATGGAAAATCTTAGTTGTTTAAGTACCAGTTATTGGAGGACGGGTTTCAACAGGGCTAGTTGAAATTGGTGAAGGTTTGCAAATGACATTGAAATGAAATGCAGAAATGATTCATTTTAAAATTATCAAAACAAATTTTTACACTTTTTTTAAACAAATCCCTTATTGTATAGTTGTCCAAAGCTTAATTTTTTCAGCAAATTTATTACTTGATGAAAAAAATCACCCAGCTGTAACTGGAATTTGTAGGGGACTCTGCACAAAAACAAAACCTCCCCCCGCCCCAACTAGAATTAGATAAGTTTATGGAAGATAGGTCCATTAATGGCTATTAGCCAGATGAGCAGGGATTGCTGTTTGCCAGATGCTGGGAATGAGTGACAAGATGGATCACCTAATGATTACCTGTTTTATTCATTCCTTCTGAAGCACCTCACATTAGCCACTGTCAGAAGACAGGATGCTGGGCTCAATGGATCATTTGTCTGACCCTGTGTAGCTGTTCTTATGTTCAGAATAAAAAAGAAAAATAGGCAATAAGAAAATTAGAAGCTAACAATGATGGGGTAACCTCAAACGAGTCAATACTCATCTGAATTCTCTAAACATATGGAGGGCCCCACCAGGTTACATGGCCCTCTGGCATCCCTCTGCCTCCTTAAATCCTTCAGTACTATCAGGTGCATCTACTTGAAGGAGAGGACTGTAGCTTGCTGTCCCTTGCTTGCTGACTATGGACTAGTGGCTTGTTATGTTCAGGATCTCTTCGAAGACTGTGAGGGGCACATCCTGAGGCCAAGAAAAGAAGGATAATCCTGCAGTTAGGATACTAGTCTAGGACTTGGAGACGCAGGTCCCAAGTCATTGCTCTGCTGCAGATTTCCTATATGATGTTGAGCTAGTCACTTATCCTATTTTACTAATGAGAAACTGAGGCACACGGAGGCTAATAGTACTTCCTCTATCTCAAAGGTATAAATACATTAAAAGACTGAAGGACACTCAAATAGTATGGTAATGGGAGCCATGTAAGTACCTAACAGAGAGATGGCAAAGCTGATCATCCTCACTTTCCATGCACCAAGAAATACTCCCTCTTTAAAAATGCTCAGAAACAAAATCAAAATTCAGTCTGATTTTTTTTATTCACCTCCATTCTTCAGCATTTTCAAATTCAGTTAGACTCAAATCAAATTCTGTTTTTCATTTTTTTGGAATTGCCAGATAACCAAAAAAGTAGTTATTCACCCAGCTCTTCTAAGTATGTATATTTATATAATGTAGCAGTTTTAAAGGTACATCTTTCAACAGTTTCACGTGTATACACTGTGGTATAAGGCCACCCCACATTACATGTTGCAAAAAGAAAACAGTTCTATAAAACACCAGGAACAATTCCAAGTGGGGACAAGCACTTCCAGTTCCTAGTTCATTCAATATACAAATGTGTGTATTTTATATAAATACATGACAAAGACTCAGAATTTCTATTTTCTGTAAAAATTTAAACAGGACTATTTGCCTACTTCTGATGACTGTCAAGAGTATGTATTCAAACAATGATGTTTTCAATCTAGGAAAGATGGTCAAGTTAATTTTTTAAAAAGTTAAAAGCACAAGAACATAAAAACAGCCATACAAGAAAGAAAGTGTTTTTACACAATGAAAATCTAAATGACTGAAAAAAAACAGAGTGAATTACTGTAGCACAGAGTAACAAAAGCTTATACATAGATAAAATTATGTAACATGTTTTCACATCCCCATTATTCTCTGTTCTACCCATAAAAACCTGAACTTACTAGACAGTATTTTGACTCAGCCTATTATTTGCCAACATGAAAATAGTGACTCTTGATCCTGCTGAATTTTGTACATCTTATTTAGCCATGGCAAAACACAAAAAGTCTTAAATTGTTTATAAATCAGATATTTGACAGAAGAAATGTTCTGTTCTAAATAAGTACTCCAGGGGGTTAATGCATCAACTTCCACCCCCTTCCTTAAAAAAAAAAAATTCTGCATAGTCACTTGGAAAAATTGTGCTAGAATAATAGATTCAATGTTCTGTATTATAAACTAGGCTCAACAGTGTTCTACCAGCCATTAAAGGGGCATTACTGTCTGCTGTTTCTGAAAGAACTTCCCTTTGTCATAATTTAAATCAGCTTTCATTTTTAATCTACATACATAAAAGATTAAATCCTAGAAGCTTTAATTACTTTGAAAATCTCTTACTGAATAATTTCATCTCACTGCATGGTTTCTTGTATACCAAAACCCTCAGGGAAGTCCTTAAGGGCAAAACCCTTTACTAAGTCTATGGTCTCAATCTGAGATCCCTAGTAGAAATAGTAACATAAGTCCATTTCAGTGCATAAGTGTCCCTGCTACATATGCTAGTTGTTCACCAGATCCACGTGAGGAAGAGTGTTCTTCAAAAAAGAGGGTATAGTTTAGCCAAAAAGGAACATTTTTCCTTTGACAAATGCTCAGTTCCAAATCTTTCTATGTCAGTTGCCTAGAAATAAGATCCTGTTGGGAACAAAAATATTTCACCCCTGAGGGTACATCTATACTGATTCCACTGCATTGGGTTCCATGGATCAATGCAGCAAGGTCAACTGAGCAGCCACTGAAAACCCACTCAATCAATCTCGGAAGTGCTCTCCGTTCAATGCTGTAACTCCACCTCTTGGAAAAGAGTAACACTGCATTGTCCGGAAAGCATTTCCTGTTACCACAGTGCGGTGAAGACACCATGGTAAGAGAGCGTAAGTAAGTTGACAGGAGGTATGCATTCTACAGTACATAGCTTTCATGTCTCCCATCGAACCAACACAACAATGAAGACCAGGCCAGGAGTAAGGAATAGCTTATCTACAACAGCTATAAAACCCATGGAGCAGCTCTGCTAAAGAGACAATACTCCTAAGCATAGCCAAATGTTTATCTGCTAGGGCCACAAAACAAATGGAACAGACTTTTAGATTGGCCTTACTTGAAATGTCATTTTGCTGGTTCATGAGGCAGACATATTAGATTTCTTGTACTGATATTGCCCAAGCGAGATACAGCAGATGAGTAAATGACTTCTTTCTTCCCTTTCCCAACAGGTACATAGCACGTTAGAGTTTTTATAATTGAATTCTCTATGTTGTCAGAGACAGAGAGCCAGGAAGTCTGGAGAGTGCTGGTAGCTAGAACAGGGATCCTTAATCAAGACCATGCCTTTAATATAGCAAGTGCCCCCCAGATATAGGATTAATTAATGTATGACCGCTAATCATATGCAGGAAAAGTAGAGCTCTCCAAAGCTTTCCCACAGCCAGAGATTTACAACACTTGGGAACAAGGTGGGAAGCAGACTGAAGCTATGCAAAATTCTAAACGTAACCCTCCCCTGACAGGAAAATTTCACACATCTAAGCATATAATCTTTTAGAAGAACTTGTTCTTCTTTAGAGCACACATAAAATAACCCATTATTCTTTAACTATTATGACTAAGATTTACAACATCCAATAAAAAGGGAAGAATAGATTTTTATCACTGTCAAGCAAAAGAAGAAAGATGACTGACAGAGCTACTTTTGTAGAACTTCATTTACAAAACATAATATCAACAATAATAAAAACACTATATAATTAATTTGTATTTTGCTAAAAAAAAAGCATATCTTTATTAGAAAAACATCCAGTCTGGAACATTTGAAGAAATGGAGAATTGACCATGATAGTTGGTTCTGTTACAGATGTTTTAACAAGTTTATTTGGGTTGACTAGATGTTTTCTGGCTGTTGTCTACTCAGGGTGAGGACCCTAGAGGGCGCCGTGGTGCTCGGTAAACAAACTGAGCTGTCACTCATTCAAGTGCCAATCATAACGGGGCTGTGTGCAGAACATTGAAGTGCCTACTGCAAATCCTAGCATGAGGGGTGCATAACTTTAGGGCCGTGTGCACTAGTGGCAGGAAATCACCCTATATAAGGAAGCCAGCCCTTTGCCTCATGCTGCCCAACCGAGAGGCAGTGTAGCACGTAACCTACTTCCCTTTCCCCTACTGTGGGTAACAGTTCCAATGGTTAAATTGCCCTCGCTTAAACTGTGCCTTATTTGAATTTGACTGCCCTCAGCATCTAGCCATTGGTGGTTCTTACGTTTCTCCCCTCTAAATTAAACAGCTCTTTAGCACCCAGTGTATAAATACCTTCATGGAGGGAAAAATACTGTCATGTCACCTCTCTCTGATAAAACTCAACAGATTGCTCTCACACACACATTAAAGGCATTTTCTTCAGCCCTTGTGTCTCTTTTCTTCCTCCTCTCCAATTTTTTAAGACCCTTTTTAAAATTGTGGATGCTTTTCCTGTGTTTGCAGTGATGCTCACATTGTCCCTTTTTGCCACAGCATCACATCAGGGAGCTCATGTTGTTT
Source organism: Pelusios castaneus (assembly GCA_007922175.1). Classification (NCBI taxonomy): domain Eukaryota; kingdom Metazoa; phylum Chordata; order Testudines; family Pelomedusidae; genus Pelusios; species Pelusios castaneus. The sequence goes on from ML685777.1 coordinate 13,828,386, forward strand.
GCCCACTTTGACTTCTCTTCAGAGTCACTGCTTTCCTGGATACATTTTCCCATACTGCAAATATGGCCAGCATTCTTTGTTCCCAGATGCAGAACTCTGCATTTAGGTGTATTAAAATGCATTTTGTGTGAAATGGCACAACAAAATGAGTCTATGACTGTTCTGTCCACATAAGTATTTCTCATTCAGCCAGTCTTTGTGTCATCTTCAAATTTTATTAACAGTGATTTTCTATTTACTTCCAGATTGAACATAACAATGTTCAACAACATTGGGCCTTGTTCCGGTTCTTGCAGAATCCCACTAGAAACACCCCCAGTACATGATGATTCCTCATTGACAACTCCTTTTTGAAATATCACAACCATTTTTAGCCCATTTAATGTGAGCTCTATTGATATTGAATACTTCTAGTATTTTAATCACAGTGTCACGCAGTGCTAGGTCAAATGCCTTCCAGATGTTTAAGTATATTATATCTACACAGTTACCTTCATCAACCATACTTACAATCTCAGCAAAGAATGAAATCTGGTTACTTTGTCAAGACCTATTTTTCACAAAGCCATGTTGCTTAGCATTATTTATTGCTATCTTTTAATTCTTGAGCAATTTGAGACTTATACCATTATTTTATTTATGTTAAGCTAATTGGCCTATAGTTTTGTCTCCTGGACTTTCTCCAGAATTTAAGATTTATTAATAATAACATCAGCAAGACATGTTTCCTCAGACAACTCTTTTGAGACTCATGGATGCAAGTTTTTTGGGCCCGATGACTTAAAAATATATATCCCTAGTAGATGTTGCTCAATTATTGATGGACTGGAAAGTTTATCATCATCCTCAAATTATCTGGATATATCAATGTTATTCTGATGCAATAAGTGGAACAGCATGAGGTAGATTTATAGAGTATATTAGTATGACTATATATTGCCATAATATGACAAGAGTAATAGTGAAGGATAATAAATCAAGGACTTACCCTTGCAAATACAAGTAGTCCCAATTAAATCAGTGGACTGCTTTCTCCTCTGATGTAAAACAGCTTATGCCAGGCTTGAGTTCACCACCCAATTTGAATCCTCCCATAAGAACTACTTGCATGATTCAAAGTTTGAAAAAAAATCACCTCTCATTGCATTTTCAATAAACTTTTTCATATATGGTATTTTATTAATATATTAAAACAGGTATGGTCATGTTTGTGGTATGTGTGCTAATTACACTTACAGTATTTCAAAACTGATACCAAGATGATGAATTCCATTTGGGAAGACAAACGGACAGATCTAATTATTAAAGTACACTATCTGAAAAAAGTTTCAATTTTTTATTTTGCCAAAATTTCCTCATCTCACCAATATCGCTTTTAAGGAATTTTTTTGGTAAACTATATAGCAAAAGGAGGGCATTACAGTTTCTGACCTACGCTGATCCTGCTCTTCCCCATTCACGGCTGAGAAATTTTAGCCTCCTGCCCATAATTTCACCAGGTTCTGGGTAAATTTTCTTCAACAATTAATTGATCACTTAAATGTCGGCTTTATAGTTAAATATACTTTAAAAAATAATTTTATTTTAAAGACATTATTTCAAGTGAATTTTTTCAATTGATTTTAAGTACATATATTTTACTGACTAGTGAAAAAGAAAAGTTGAAAGCTTACAAAGATATACAGTGCTCCATAAAGTGGGAGGCATAGGGCCCCCGATCCAAGTTCCACTGAAATCAGTGGAAAGACTACTACTGATATCAAAGATCTGTGGATCAGGCCCTCAATGAATATAGAATTATGAATGATAGTTAAGTTTTTGGGATCCCATTCTACTCCCTCTGAAGTGACTAGAATTTTTTTATATTGATTTTGGTGACAGCTGGAATGGGCTCAGTCTCCACCAAGGATGGCCAGATAGGTAAGAACAAACAGAAGTTCTACTGAAAATAATACAGCCATTCATCTAAATAAGGATTGGGCCACAAAGTTGGCCATATAGGGCGTCAGCAAGACTTTATTTTTATGTTATCTAGTAAGGGTTTGCAGAATTGGGCAAGTGGATGGGAGCCAACGGTTCAAACATGTTACAATTAGTTATGATTTAACAGTAGCTGCTTTGCCATAACGAGGGATGAAGGTGGGGGTAGCACAGGAAAAAAAAGTGTACTCATCTTTCATTCCTCTGATTTGAAAAAAGAAATAAAGCAATTAAAATGTGAAATACTTCACAGCTTTCCTGAAGCACAACATTCAAGGCCCAAACGCGCCTGCACGTCAGAAACTTTATGGATGGAAGGAGTTTCCATTCAAAGTAATGGGACTACTTAGATGTAAAGTTACTCATGCACATGTATTTGCAGGATTAGGCACACAGTTGTTGGTTTGAAAGAGGATGCTACAGAATGCTGCACCAAACAGAAATCTTTGCGACAATCCCCACCACTGCAACTGCTTTACTGTAACAGAATGAGCTACTATTATGCCGGAAATAACATAGCATCACCAAAGCATGACACTGCAATAGTGAAAATCCTGCCTTTATGGCAGACACTGAATCACAAGATTTAATACTGTCCCAAAATTTAGTATGTACAGCAGAAACCTAGAACCTTCTTCAGGAAGTCAACGTGGAATAACTTTAAAAAAATTCTACTTTTCTTGCATGCATTTGGTATTATAATCATACTATACATAGCAAATCTATAGCACCTTTCAGTCAAAGATTTTAAAGCACAACAAAAACATAGCCTCACAATACCCTCCCATTGAGATAGCAAGTATTTATTATCTCTATTTGACAGATGGGAAACTGAGACTTGGAGAGATTAAAGATTAAATTTGCAAAAATGTAAACTTAATTTGGATGCCGCAATGTTTTAGTGGCCAATTCTAGGTAAGTCTCAAATTTGCCAGCAGAAAATAAGATGCTCAAGTAGACACTTCGGAAAATAATGACCTAAGAGACGTGCCCAAAGTCAAGCAGGAATTCTTTGGTAGAGCCATGAATAGAATTCGTGTTGCTGATTCCCAAGCTCCTATTCTTTTTCCGCTGACAAATAACGGTGCACTTTTCAGACATGTCAGACCACGTATAAGTATTGAAAACCTCGTCACAATCATTGATGTTAAACTTCTCTGCCTAAATAAAAATGTTTTATATTTCTGAATGACCACATAAAATTGTCTATAATATGGCACAAAATTTAAAAACCTACACTCAGGCTTCTCTAAATGTTTCCTTATGCTTGTTTATATTTGTTCTCTCGCTTGCTCACTCTCTCACATACTGAGCCATTCTTGAATGCAGGGAAATCTCGGCCTTCCAATTAGGCTTCACCTTAACTAAGCCTACTGACACATGACACCTTATTACTTATGAAGGCCACAACTGTTTGAACAAAAAGACAAAAAGCCTTAAAAGAAGATTTGTGTCAACTATGCTTTTATTATATCAAAGAAAATAGTTCTTACATTTTTGAGCTAAGATTCAAGGTAAAAAAAAATTCAATTTTCTTTTTAATTCCACAAGAACAATTGCTCTTAAATACAAACATTTTCCTACTGTGTTTGAAATTCAAACATTTTGAGACCCACAAATACTTAAGCAGATGCTTACATAAAGTATTTATCAAGTCCTGTTGACTTTGATTGGATTCTTCACTTGCTTTAAGTACAGCAAAGAATTAGGTATGTGAATCACCAGATTGGGTCCTTCAATGATTTCACTGGCTATGTAAGACCTCCACCATCACCCCCCACCCCCACAACATTGCATAAAGTAAAGAAACAGCACAAATAATAAAGGGTAAAGGGGAATGTACAACTTCTTTCTGTTTTAGTAGTTTTAAAAAAGTATTAACAGAGGCAAAAAAGTAGGTAAGGACAGTTGTTTGCTTAACCCTGTCAATTTTTATCCTCCCAACCACTCTTTGGAAGGAAGAGATGGGAAAATCCAATAATAGAGCACTATTCATCACAGTCAAAAGTTGGAGAAAGTCTAAGCAGGCTGGAAATATGAATTCAGTTAATAGCAACGGTTGACATGCCACTGGCATATCTGATATTTCACAAAGGGAAGAGCTCTGGCTCAGAAATTATACAAGATTTATGGCAAATATATTTGATAATCTCCTATAGAAAATTCATTTAATAGAAGCAAATGTAATTAAGGAAGATGTGGAAGAAGAAAAAAAAGAAAATTTGTTTTTAGAATTAAAAAAATAAAACAAAATGGAAAAACCTCAATGAATATGACTTTTAGTATGAGGAATTTTTTTTTATACACCAAAAAATATTCACACATTGAACATGATATATTCCTCTGTGCAGGCTTCTTTCAGGAGGTGTTCTTTATCTCAGCATATATGCCATGAGATACAAGGTTGCCATGGCAAACATATTTTTTATTGAACAGAAAGGTAAATAAATAATAGATGTACCATGTGTTGGCACATAAATAAATGCTGCTCAAAAGGTATAGTAAAATTACATCCTCTGCAACTGTATAACTTTTGCTTTTCCTGAATAAGCAACTTTACATCATGCTATATGGAAGGAGAGCTACAGGCAAGGTGCTCTCCTTCTAAACTCTTGTGGCAAGAAATCACCATTTCAAGTTAAAGGCAAAACATTACATTGTTGTAATGTAAATAACAGTCTTATGTAACAATCACAATGTTTGCAGTGAATGTATTACTGACTGTTGTGCATTTAAAATCACAACCCTACCATATATTAACGTAATTTTAAAATGTCGACACTAGAAAAAGTTAGGTCAACTTTGTTAAGTCGACTTAATAAGGTCGACTCTAAGTCAACTTAAAGTCAACCTTATTAAGTTGACTTTACAAAGTGGACTAAGTCGACTTAGTCCACTTTGTTAAGAAGACCTAACCACCCTTAAGTTGACTTAATAAAGTTGACTTAAGTGTTACTCCATGTCCACACTGTCCTTAAGTCGACTGAAGGAGTTGATTTAAGGTTAAGTCGACCTAATGGGTGGTTCCTGTTAAGTCGACTTCAGCTTTCATTAAGTTGACTTAAGGAATTCCTTAGGTCGACTTAATGAAAGTCTGGTGTAGACAGGGAGTAATTTAGGATGACTTAAGCCTCCTTAAGTCGACCTAAATTGCTAGTGTAGACATAGCCTTACAGTGCAATTTTTAGCCACTCAGCCAGCACCCCAGTAACTTCAGTTACCTGACCTAGGACACTGGTGCCATGGGTCTTTCATTGAAGTGTAGACATATCCTAGGAATAAGGAAATGAGACTGGATTTATAAAGGGAAGAGACTGAAAAGAAAGTGAGGATTACATAGAGATTGCATAACTGAGGGAGGGAGGGAGGGAGGGAGAGTGGGCTCTGTTGATAACAGAAACGAGGAGGTGGAAGTGATGAGCAAGAATGAAGGGAAGCTGTAAAGTAGAAGAACTAAGGTCAGGATGGTGGGAAATCCCAAATGAAATGTGAGAAATACAAGAAAAGATGGAGATGGTGTGTGAGAGAGAGAGAGAGAGAGAGAGAGGAAATTCTGGGAATAATTCATACAAAGGCGGTAATTTATAAAACAGTTATAGATGAAATTGTGTAAAGAGAGAGAGAGTGCATAGAGGAAGGAAAAAGGAGATTGTCGGAGTTGTTGGCTTTAGCTGATACCCACAGGAAAGGAGAGACTGTCATGGTACTCTGTATGGAGACAAGGAGCTGTCCAGCAGGTTCAGGGTTTAAATGCCTTTTAGAGCCTACCTTCTGTCTTCTTTTTCTCCTCCTGCTCTCACCAGCTCTCCATAAGGTAGACAGATCATTAGGGTCTTGATGTCAGCAACTTGGTTTAAGATGTAAAGCAGTCTTCTTTCCCATTCCCTGTGACAGGGCACAAAATGGGCATATTCCCCTTTCCATATGCATCTACAAGCAGACTCCACCAGAAATGAAGTAGTGACTGCCTGTGACTATTTTCCTTCTCATGACATCTAAGCTTTTTCTGCAATAAAACTTTCTGATTGGGAGATGGCTGACAAATTACCTTACATTTTCCAAGGGGGTAGGGGAGAAGTTAAGATATAACCCTGGAAATTATACTTATTTCTAGGGAACAAGAATTCTGCAATCACTATTTTTTGCATAAAATAGAAGTTAACATCAAATGGAGCTATCTGCTTTAGAGACATGGAATTTCTGCTGAAAGCTATGATATGCATATTTCATGATAATATGTCATCTGAGAATGACAATTTTACAAATATAACTGTAGTGGGAATCGGTTAGTATGCTGTAAAGGAGGGGAAGCGGGGGAATCTCATCAATTCAACCCAAACCTGCAATATCATTCCTTTACCAAACACAAGCAGGCCCTGATCCTGCCGCCTGATCCATTTGCACAGAACCCAGCACTCCTGCAATGCCCAATACACTGAGGCTCTGCATAGGCCCAGGAATCCACAGGGGCAGCAGACTGCTTAAGGTGTGATTTACAAAATTTTGTATCTTTTTTTTTAATCTCCCATCAAAATATTTCCCAGGTCATATAATTTTCAAATTATCTGACAATTTATAATTCTGCATTCCAGCAGTATTTAATTTTGTAAAGTAATTTCTTCTTCTTTCCTTTCCCTCCACCCCCATTATTATTATTAGTAGATATTTTGCTATGTAAATCGGCAAAAGTAAAAAAAATGACATGCATTACACAAAAGTAATTAAATCTATGGGATACTATAAAATAATACTTTCAATGTTTTAATGAACTATAAAAATAATTAAAACAGATATCCCAAGAACTACTGTTTAATACCTAAATGTAAAGGAACACTGTCAATAAAAATCATATTTTTAAAATATACTTCTCCTTAAAACTAACATAATTAAAAGCACAGCCAATCCACTTTTTACTGTTAATTTGTTCATTGAGGTCCCAACTCTGCACTAAGATCTGTAGTGGTAGAGGGATCTCCTTGTACTGAGCTCATTATAGGATCAAGGCCCGGCTTTGTAATTTTCTCTCAGGCTGGGCAATGACAGTCAATTAATTCACTTTCATGTTCTGGTTCATAATTCTGCAGGGATTGGATCCAAACACCCTAAGGGAGAGTTTGTTTAAAATAACTGTTCCTATTAGAATTAGAATCATGGAAACTTTTCTGTTGGCCTTACCAGTTGTGAAAGAACATCTTATAAAAATCTAAACCTTTGCTCTTGCAAACAAGGCTTTTGGTGCACCTGAATGTTATGTTTAAAATTGCTGTGTTATTTTTTTCTGAATTACGTGTGGCTAATTCTTCCTGTTTTTATTTTATTTATACCAAAAAAGAACAAAAACATTCTGAAAACATAAAACAATTAAGTTACTGTTGATTTTAAATAAACTGTTACAGTGTCGGACTCTGAAGTACCAATGCAGAATCCTACAGCACTTAATTACATGTATACTTCCACTGATGTCTCAGCACGAGGGGATACTGCACCCTCTTTCTAGCCCATACTGTTTAGAGTTTGATCCCATACTTTCAAGTTTGCCAAATGTTATCAAAATACACAATACTGAACTTTTAAAAATAAATTCAGAGAATCTCCAGAATGACCACATATGGAACAAGCCAAGAGCCTGATTAAAATTTGCATTTATTGATCACCTTCCAACCTGTGAGACTTCAAAGAACTTTTAATACTACAAGTTATTGTAGTGTAAATATGTGCTTGTACCAATACCAATTAGTCATGTCATTAATCCCTTTGGTTTTATTAGGACAGAGTATTAACATTGGACTTATATACAGGAACCTCAACTGCCACTGGAATACAGTCACATCATAAGGGATCAAACACATCTGCGTACAGTGCACTAAAACATTGCAATACAGTTTGAACAAAAATACAAAAAGCACATTTTACAACTAATTTCCTTTCATAGCTACCCCCTCATTTCAAAATCTCTGACTTTGTAAGAGTCTATTACCTTGACTAGATTTAAATTTATATTTATGCTTGACAGCATCTAATTACCCTATACAATCATCTATGCCTTGGAGCAAGAAGGCCTTTAGTACAAACATTCCAGCAGGATTTTTATTTTGTTGCTATTCACACTGTGGGATATTGCACGTTTCTTCCAAGAAAGAGCAGACAATCTTGCAATCTAATTCCTACCCAGAAAAAGACTTACTTGGATAATAAAATTATTATGAAAGCTTCTTTTTTGTAGTCATTTTTCTATGTATTTTGCTTACCTCTCGCTCCAGCATGAGCATGAGATTCAGCCCCTATGTCCTTCAAAATAACTTCTCACCAGTGCTAGAGAGAAATAAAGAGCCTCAAAATTCCAAAGGTTCATTCTAAGCAAGTTCTTTAAAAAGATTTTACAAAAGCCCAAATCTGGTCTCTGGCCTCATATCCCCATGTTGTCAGCTACATTAGCCTGGTCAATCAATGGGGAGCTCAAAACAGAAAGGGGACAGAGGGCTACATCATTCACTGTGTAGTTAGGGGACAAAGAGAATATTTAGACATGCAGAATCAGACCCAGAATTAATGATCAACCTCATTAGTGATGTTTGCTTGGTTTAGTTCTCTGAACTGATTCAGCATTTAACTTGTACAGTAAAACAATCTTAACATTTTCCTTCTAATATTTGGAAATCAGACCCATATCGCAGAAGATTCTGCCTTAACCTTTACCTGTTAGATTTTTTTTTCCTACAAAACACTTTTCCTTTTCAAATGAATGTGAATTGGAAATATTACCCTCAACATGCTCCAAAATCTTTAAAGGATAAAGATGACTTTAAAGGATAGAGAATAACAATTCCATGTCATTGCAACTTTTGAGGTTTTCACGTTTAGTTTTCTTCTGCATTGCAATGATAACAAAATGCTTTGAATGCACAAAAACCTGAAGTGTGTTAAAATGTCCATTTTGGCTCAAACACTAAGCTTTTTAGTTCAGGCTTGGGATGTAGGTAGCCCAGCTTCAAGTTGCTACACCTCTTCCTGATCCAGAAAAGTTTTTTAAACCCAGATCAATTCTCAATCAGATACAGGAGGAACTTGGACTTTGGGCTCCCACACCCCAAGCCAGTGCCATAACCACTAAACTAAAAAATGAGTGTTTCATTTTTGCTCACTCTCTCTCCCACCGTCATGTCATGTCATCCCCACCCCAAACACACACAAAACCAGATACATCGCCACAAAACATTTCTGCTTCAATGAAACAGCTCTATTAAAGTAACTTTTATTTTTTTTTTTAAAATCACTATGCAATTTTATATTTAATAATTGAATATCTTATACAACAGTCTCGGCGCTTTTATCTGGGTTTTGAATCATTCACTGTTTACAGAGTCTTCTATATAATAAGGTATGTTCAAGTTCCTAACAGCATTAAGAACAATTATGAAAGGTTTTCTGGCTTCAGCCATTGCTTCTGTAGGTCATCCAATGTCCTTCCTAATGGATAAATACTGTAATTTATCATCATCAGTCACCATCAGCATTATTCTTTTTACGATCATATATTCATGAACATTATTCAATACAGCTTAGCGGAGCATAAAAGAACTGCATGATTAAAGTGAAAAGGTGCAGAGTTTAAGACAGCTCAGGTTTTATGATTACTGCATGAACTGAGAAATGACGTAGGTCTTCTAAGAGTGAGAACGAGTTTGTCATCAAATTATAGCTACCTTCTGGCATAGGACTTAAGGGCATCACTGCTGATGGACTTGAAGAAACCAACTCACTTTCCCGTGTAACTCCTTCAGTTCAATATGAAAGAAGGTTTAATTATGAGCAGTATGAAGCAGGATGCACTAAAAGACTTACAGCAGCTGAAACCTGATGCAAAGCCTAGGGAAATCAATGGAAAATTCCCATTGAGTTTAGTGGGATTAGGATAAAACCCAAATACTAATTCAGGGATTAAATTCACACATTTTACCAGCATGAAAATGCATATGAATATTTTTTATTTTTCTGTGCAACACATCCATGAAAACCTCTGAATGCCTTAAAATTTAATTAAAAAAGTAAAAGAAGGCCTTTCATGCAGTTGAATGATACTATTCAAAGCAATTTAGTTGTTTAAACTCTTCCTTCCCCTTATTAATTATCAAAGTAGCTTGCATTCTGCAATACTTGAATTTGGAAAGCTACTAGAAAGAGTCAAAGAAATTGTATCTGAACATACATGGCACATCAGATATTTCAAAGTTCTTAGGGCTAACTCAGACATTTTGTAAATTATTCCAGTCTATAAGAACCTGCAACACCTTCTACACCAGTGAAGTCCCATTTAAATTCTGTTTGAAGAAGCAAATCCTAATCCCATCTCTATAGAACTAGAGAGCCCCACAAACAGAAGTGAAAGGCCCTCCAGGCTGATAACTATGGTTTTGCTCTATAACCTAAAGAAGGAAGCTTCCTTTCTGCTTTGCCCTTTTTGAGTTGCATAGTGCACAGCCAGTTACTCAACGTGGCTGCTGAAGGAAGGTTTTGGTCTTAAGTACTCAAATACTGGACCCCCTGCAACAGGTATGTGACTGTCAGTCTGATTTATTTGTTTTCCTATTGTCAAAAGGTGAAAGAGTCAATGGAAGGTTCACCTGAGGAAGATCTGTGGGGTTAAGTCCTAGATAGCTACTCAGTTAAAAAGTTCCTAAACTCCTGAATTTTTAAAAGCACATTTTAAATACCCATGATATGAAATAGCATACATTCTGGATGTCTACACAGATATGGCATGTTTAGAACACAGTCTTGTTCCTACATGGGTCATGCAATTGGGACCCAATTCTGCTTGTCCTCTGCATATGAGGGATCCCACTGAAATCATGAGAAGTTCTGTGGAGAAGGTGATCAGAATAGGATCTGAAAATAAAAATACGCTTATTTTTCTCCAGCCCCAAAACCTGATTTCTCGTCCTGTAAGAAACCAGCATATGAATGAGGGGAATGTGGCCAGGCAATTCTAGGCATAGTGAACTGTCTGAATATTCACTTGTTCTGTGCATTCCCCTAATACCCGACTTCTGCACTTAAAGTCTGCAAAGAAGACAGTAGAACCTCAGGGTTTTGAACACCTTGAGAACGGCGGTTGTTAGTGTATCTGAAATATTCATAGTTCTGAACAAAATGTTAAGGGTGTTCTTTACGAAGTTTACAACATTGACTTGATACAGCTTTGAAACTTTACTATGCAGAAGAAAAATGCTGCTTTTAACCACCTTCTTCTAAATGAAACAAGCACTGAAACAGTTTCCTTATCTTGTCAAATCTTTTTTTTTTTTTTTTTTTTTTTTTTTTTCCCAAACTCTCCTTTGCTGTTTTAGGTTTAACACAGTACTGTTTGTTTGGATTTTTTTTCTGGTTTTGTTTTTGATTTTGTTATTTTGGCCTTGCGTACTTCCAGTCCCAAATGAGGAATCATTTGTAGGAAGATTATTAATGCAACTTCAAATGAGCTTCTTGTGCTGCTATTCATGTACTTCATGTGTAATCTAGGTTTGTCATACTTCTGTCTGTATTCAGCATGGAAATAGCCTGGCTCACATCTGATATAAGAAACTGAATTTGAATCTAAATTTTCTTAACTGTTGCCAAAAAATTGTGGGGGATAATAAAAGAGCTTTCTTCTTCCCACTTTTCTTCATTTTTCCACCTTAGAAACTGATGTATTTGACTTTGTACTGATATATCAAATGTATTGATTTTTGTGTATCACAATAATATTACAAGTAAAAAAACACAGCTAGCTATGAAAACACAGAGAAATGTGAAGTCACTTTTAGCTTTGTAATGTAATAGCACTTCTCATTTCAAACCTAAGCAAACTCAAGGCACAAACACAGCATATGGAAAGAATTACTAAGGTCTTGTCTATCTATACTATCACTTATGCGAACAAAACTTTTGTCACTCAAGGTTGTGAAAAATCACCCGAGTAACGTAAATTTGCTGGCATAAGTCTGCACCACATCTGCTCTCCCACTGCCATAGCTACCGCCATTCATGTAGGTGGTTTTATTACATCACTGGGAGACCTTTCTCCCGCCGACATAACACAGTTACACAAGCCCCATTACAGAGGCACAGCTGTACGATGCAGAACTACCAGAGAAAATTTTAGCTTGCTGTGTCTTAAAAATGAACTTTTTAAAATAACACTTAAGTTTGAGAGAATAATAGGGACTCGGGAAAATTATTAGAAATTTCAAAAGATCTCTTTGGTCATACACACAAAAAACAGCAAGCAACACCAGGTGGTGTAGATTTTTATTTTTTATTTTTTTTTGTAAACAAATTGAAGCATCACAATGTTAATATTGAGAGGAATTATTAGTTTTTCATCTTCAGAGAAAGCAACATGCATCAACTGTCATATCGCATAGGTACAGTATGTTTTCCAAATTTGTTGTGACTATTGACTATTAAACAGTGGGTTGTGGAGGTTTTTGGAAGGTGGGGGAGGGGGGATTATGATTTGGATAAGCCATTGAATGATACCCTGGGAAACTGTTGAAAACTACAGACTGACAAATGTCATTTGCTGTATTTCACAAGTAGAACTCAGAAAAATAATTTCTGAATCAGTCTTTCAGACAACAGATTTCAGCAGAAATAAAAGTATTCTAAAAAGTATGTCTCCATACAGATAAAGTATAACATAAAAATGGAATTTTAGAAATAAACAGCAATCATTTAACAACGGATTTGGAACGAATGTGGCTATTTTATCAAAAAGTTTTCTCTAAAAACAGCAATAGTACTGTTTATTACAATCCTGAATAAGGACCAACCACAAATGGGGCTCCATTTTGCTAGACCTTGTACACAAACAAAAAGCCACAGACAGTCTCTGCCCTGCACAGCCTATACAATTTAAAAAACCAACATGACAGACACATGGTATGCCTATACAATCAATGAGTGTGACTAATGCATATTGTAAACATACATGAGCCAGTTTTAATGTAGCTAGTTTATTTATCAAAAGCCCAGAAGCTGAGGCAGCACAGCTTCATCATGGGCTATATATCTGAGATGGTAATAACTGAGGTGGCGAAATTGTGCCTCCAGTACCCAAGCTAGATGGAGTGATAGCTTGGCTAATCTATATATGCTAAGGGACAGTTTTGGCACAAGAACAAATGGATATAAAATGGCCATGAATAAATTTAGGATGTAAAGTAGAAGCAGCTTTCTAACCATTAGAGAGGTGAGATTCCGGCACAGTTTTCCAACAAGCACAGTTGGGACAAACACCCTAACTAATTAGAACTTGATAAATTTATTAATTGAATTATATGTCCGAGTTGCTTGATAGCAGGGGAACGGGCTCAATGAGCCAGGAGGTCCATTCCAGTTCTAAATTCTTGTTTGTCTGCACAGCTATTCTAGCAAACCATCCTTATATAGATAGACATAGTTTATGCCAGCAAAGGTGCTTTTGCTCGCTGGTTCAGCAAGCAAAACAAACTATATCTTCAAAAGCAATTTTTTGCTAGTATAAACTGCATCTACACAAGGGCTTTACCTAGTATAAAAGTGGAGCAAAAAAAAAAAAACCAACCCAGCACTAATATACCAACAGCAATTTCTAGTGTAGACCTTGTCTTAGTCCCTGTGGACCTCAGTTCCCTATCTGTAAAAGCAGAATAGACCAACTTTATTACCTTTCAAGGGTGGTGGTAGGAAAAATATGTTAAAGATTATGATGTGCTCAGAAATGATTCTTACAGAGACCATATGAACCATCTAACACGGGTTCATGTGAGCAGACCCTTGAATCTTGTAACAACACAAGGCCATTTTGGTAATTCAGCTGTGTGAGAATTTAAAATAAAGCCTTAATGAGTGGTAGGTTCAGCCATCTTTAATGTTGGTTAAGACCAGTGTCTTTCTAAAAATAAGCAAATACAATGTTCTGTTGAAATCAGAGCGCCTTCTGAATGCCTAAGATTGAGCATACAGTAGCAACAAATGCCTGCACAAACTGACTTGCTGTAAACTTTAATAATTCTGTACACATAAATAGGAAGTGCTGACAGCAAGAACCTAGTCATCCTGTCTCAAACTATTATAATAGATGCATTCAATTTATTCAGAATAATGAAAACCTCCTCTAACAAGCTAAACCTCCACTTTATTCAATATCACAAGAAAAAATATCAGAATGCATACACATATGCGCAATCCTCCAAACACTGATGCACCTGTTTAAATTTACTCATGCAAGTAGCACCGCTTTAATCGACAGGATTACTGACAAAGTGGAACATAGGTAAGTGTTTGCAAGATTGGATCCTTGTACTTAAATTAATACACAAACCTGTGACATGACTTTTAAATATCAAAATGGGCTTTTTCACCCAATAAATAGTTTCTGTGATAGGATTTTAAAATGTATCCATTAGTTTAATAATGAAACAAATGTGATTTATAATTTTCATATTGGTTATGTTTTGAAAAATGTTAGTTTCAAAATGCAAAAATTGGGATGTGGCAGTCTTGAGGGCATGGAAGGCAAAGGCAATTTATGAGTTAGCAAATTTCAGGTGTTTTGTAGGCAATACAAAATCGTGATCAGCTGGACTCAGCTACACCTGGAAGAGATTAGGTGCACTATTTTCAGCATTTATATGCTGTTCTTTGCTCCCCTCTCTCTCCCACCATTTCAAACTCTGCAGTAACCATGTGGGGGGCACAGGTTAGCGATCAGAGATTTCGTGAGGGAGTGTTCACAGCACCAATCTTTTCTAATGCGTTGTTATCATCGTCCATGAGCACCAATGAAATATAGCAGCCTGTTAATAAAACTTAAGGTTTGTGAGGCTGAAAGATGATTTTTGCTAACAGACGTTCTCTGGTTGGCCAAGCCTTTATACCAAGAAACTGCTTACTGTGCTGTTATTAAAAAAAATTGTACTGAGACACAGCTTTCCAAACAGCCCCATTTATTAACACAAACAGTCCAAAGGCTTTCAGCAGCATGGCTTTGAAAAAGGGCTGCATGAAATGCTGCTCTGACACTTGTAGGGCTAGTAAATAATCTCGCTCACCATCTGCAGCAAGCCGAAATCCTCACACACACATTTGCCAAGGGGCTGAGCAGACAGGAATGAGAAGAGCGCAGTCTAATATCAGAACAGATGGCTGTTGAATTCCCACAGGATGAAAGAGCGCGTTTGCCCCACCGTTCTAGGGACCTCACTTTCTCCCTGGAGAGCAGGACGAGAACCTACACGATTTCCCCAGCGCCCAGCGTTCATCGCACCCCTTTCACCCCCACTTCTAACACTTAGCAGTGAAAGTGACTAAGGCGGGAAGGCTCGCGCCGTTTCCCAGCGTATCCTGAGCGTACAGCACCATCTCTGGTAGCATCAGCCTGCTCTCTGGAGTGCCATAACTAGCCAATGACCTAATAGGTGACAGCCGCCACTTAGAGCCACTAATTGGTGTAAACATGACACCTCCAGCTACAGACCGATCACTTCGCCTATTTATGTGACTTGATGCAACTTGGGGAAGCAAGAGCACAAGCTGGCGGGGTGAGGTTGGACATGAACCCCCCCGCCCCGCTGAGACTGACACAAGAGCTCAGCAAGCGCCGGGATCAAAGTCTACAGCGCTCAGCTGCAGCTGGAATTCTCCAGGACCCCCCGGAAGTGGCACACCGCAGCCGAGACCTCCGGGGAGCCCATTTCAAATCTGGATTCCTTTAAAATAAATACACTTCGCCCCCAAAAGCCTCAATCTTCCAGCTCTGGCCTGTCCCTCTGCAGCCAACAGGCGCCTGGCCCCCTCTCCCTGCTCCGTTCACACCCTGGGAAAGGTCACTCGGGTGCTTCGTTTCCGCTGCTAATGAGGCGTCCAAGCAGCCCCCCCGCCCGCCTGCCTGCAGAAAAGTAAAGCACCCCCCTAAGGCTGCTGTGTCCCCCCCGACTGTATCACTTGCCCCCAAACCACAGAGTCCTCTTTGCGCCCTCCAGCCTCTAGCAAGAGGCAGGCACCGCTCCCCACAACTTGCTCTGGAATCGTGCACACGCGATGCACTGGGGGGGGGGGGGGAAGAAGGAGCGAGGCGCCCCCCGCGGAAGACTTCCCGCAAACTCTCACCTGCTCCGGCTGCGGGGGCTGGCTCCCCCGGCTCGGCGGCGCCTGCTGCTCTTTCATGGCTGTCATTGCTGCGCCTCCTCTCCCGGGTGCTTCAGCCTCGGAGACCTCGCATGACACACGCCTCCCTTCCCTGGCAAAGCAGCAGCAGCAAATGCCTGGGGGGTGGAGAGGAGCCGCCGCCGCCTTCCTCTCCAGCTACCGCAATGCCCCCTCCGGCGATAGGCAGCGCGCCCGCAGGAGAGGCGCTCCAGCTGGCGGGTCACAGCCGCAGAGCCAAGCCAGACACCTGGACACGTTGGGACGCGGCCGGCTCCCCCGCCTGGAGGAGATGGGCTCGCATTCCCGCTCCCCTCCGGCAGGTGCAGAGCCCCGGCTCCGGCCGCACCACCAGCCGGCTCGCTCACCCTCGGCTTCTCAGCTGGGCGGGAGCAGCCCCCAGCCGGAGGGGGCGGGTCCCTGGCAGCTCCGGGCTGGGGGCTGCGGGCCCGCCTCCCCGCTGCAAATGCCTTCCCCCGCCTGCCTGGATGGCCGGCCCCGCAGAGGACTGGGGGCAGCGAAGAGCAGCTATGCGGGAGCCCCAATGGGCGGGGGATTTGGCTGTACCAGGGGCTGGCCTGCTGTCTCCCCACCGGGCAAAGTTAACAGAGCAGCCAGAGCCCGCGGGGAGGGGAGTGCTGGGAGGGTGCACCCGGCTGGCCCTGTCCGAGGTACAGGGGGAGAGATGCACACGGCTCTGAAAGGCACAGAGCCTCCTGCGATCCACCCCTGTTGGGAAGTCACAGAGCCAAGGGAGGCACCCGCCAGGTTCCTCTAGCTTTTTGGGGAGAAGCGCAGCCAGCTGGGTGCTGCCTCCTGGGTCCTAATGCTGGAAGTTTTCCATTTCTCTGTGTGCCTCTTTGCATGTGTTTTCAGATGCCCACATTAGAAACGAAAGCCTTTCAGCCTGAGGACCCAGGGGGGCAGCATCTAACTGCAGCACAGCACTCAAGCCCTGTACAGGAAAGGAAACTAACATGGGGCTGATCCCGAGCGTCCCTCAGACTCAGTAAGGGCTCCTTCTGTAGGGGGGAAGGATCCGATGCCAGAAGGGCTGAGGAGCTGCACCTGCAAATACAAATGACTTTCATGAGAAACCTTGCTGCAGCAGAGGGACCTACAGGCCTTGAGGCCAGCCTATTGCAAAGTGATCACTGCTTCGAGCTGTCTGACTTGGGACCCAAATGCAGAACACACCTATCCTCAGTGGCAGGGTCAGGCCTTTAACATCTCTGAATATCAGGTCCAAAGTACCTGGATATCCATGGCCTCAGCAGTATTTTCCTCGATTCCTCTTTAAATAATTAATCCATAAAAACAAACAAGGAATCTTGTGGCACTTTTAAAGACTAACATTTATGAATTGTCAAATTCCAAAGGGGTAGCCGTGTTTGTCTATTGTAGAAAGACAACAGAGTCCTGTGGCACTTTTAAAGACTAACAGATTTATTTATTGCATGAGCTTTCGTGGGAGAAAATCCCACTTCATCAGACGCTTTGACGTCAGACGTCTGATGAAGTGGGATTTTTTCCCACGAAAGCTCATGCACTAAATAAATCTGTTAGCTTATGAATTGTGTGAGCTTTCGTGGAAGAAAATCCCACTTCAATGGATGCTGGAAGATGAAAAATTTACAGAATGGAAGGAAAATAAATGCAAGCAAATGTTGCTTATTTTCCTCCCATTCTGTAAGTTCTCCATCTTCAAGCATCTGATGAAGTGGGGTTTTCTTCCACCAAAGCTCATGCGATAAATAAATGTGTTAGTTTGTAAAGTGCCACTAGACTCCTTGTTTGTTTTTGCTGGGCTACCCTTCTGGAACTAATTAATCCTTAGGTTGGCTTCTCACTTCCACACTACCAGATTTAGCAGGAGAAAAACACAGTGTCTGCGGGGCTCTGCTGCTTCTGCTTCAAGCCAAATGTGAGAGAAACAGAAGTCAGGGCAGAGCCAGCACTTAAGAATCCAAAGACTTCATCGTTCCCCACCAGACCCAAGGCAATTGCATCAGGTGTAGGGGTGAAACCCAGCCAGCATCTCCATCTCCCACACCAGAGTACCCAACAGGGGAACAGCGGCAGCTTACTCTGTGAACACTGTGAGACCATCAGCCACTACTTACCAGGTTTCGCTCTGGACATTTATCCGTTCTTTTCATTCCAACAGCTTCTCTCTCCCTTTCATATCATCTCTGACCTCATTCTTTTCTCCATCCCCCTCTCTCACTGTTCAATATTACCCACTTTCCTATCCTCTGTCCCTATTAACTCTTTCCTGTCACCATCTACCTCACTTTTTGTATACAAGCACCAGATACAAAGAAAAATTAAGAGAAGTAGAATCAACATGAGATCTGCCAAATATCACCCTTATTACTTTGCCTTTATGTTGCAACCCTCCCCCCTGCTCTTTCTGCTAGGCTTTTGGTTCTTCAGGACAGGATTATTTGTCCACATAGCCTGATGGGACCTTCATTTTGATTGTGGCCTCTAGGTGCTACTGTAATACAAATAATAAATCTTAAAACCCACACCTATAGAATCATGCCATTTACAGTCCATTTCTGCTAAACATTACTTGAACAATTATTTAATCCTTTTATTGTATAACACTTTGTTTTACAGTTTCAATTGTTCATCTTTTGTGTTTGTAAAAAGGGTTTCTTTAAGCTTGTTATTTTGAATGTCATCCATGTTGCTGGAGTTCCACTATTAATCAATCAGGCAAAGGATGCTGGCAGTCACAATATATTTAGCTTTAGTTGCAGCTCACTGGATGTGTACTAATCAAAGCTTAATCAGATGTATTTTGGCTTGCATGGTTTTATCACTCAAGTAGTTTAAGATGTAAGGTGTCAGTTTTGTTAAAAGGCATGGGAAGTACTTGCTTAAATCAGGATTATTCTTTTGGGTAAAGATTGCAGATTCAGGCCCTATTCATTCTGGGCCTCTTCTACAGGTCCTTGCCATCAATTGAAAGACTCCCAATTATATCATGCCCTTTATCTTTACTTTAAAAACACTCTTATAAATGATGGCTCATGAGTCATGCTGTTGATGTTTTGAGGATATAGAATACACTGTTCCTTTTTAGTTCTATGTGACTGTCTTTTTATTAATCAAAATGCAGAAATCCATGTCTAAGACAGTTGGATGCTACCAGTCATATAAAGAATAAATGCATAAAATAATAACTTGACTGATCTGGATCAGACACAGCATCTGACAGTCAGCAGATTAGGGACACCCAGAGCAGGTGGCTGGATCCCTCAGCATCTTAGCTAATAGCCATTGATGGACCTATCCTGCATGAACTCATCTGATTTTTCTTTGAACCAAGTTATACTTTTGGCTTTTACAACATCCTCTCTGGCAACAAGTTTCACAGGTTGTTCCAACTGAAGTGTAAGTATTATTGCTCAGCCTGCTAAATGGCATTGTCTCACTTTTTATTTCAGAATGACAGTTTAGAGAAAGTTACAGCTAACATATTGGATCTTATTTTGACATCAGATAGACCAATATAATTCCACTAACTTCAGTGTAGTTACCTTTCATGTGCACTGATGTCTAGAACAGAATCAGACCCACTGATTGTAGATTACTACAGCCAGGTGCAATCTCAAGAAGATGCAAGGCCTGATTCTCTACTACAGGGGTAGGCAACCCCCGGCACATGTGCCAACAATAACACATGAGCCCATTCGGAGTGGCATGCGGCACCCTCTGTGGCACCACAGAAATTGCTGCTCCTGCCACTGAAAGCCACTCAGTGTGGTTTCTTTTGGGGGCAGCTGGGGCACAGGGGGTCCCTGCCATGCCCAGGCCCCAGGTATGTGGCAAAAAGAAGCTTCCCAGAGTGGCTCCTCTCTGTGGCATGCCGCCACCAAAAGAAGCCTCCAGGCGGCTTCTTTCCGTGGCATCCGTGGAGTCCCCTGTCCCCAGGCATGCCACCGAAAGGAGCTACTCCAGGTGGCTTTTTTCTGTGAGTGGCTCCTTTTAGTGGCATGCCTGGGAAGCCCCCGCCCCAACCCTCTGCAGCTGTGCCTGCTACTTTTTTCGGCAGAGGGGGCTGCCAGCACCAGCTGAGGATCGGGGAGAAGGGGCCGGCACAGGGATTGGCAAAGGTTGCTGACCCCTGCTCTACAACTTGCCCAGCCATTAACACTTTTGCAAAGTTGGTGTAAATTGCTACCACCATTTTCTACTGTGCAATGATAGAAATGACTACATATATGGTAAGGAAGGGTAGAATCCGGTCTTCAGTCTATGAATTGAATTTAAAATAGTTTTTATGTTATATATCCTTTTTGCCATATGGACCCAGTTCAAAATGGGAACAGAATTGTGTGCTGCCAAGAGCAACGCCACGCCAGGTATTTATTACACCTTCCTTTTAGTTGCATGAAAAATTGTAGGAGGGAGAGGTGGGATATTCCCTGCCATGTATCATCTACTTGGCTAGCCTCTGTTCTTTATCTTTTCATCCTTCTTCATGGAAGCCAATTTTCACTACTAGACATCCACACAATGCTTCATTGGTGTGTTATATTTCTTTGCTACTCAAATCCATTTGCTTGCTATCTTGCAGCTGAAAGCTAAGTTTACGCCACAGTGTAACTGAACACAGAATTTTGCCCCTTGTCGAAGTCAAGCCATGATGGATGACTTTACTATAAAGACATTTCTTCTTGGCGTTGTTTTCTTACCAATGGTAAGATGAACTGTGGATGGTAGACTGGCAAGTTAGAATGCACTCAGCTCAGCACCATTTCGGATTTGTTAATAAGTGACACTTAATACAGCCATTTTTTAAGCCAAAGATTCCAAGACATTTTACAAACTCTGAACCCCACTGTGCAATGATTCTGCAAGCAAAATTTCCATTCAAGTAAATGAAGATTTTGCCAGCAATAGGGCAAGGAATTGAGTTACTTATACCGTAAGTAAAATTCTGGGGTTTTTGCTTGGAAAGCCTCCTAACAGGCCACGGTACAGAGAGAATACCTGGTCTGGACGCTAGAGCTATCACTTCTATTATCACAGAAACTGCATGGGATTTTTAAAGATCTCCGTTTTAAACTGCCCCCCACCCCGCCGCCCAGCAGCAGCACTCCATTGTACCTTAGTACATCTTTCAAATCACCACTCCCTGTACATAAACCTTATGCAGCCCAGTTCTGCTCAGTTTATCAAATCCATTAAGATCACAGCTGATTTAAGGGTTACTTCGTTTCCCTTGTATCACTCCATTGAAATTGCATCTTATTAATATTCAAACATGATAGCTTTCAGCTAGTGTTTTTAAGTAGATCTGTGGACCTGCAAGAATTAAATAAAATAGTGCTCTGGATCCTTGTCTTTGTCAATCTGGATAGATGCATTCAACTCAGCCGAGCTACCATGTTTTGCACCAACTGAGATTCTGTCTGAACATTTTTTTTTGTATAGTATGCTCTTGAATGATGATTGCTTTAGAACAATTGAACTATGTAGTTGAGGAAGTCCTCTTGCTGGTAGAGGAAGGAAAAAAGAAAGTGTCCTCTATATTAAAAGATACATTATATTCTAGTAGCTGTTCTACTGAAAGCCTATTTTCATTGTGAATAAATTATAAACATGTTTTTCTCTTCTTGTCTTGTTTTAGAAAAACAATCAATGCAAACATTGAGTTAATACAAATTAATGCAAATATATTCAACAGGAAAAAAATCACAGAACTTATTAAATACATATGCAAATATTTCAGCACTAATGCAAACAGAGCCAAGCTATATTTCCAAATACCACTCTTTATGCAATAAAATGCACAATCAGTGCACACCAGCATGTGTCTTTGAGAAGTGCTTGAAGGAATAATTTATTACAAAAGGACACAAATCATGGTTTCATCCCCATGACATCTGCTTCTTGTTACTGAATAATGTATAAATTCAGAAGTTATGATATGTCACCTTCCAACACGAGAAGAAATGTACAAAGACGTGTGCAATGTGATGGTCAAAGTGTCCCATGTTAATCATTCAAATCCACATATTCCAAGTCCATCTAGAGCTGAAAGCAGTTTCAGAGAAGTGCTCTGTCTATTATTGCTTGACAGTGGGATTTCCTTAGTTCATAGCAATTTTCAGTTTCTGACAGAGCTAGTTAGGAAGAGCTCAACAAAGTTTTGTGTATGTGTGTTTTAAAACTAAAAAAGGTTTTGTTTTATGGGTTTCTTTTTCAGACCAGCTCTCATAAATATATTGAAACAATGAGCAATCATAGCATTTAATCCTTTGAGCAGGACAGGGGACAAACATATACTACATAGCAGATATATAGTGAAAAATCAAGGTGAATTTGTTAAGGGGGGTTGTGCTGCCTAACTGCATCAGAACTCCAGGATTCTAAACTGGAATGTACCTCTTGCTCCTTCACAGCCTTATAAATGGGGGTATTCATATCAGCAACCCAGGATTAACTCAATTTTAATTTCTGCTTTGTCATTCGCCCTCAATAAAAACATTTATGCATACATTTTCCAGGACATGAATGACTAGAAATACATTTGGAGCAATGGCAGTAGCAGAAGATGATTGATGTACTCCCCACTCCCGCAAGACAAAGATTTGGCTGCATCAGCCATTAGTTCAGGTATGTATCTGAGGCGGTCATCCTTCCCCAGCTTTGGGATCAATGTCCCAGCAGAAAGGGAATGAGTTACATACCTGCTTCCTTTTCCCCACCCACAAGTGCCACATTAGCCACTTGATCAAGTCAATCAATCAACAATTTGGATAGGACTCATGGCAGGAGTAGTAGTGGAAGGAAGGCATAATTGAACCGGTCTGACCAGGAAAGAATCAGGTCATTGCATTGAAAGCAATCATCTAGGGCTCTTCTGGAGCATATGTGGTGCATTTATTTGAAAAGTGAATAGATCAATGGTTGGGATTCCCCCAAAGAGAGAAAATGTCGTGCAGCACAGAGTCATGAAGTGCCCACTCAGGGCTGAAGTGTCTTCTGAGGGAATCTGTGAGCTCATTCAGCTTCCTCAGAAGCTAGGCTACTGATAGGGTGAGGTAATGGTTGATACACCAGTTCCAGAGGCTGACTACTTCTGTACACAGCGAGACTGATCTCACTCCCTTTTTGCTTATTGATGGAGGAGACAGTCATAGTGTGGTCTGACAGCATAAAAATATGGGAAAAGCAGATGAATGACAGAAAGAACTCACACTCTTGACATACTGCTCATAGTTCCCGGATATTGATGTGTATCCTGAGCTGTGTGGTTGTTTGTATGCACTCCTCAACCAAGTGGGGATGCATCCATAATGATGGTTCTGTACAGAGGGGAGGGGGGAAAAGGGACCCCCAAACATATGTGATGTGGATTTATCCACCATAGGAGGAAAGACAGTACCTTGATCAAGACTGTCACCATGAGATTCATGGAATTATGGGTTGGGGAGCATACAGACTGTAGCCATGACTGAAAGTGGAGTTTTGTGAATGGGGTGTTATAAGTGCATGAGCCCTTATGGCCAAGAAGGGGCAGACAAGTTTTGATCGGTACCTGAGGGTTGCTTGTGATGTGAGCTATGATATAGTTCATGGTCTGGAAGGTGCAATTCAAAGGGAAAGTCCTTGATGGTATTGTGGACTTCCATAGGGAATCTTGAGGCAGGTAACCTTGGTATTCCATGCTCTTCCAGCACTACTATTTAATATGTGATTTTGTAATATTGGGGATAATTTACTGTGTTTACACAATTTTTTTTTTCAATATTGAAGACACTGATTCATTTATAACAGTATTCCTAGAAGCAGGACAAGAGTTATCCAAAAAAAGGAGAGTATTTTAAGAGGTACAAATAAGCATGGAAACTTAGAAAGTAATAATAAACCATACTCCTGTAGGCTCTGAATCCAAAACTAAAGCAATCCCAGAGTTTGCAAAACAAAAATCCAAAATGCCTTGGATTTATCTATATGTATTATTTTGATTGCTTAGTAGTAGACTACCATCAATTTTGTTTTATTTCCATTTTTAGTTGTTGTATGTATGATGAAGCATGTGTGTAGGAAAGCACTGAAGATTTTGACTTCATATTTGCTCTAAGGCCAATGTAATTTTTCATAACATTTTTTAGATCAGTGGTAATTTTATCATTTTGTGGAATAAAGAAGGTGACAAAGGGTAGGAAAATATTTAAGGGCTCCTGCAGCATGAGATGAGGAGTGTGGTGTAGCTTTTAATATGAGTTATCAAGAAACCACGCAAAAGCTAATTAGTTCTGAAATATTTAAGAAAAAAGTGATGATGAGAAAGCTAGTTCTGTTAGAAATATCGGCAGGCACGGGGGTAAAAAAGAAATGTTTAGAACTTTGGAACTGCTTTTACTCTTGAACAATACAAAGAAGTCATAATTCTCTAAATCCACAAATGTATGGAGATTTTCACCACTTCAACACTTAATAAATTCCTTAAGTCGACTTAATGAAAGCTTAGGTCGACTTAATAAGAATTGACGGTTAGGTTGACCTAACCCTTAAGTCGACTCCTGAGGTCGACTTAAGCACAGCGTGGACGTGGATTAACCCTTAACTCTACTTTATTAAGTTGAATTAAGGGCAGTTAAATCGACTTAAGTCCACATTCAGGATAACCACTTTAAGTCGACTTAATAAGGTTGATTTTAAGTTGACTTAAATTCAACCACTTTAAGTCGACTTAATAAGGTTGATTTTAAGTCGACTTAAATTCGACCTTATTAACTCGACTTAAGAAAGTCGACCTAACTCTTTTTAGTGTAGACATAGCCAAAGAGAGTCCTGTGGTACTTTTAAAGACTAACAGACAGAAGAAAGCAGTTATCATCCAGACAAATAATTGCTTCCTAACCTCCCTGAAACAAAGGACTCTTTAACATGAACAAAGGGCTTCTTAAGAGTGTGGGAAGAGAGAAGCTCATTTCTTTCATCCTCCAACAAAAGCTAAGTTAGATCATCAGGTTTTACTCCAAATGACTCAGCAGGGCATCACTGTGAAGCAAAACTCTTAAGTAGATGCTTAACTCCCAGTCAAGTCAGTGAGCCATAACCATACGCCTAAAGTTAAACACATGCTTAGATGCTTTGCCAAACAGTGATGTGCTTAAGCAAGTGCTTAGAAACTTTGCTGAATAAGGGCCTTAAAACACTCAATTAAAAAAAATGAGAATGGCATGGTTTCATGGTTAATACCCTGACAAATCTGAACTCCAGCCTTTTGAAGCTACACTCTAAGAAATATAACAGAGTCCTGTGGCACTTTTAAAGACTAACAGATTTATTTATCGCATGAGCTTTAGACTAACATGGCTACCCCTTTGGAATTCCTCTAAGAAATATGGCATTGTTGATTACCTGCTATGGAAAACAGACAAAAATCAAAAGCCAGCACTGTGTAAAGAAATGGCTGATCTGTCCAGTCTGGGTTCTGAATCTGGGACAGATGAACTTGTAATTATTGGGAATGCCCAGTTGTAGGTTTTGAAGGATTTAAACCTACCAGAACCCTACACTTTACCTAAGGAATTTTCATTAATCTCTCCCTGAGGATTCCTCAGGAAAGTGTCCTTTAGTGTTCCCAAAAGTCCATACGTCTGGTACATTTTCAGTATAGACTTTTGAACTCCTAGGTCTTATATCTTTCCCATCTCCCAACACTTCCTGCCTCCCCAAAAGAGGTTACTTGTAACCCCAGGACACAATAATATATAAGCTTAATACAATAAGATCTTTCAAGGATATTGCAGAAAATTGCCTTCTTTCACACACAAGAGCTTAAATTGTTACTGCACAATAATGGACTTAAGGGATATAATTGCCCATTATGAAAAAGCAAAAGCTGTTATTCTTCATTCCGTACACTCATTTTCTCAGAGCCAAATATCTGCATAACCCTGGTGTCACAAAATTTTCTCTTTCTTTCTTTCTTTCTTTCTTTCTTTCTTTCTTTCTTTCTTTCTTTCTTTCTTTCTTTCTTTCAATAGCAGCACCAATGTACAGATGGTAAGGGTCACAGGCTGCCTTACAGGCCATAACTTTTCAGGTCACCCTTTCATTTTAAGAATAGATTGTACCAGCTCAAAACAAACAGTTTGATCTAATAAATTGAAAAGACGTTTTTAACTGTGAAGAAAAAGCTATGGTACTGTATACATTAGTAAAGAAATTTGGACAGCTAGCTTGTAGTTATCAAACACCATGATGAGTCATAAGTACTTTTGGAGAGGGGGAAATCTATGGCAATCTATAAGCTTTTCATCTTTCTTTCTCTAGCTCTCCCTCTTTTTCTCTCAGTGAACATAGATTTATTTTTGACCCTTGAGTTCTAACATTGACAGTAACTTCCATTTAGTTGATATTTATCTGTCCAATCAAAAGCCCTTCAACAGACATCAATATCTGTTTTCTACTATTGAAGCATGCAAAAGAAATGCAGCAATTGTAACACAGGATATTACCTTCAGTGCTATAAAATGTTATATTTAAAAATCACTTTTTATTGTCTATTTAAATTGAACTTAAACACTGTAGAATTAAATGTTTCTTGGGATTTACAAGAATATTCCAAACTGTATCTTCCAATGTGACTTTATTTTAAGAATAAGATCTTTTTATAGATTTCTAATCTTGATGTACAGTTTCCCCTCTGGAGAAAAACCTTTATGTTTAACACACAAGAGGAGAAACATTCTCTATGAAAATCAGGCACTGTAGGACTCATACACAAGGGTGTGGGGGGAGAAGGTGAATTCATTTTTTCTTTATCTAAAGGACAGTGTCTCTGGAAATTATCAGCAATTCTAAGCATTCGCACAATCACTGTTAAAAATGACATTATCAGTGACATGCCATTGACAAGAAGAATTGCAAAGCTGAAAGAAGACAAAGTAATTTGCAAAAGTACAGTAGGCCATCACACTGATGCCAAAATAGTTTTATGTGATGGAAATTACATGTATGTTTATGTATTAAGCACTTTGAAACTATTACCACTATGTGATTTCCCCTTCCCCCCCCACCCCAGGACTTGTCCTTGTTGACCATTTTATTTAAAAAATAATAAAATGATGATAATATAAAAAAACCTGAGTGATTTAACTGGGGAAAACAAATGGATCCAGCCAGTGGTTCGTTAAAAACCACCTCAGCTTCAAGGCACATTTTGTGACGATCTTAATTATATTGTTTCTTTAGTAATTTTAGTATTTTATTTAGTAGCCATAGACAATAAAGAGGCCACTCCTCGCTTACAGACAGGCCCCCAATTTAAGCAAATACTCACCAGCAACAACACATTATACAACAGAAACATTAAGCCAGGTACTTACTCTTATCAACAAACCCTGTTGCCAACTCTGCCCACATGTCTACTCAAGCAACGTCCTCACAGGACCTAACCAAATCAGCCACTTCATTAAGGGTTCATTCACCTGCTCATCTACAAAAGTGATACATGCCATCATGTGCTAACAATGCCCCCCTGCTATATACATTGACCAAAGTGGACTATCTCTTTGCAAAAGAATAAATGGACACAAATCAGACATCAAGAATGGTAACCTTCAAAAACCAGTATGGGAACATTTCAAGCTACCCGAACATTCTGTAGAAAACATGTTAATTACAGAACTTCAGCATAAAAAAAAAACAAAAAAACAAAAAACAAAAAACTTTAAAAACAAATTAGAACGGGAAACTGGAGAACTGGAATTCATATGCAAACAAGATACCTTCACACTGGATTTGAACAGAGCCTCCAGTGTAGACAAGTTCCAAAGGGTAGCCGTGTTAGTCTATTGCAGAAAACAGAGTCCTGCGGCACTTTAAAGACTAACATATTTATTTATCACATGAACTTTTGTGGGAGAAAATCCCACTTTGATCTTCAAAGCATCTTGACGAAGTGGGATTTTCTCCCACGAAAGCTCATGCGAAAAATAAATCTGTTAGTCTTTAAAAGTGCCACAGGATTCTGTTTGTTTTTCCAGTGTAGACATACCCTTAAAGGCTAACAAATATAATTATGAGCTTTCGTGGGAGAAAATACCACTTTCTCTGCAGAGATAAGCTAGCAGTTTATCCCTCTGGATGTTTTCATTTACTTTATTGCCCACCCTTCTCTATATGTATATATTTGCAGCTAACATGCCACATTTTCCATTTCACTTCATTTGACAAAGTGGGATTACACCTACAAAAGCTCATGTGATAAATAATTTGTGGGTCTTTAAAAGTGCCAGAGAACTCCTCCTTTGCTTTGGTTTTGCTAGACTAGATTAATATGGCTACCGTTCTGAGTCTTATTACATTTACTCTTTTATGCAAGATGGAAATTATGTCTCCTTTAGAAGTCAGGAATAAGTTAGCTCCTTTTGTCTGTCTGTTTTATAAAAGACCATCTGAGTTTAAACCTTTTACAAACTCCTGGATTTCTTTACAATTATTCAATTCAGCTGAAGCTTAGCACAACTATGGGAACTATATTTAAATATTCAGACACAGAAACCTGAACAGACCACCCAAATCCTACCAGCACTTGGGCATTTTCAAATCTTTGGCCTGATCTGAGCGTCCAAATGCAGAATTAGGCAACCTCTTCCGACAGATGTAATAAGGACACCATTAATACACTGAAATAATTTGTATTTAAGATGCCTCCAGCTCTCCATGGGTTCTGTTTTTTTTTTAAATCAATATTTTAAAGCACAAGTGAAGCATTAGACAATGGTTAACAGTTGACTCACTAGCATCAGTGTAGAACCTGGAGTGCATTTCAAATGTAGTGTATCTAGGTTTTTTTAAATTATAAATACAGACTTCAGGCTCATTCCTCAGGTGCAGGTTAGCATGCAGCATGCCTGGAAGGTAAAAAAGGTGTAATGCCAGTTCCGTCAGTCTTTCAATCTTCTGGCTGTTGGCCCCTAGTGTAATTTGGAATATCTTGCAGTATCATCCTTTCTCTACCTACATTAGCGTATCAATACTTCACTCCCTACATCAGGGGTCGGCCATGTTTGCCGACCCCTATGCCAGCCTCGCCCCCCGACCCATAAGCAGGTGCCGGGGGCAGGGCCAGAAAGGTGCCAGGGGTGGGGCGTTCCTTTTTCCTGCTGACCCCACCCCCCCAGCTGGGCAGCATGGCCAGCAGAGAACAGGAGTCACGTGGTGGGGCCAGAGGGGGCAGCAGTCATGGCACCGCTGGGCCAGGAGCCCTTCGTTCCGCTCTGAATAGGCCCCCATGCCAAGTTTGGCACATGCGCCAGGAGTTACTGACCCCTTCCCTACACCTAAGTGGGGTCAGAATGGATTGTGTAAAGATTCCCCCAGCAAGGCAAAAAATCAGCAGTCAATTTAAGGTGGAGATAGGGAGACTTTCTGCAAAATGGGATTTCCATAGCAATTTGAAACAGTATTTTTAAGTGAGAGTATGTTCGAAAAGGAATTCTAGAGTGCTTTGCGTGTACTTAGAGTCACAAGCTTAGCAAAGCAACTGAAGGCAGCCTGGGTGTTACAAGAAGCATAGGTGGAAATTTGAACAGAGCTGCTTTGCTGGAGCTCCTGAAGAAGGTGTGACATAATCAAAGCATTATCATCAATAACATGCTTATTTTAATAAAAATATAAAAACAATGAATATTCCTAGTCTGCATCCTCATCTCTCTTCTAACAAGGAATGAACCCAGTGCATAGGTCAAAACATTTCTAATGTGCTTGGAAGTTTGGACATGAATTGATAAAATATACGTCTTAAAGGATGGACTACCCATACAGGAGGTGATTGCTCAAATTTTATTGTCAGTTATACCACTGCAACCAACACAATAGCATTACTTCCATATCAGTAGCAGCAGAATGAGACCCATTTTTATTAAGAATAATATTCAATGTTGCCTGGTTGTCAGGCATCCAATGAGTGCAACTGGGCCATAACAGAACCATTTGATTGGCTAAGGGAGTAAGAATTGCTTGCTCTTAAGTCTAGCAGCTGCAGAAAATCAGAGGCAGCTCAATACACACCACTATGAATTTTCTGCCTCCGTGTTCCCCCCCCATTCCCAGATTTACTCCTGTCCTGCTCCAGCCAAGACCCAGCCCTGCACCCAGACTTATTCCAATCCTGCCCCAACCTTGTTCCTGCCTTGGAACCACCTCTGCTCCTGCCTTCCCCAACTATAGGTAATCTGCCTCTGTCCCGCAGTTCAGATTCATAACTCTACCTCTGCCTTGATCTTGGGATCTGGCATTTGGATTCCAGGTCTTAGATGTTCATGCTTAGTTGTCTGACCCTTACAGTTTGAGTCACTCAACTAAAAGGGAGGGATTGCTCAAGGGAACAGTGCTCTGGCGCCATGGGAATGGATCCCAGCATCTCCCAGTTGGTGATAGTGGGTGCTGTTCAGAATCTGCAGGTACAGATTGCTGCCATGCAGATGCAAAAGCGTGGCCCTGAAAGCACAAGCCACACCACTTGCTGCCTTAACCATGACTGCCCACAAAATAAAGATTTGCTGACAGATAAATCTGGTGATGACAGAAGCAAATTCTACGACTACCTAACTAGTATCCATTTCTGGTTAAAACTGCAAGCCTTCCCCACCAATTATGCCCAAGTAGGATATATCAGTCTGCTGACTAGGGAGGCCTTGGCCTAGTCTTTCCTGTTCCTAAAGAAATCTAGCCTGCTCCTGGGCAAGTAGGAGAACTTTGTCCAAGACATGGAGGTAATATTAGGAGACAAAAATCTCACATGCACAGCAATACCTGCCCTTCAAGCACTGTGAGAGGGTCACCAATGGTTCCCAAGAACTCTGAAACTTCAGCACCTAGTGGCATTACCATTTCTGGCTCATTCTCCAGTCAAGGACAAAGTGGCATCTATGGAGCCCCATTTGGGCCTGGATGATTTCATCGAATTCTGTATCCAGATCAACAATTGTCTGGTACAGCACTCAGTCTCCCATGCCCTACCGGTCTAGGGGTGTTTTGTCCCAGCCAGCGGGCCCTCATAATCAGCTACACCCGTACACTTTCTACTCCCCATAAGCTAACTCAGAGAGAGAAAAACTATGTTATATGGGACAAGGAACTTAAGGCATCAAAGCAGCATTTAAAGAATGGCATCATCTACTGGAGGGGACCAGGTATCCCATTCAGGTTCTGACAGACCAAAAAACCTGGAGTATCTCCAGACAGCAAGACATCTTAATCAACCTCAGATACCAGGTCTGCATATCTCCATCCAGCAGTATACAAAATCCTGTGGTCTCTGCACTTGCACCAAATGCCCACACTCAAGTCTGCTTGGTCTTTTTCTTCTCCTGCCAACTCCACCTCAACATATCATCTGAGACAGAAATAATATTTTGTTAAAGATAGCCTAGATTCACAACAGGCCATAGGGAGACTCCATTTCTTAGACTGGGAAGATGATGGCCCTGATAAACGATCATGAGAACCAGTGAAAAATATAAAAATAAAAGCTCACAGATCTGCTGTGAGATTTCCACCAAAACTACCTTGAGAAACCAGGCCCTGGGACACCTAGGAGGCATCCTCAAAAGGGAGAGGGTACTGTCAGGAATGAGGGCCTGTAGGTGCATCTTCCCAGTTCTCAGACAGCCTATAAATGCAGCTAGGCCACAGCAGAACCACCAGATCAGTTAAGGCAGTCAGGTAGTTTGCTCTTAAGCTCAGCATCTACAGAGGCTCAGTTGCTGCTCAGAGCATATACCTGCAGATTTTCTGCCTCTCTCTGCCTACCTCCTACGTGTCCTGCTCCACTACTCTAGTCCCTGCTCTGCACCCAGCCTTGGAACTAGTGCTGCTTCTGCTATCTCTGACTCCAGAAATCTCAGCACTGATTCCTGGCTGTGTCAACCCTTGACTCTGACTCCTAGGCATGACTCCTGCTCTAACCATTAGGCCTGACCATCTATGAGCAGGTCTCCTGACACAAACTGAAGAGTTCTTACAATGTTATTTTCTTGTAAAAACCTGGTATAAGGCTATCCCTGCAGATGAGTTTTTATAATATTTCTGAGCCACATATATGAGCTAAAACACACAAAACACTGAGCCTCGTTCTCTGTGGCTATGTATGTATCTTGTGAAGTCATTTACACATCTGCTATTAGTCTAACATTCATTTTGTCTTTACCCAGTGTAAATGGCTACAAAAGGTGCCATGCAGTAAATACTCAGGCCCACGATGCATAATTATCATTTCCTAAGGATTTTTTTTTTTTTTACAGGTTTTACATCGAAAATTATTGTTGCTGGCAAAGAGTGAGGAGGAGGAGAATGAAACAAACCATTCTTTCACCACTACTTGCAGAGAATGTCACAGATAGCAGTCAAAGAAGTTAACAATTCTATGTTTCCATTTAGAGGAGTGACTAATGCATCTGGAACTTTATAAAAGGATTACTACCTTGGAGGGGCTATGTGCACTAAAAGATAAATGTCTTCCCTGGTACAAGCCACCAGTGAAAAAAATCATGCTTGAGTGCAGAGGGAAGGTGTCTTAACAGTGGCAAAGAAAATTGGAAACAAGAAAATCAACATCAAGTCCACAAAACCTTTCTATCTTATTAGGGAAATTGCATTTTAAATGACATGCTTTTAAACACAGAGTCATTAAATCTCCACATGCGCTCTCTTAACAAAGAAAGGAGAAAATTTCTATAGAAAGTAAAAGGTATTTAAGTAGGGGTTACCTACTTATTTTTTAGCTGGCTGTATTTATTGAAGAAAAGACCAATCAAAAGCAGTACAATAAATGCAGATCGTCCTAGAAATATTTAGACCTTTACAAACATCGCTGTGTGTTAGGGATGTAAAAAATTAGTTTAATTAAGAATCCATTAAAATGTTTTTAAAAATAGAATGTTTAAACACGTGCGGGGAAGCCGTGCTGTGCTTGGCTCCTCACCGCCAAGAAAGAGCTGCCTAACCGCAGATCCCCTGCTGCGCATGCAGAGCCGTAGCTGGGCAGCTCTCACTTGTGGGGGAGCTGTACGAGTACAGCTGTGACACTCCTCCCCACTACACTCTGCACGTGCAAGAGGGGCTCCATGCTGTTCTCACTTGCAGGGAGCCAAGCCCACCTGCCAGTCCCCAGTTTAAATGGTAATCAGCTGTTTAAAACAACTGATTACTGTTTAAATGTTTAGGCTTTTGCATCCCTATTCTGTATCTGTGCCTATCAGGTAACTCACAAAATGCACTAATCAAATATACAAAGAATCAAGCCTATTGTTACAGGCTTTAAAAAGGGCAGCCCACTGGCAATTCAACAAAATATCATCATACACTCTCCATGTATGGAGAAAGATCAGCTCCTAATTTCACCATTGCTTGTAAATAAATGCAATAAATTAGTCACCGCTATTCAGATAATCTATCTCATTATTTCTGTTGCAGCAACATCCGATTTTGGCTTATTCCAACATTCATCCAGAAAGTAGGTTTTCCAGAAATGAGATACTGTATATTGAAAATGCTTTGACAGTTAGGAGAAAAAGAAAAAAAATCACAAGGCTTTTAGGGAAATATAAATGGAGTCAAAACATGAAGAAAAAAATTACATCTAAGAGCCTCCCCAAACAATTCACAAAACAATTTCTGGCTAAAATGCACAACTAGTAGTTTGCAGCTGGCACCACCAGTTGTTCCAGAAAAGGATCTCGGTGGAAGAAAAAGCAAAAGCAATTCATGGCTATGTTTCCATGGGTCATTGGTTCAAAAGGAAGCCACACTAAATAGGGGCTTTCCTGCATCCATTTTAAAAGTCACTCATCTAGCAACCTAGTAATGCAAATGCACAACAGACTATTGTAGGATTCTTTTTCTTTGTCACTTCCCAGACAGTTAAAGCCTGGGCTTTTAAATTCACTTAAGGACAACTGTAAATCTGTTTAAAAAAAAAAATCAGTGGCAGTAAGAGGTTAAAGTGACTAAGAAAAGCAAAAGGATACAATCATTCCCATCACAGTTAACTTTCAATCAATGATTGGCTGAACTTGGATTATTGTCCAAAATCAACCTTATATTAAGATAAAAATAAAAGCCATTTGTAGAATGGATAGAGTTTAGCTGATAATCCTAAACATTTGAACATTTGTTATCCAAAAAGTAAAATTGGGAGAAAAAAAATAATTCCTCTCTACTAATTTTTCACATATATTTTATATCCATACAGAAAACCAGAGTCATTCATCCATTGGTGTAAATGGTAAGGAAAGTCTGTCTATTAGGTCATGAACAACATAACAGAAGTCAATTTTACACCTACTATCCTATTTCTATTGCATGTTCCTGTACGGCTAAAGCACGAGATTATAAAAGCTATGATTAAAGAAAGAGGTGTAGAGGGGGAAAAAAAGGAATCTTAATGAGTTTCTCTTCCAAAAACTGCAAACTTCATAAAACCTCATACTGGACAGAACTTCAGCTAATAAAGTAAAAAAAATTATTAGATGTCTACAAAAAATAAAAAGAGGTGCCTTCCCAAATCTTGAGGTGCTCCTCTCAAATTACAAAAGAAAAATTAGGTCCCCTGCAGATCACTAAGCTCCTCCCTCTGACACACATAGTTTTTCAAAATCCCACCTGCACAGCAACCTACAAAAAGAGATGCATCTTGAAGCATGTTCTGAAGGTGAATAAACATAGGCTATGGCCTTGTACACACGATCACTTTATCGCGTGTTAACAATCATTACCACATGATACCAACAACAGCGTATACACGTGCAACAGGGCTGTTGCGC
Organism: Pelusios castaneus; assembly: GCA_007922175.1. Lineage (NCBI taxonomy): Eukaryota > Metazoa > Chordata > Testudines > Pelomedusidae > Pelusios > Pelusios castaneus. The sequence goes on from ML685777.1 coordinate 13,863,344, forward strand.
GTTAACTGCCTTGTTGTAGCGCAATACAAAAACCACCTCGACAAGGGTGGTAGCAGTTAACGCGGAACAGCTGTTGCGCCTTTCCACTCATGTGTATGCTTACTGCGCAATGATTGGCCTCCGGAAGTGTCCCAGCATTCCAAAGTCGTCCTCTCTGGTCTTCCCCCCACCCGCTCTGTGGCCATGACGAAACACTCCCCGCCCTGATCAGATTCCCGGGATTTTCGAATTTCTCATCTGTTTCACTTCCTGTTCTCTTCCTCGTGGAGTGGAGTGCAGCTCCGATCATCAATAGCAATGGCGGCCCGTTGTGGAAGATGCGCACCCCTCTGGAGCACGGCAGAGGTGCTGGACCTGATCAGCATCTGGGGAGAGTCCGCTGTGCAGGCGCAGCTACGCGGCAGCAGGCGAAATTATGATACATTTGGCATAATTTCTCAGGCCATGTCAGAGAGAGGTTATGATAGAGACACTGTGCAGTGCAGATCAAAGGTGAAGGAGCTAAGAATAACCTATCACCAAGCGAAGGAGGCAAACCGCCGTTCTGGATCAGCGCCTGCTACATGCAGGTACTATAAGGAGATAGAAGCCATCCTCAGTGGGGACCCCACAACCACTGCAAAGAGTCCCATGGACACATCGGCCCCCCGTCATCCAGTGAATGCCAGACCCGAGCAGGATGAGGATGTGATCGATGAGGAGGAGGAGATGGAGGATGACCTGGAGGAAAGCGCAACAGCGTGTAGCCAGGAGCTCTTCTGCACCCCCGCTGAGACCTCCACCCAAGACATGAATTGCAGCGTGTCCTCTGAGGCGGCAGAGGGGGGTTCGGTAAGTTTCTCTTTCGTGCAGCTATGGCTCCTGCTAAAATATCATTGTCCGGGGTGGGGGTGCTTGCTGTCTCAGTCCCCGCTGTGCACGCTCTTTACTCTGCATTCATTAGAAGTGCATCAACACAAGCAGTGATTGTCAAAAAATCATCTGTATTTAGGTCAGTAAATGTTTCCTTGATGTACCTCCAGAGCCTACTACTCAGGTTAGATGGGAGAGCGTTTGTGTCTACGCTCCCAAAGACATATACTCTGCCTCGCCAGCTGCAAAGCACAGCCCTGGGAACCATGGCAGCACACAGTGCAGAAGCATACGGTCCTGGCTTGCAACCGGTGGCATGTAAGATATGTATTCTAGCTGGCAGGGGCACTCTGAGGAGAGAGATATTGGGTTCCATGTGTGCCCTGTGCAGAATCTTAGCCCCCAGTAAGCTTTCTATTAGGACGTACCTTGTCCGCTTCAGTGAAGCATAGGATGTTGACTGGCCTGTACCTTCCAGTGGAATGTGCTACTGGAAGGTTACATTGGTTATCTAGGCTATGTGTTAACAACAGCTTTATTATTTATTTATTTATTTATTTTTAGATGCGACCTTCACAAGGCCGGTGTCTACCCCAGCTGACCGCATGAGAAACATTCAGCGGTGTGCTCGAAGAAACAGGGGGGATATGTTTCAGGACCTGCTGAAAACAGCACAGGAATCCGTGAGGGAGAATCGAGCCTGGAGAGAGGAATCCCAACAGAGGAGGCAGAAACACAGCGACGAACTGATAAGCGTGATGAAGGAGCAAACAGAACTGCTCAAGAGCATGATTGCTTTGCAGAACCAGGCGATTAATGTACGGGCTCCACTCCAGACAGTTCAGCCGTGTCTGCCTCCCACACCCCGTAGTCCTTCAAAGAATTTCTTTGAAGGCCACCTGTCCCCCTGGTACACTGCAACATCCAGTCCCCCCCAGAGCTACTTTTAGAGACCCGCAGCTACACCCACCTGTAACCCCCCTTTTAGGTTTTAATAAAAACAGTGACAAATAATTTGAAGAGTGGCTTTATTTGTACACATTGAAAATCTCATAAAGTGCACCTGATGCGTCCTGGAAGTTAACTAGGGGATGGCATCATTGAAATGGTCCCTGAGTGCCTCCCTTATGCGAGCAGCTTCTCCTTGGGCCCCCCTAATACTCCTAGTGGCTGGGTGCTCGTATGCTTCCTAGAGGCGCTGTGCCTCCATAGCCCAACCCGGGGAAAACTTTTCTCCCCTACTTTCACAAATGTTATGAAGGACACAGCACGATGCAATCACAGCAGGGATGTTGTCCTCCGCCAAGTCCAGCCTCCCATACAAACATCGCCAGTGCCCTTTTAAATGGCTGAAGGCACACTCCACAGTCATTCTGCAGCGGCTCAATCTATAATTGAACCGCTCCTTCCTGCGATCTAGGTTACCGGTGTACGGCTTCATGAGCCATGGCATCAGTGGGTATGCTGAGTCTCCGAGGATGACTATGGGCATCTCCACATCCCCCACAGTAATTTTTTGATCAGGGAAGAAGGTACCCCCTTGCAGCTTCCGGTACAGACTAATGTTCCTGAAAATGCGGGCATCATGCACCTTTCCCGACCACCCAGCATTGATGTCCGTAAAACACCACTTGTGATCCATGAGTGCTTGCAGCACCGTGGAGAAGTAGCCCTTCCTGTTGTACTCAGTCGCGAGATGGTCTGGAGCCAAAATAGGGATGTGTGTGCCGTCTATGGCTCCCCCCCAGTTAGGGAATCCCATGGCAGCAAAGCCGTCCACAATCTCACGAACATTGCCCAACGTCACCGTCCTCCGTAGCAGAACACGATTGATGGCTCGGCAGACTTGTGAGAGGGCTAATCCGATGGTGGACCTCCCGACTCCAAACTGGTTTGCAACCGACCGGTAGCAATCAGGAGTCGCCATCTTCCACACAGCAATCGCAACACACTTCTCCATGGTTAGGACTGACCTCATGTTGGTGTCTTTACGTCGCAGGGCAGGGGCCAACTCTGAACACAGTTCCAGAAAGGTTGCTTTCCGCATTCGAAAGTTCTGTACCCACTGCTCGTCATCCCACAGCTGCATAACAATGCGATCCCACCACTCGGTGCTCGTCTCTCGCGACCAGAAACGGCGTTGCACCATGTGCAGATGATCGGTGAAGGAGCTGAGCAACACGGTGCTGTTGCTCTGCATGGCATCGATCAGCCTCTGCTCCCCAGTGTCCTCGTCTGACTCGGAGCTCATTGCGTACTGAGCAACCAGCCGAGATGTATTTAGAATGTTGAAGGCGACAGTGGAGATCAGAGCAGGATCCATGCTGTCGCTGTTGTGATTGCTTTCAAGTGGTGCGGTGCGTAACTGCACTGTTGAAAATAGGCGCGAGTTGCTATTGGCAACAAGGAAGACGCAAGGGGAACACAGTGCACCACGGGAAACTGAGAGTTTACCCATGGCGCTTTGCGTTCCTTTCCTTCATCCCATGATTCCAAGCGCTGATTCAGGGACAATTGAACTATGGGATAGGTGCCCAGAATTCATTGCGCTACACTGTGATAATGCAAAAAATTCTGTTGCGTTGCAAGGAGCGACGTGTGTACGTGCTATCCCGCAATAAAGGTCACTGTTTTTTATAGCGCGATTGCCATGTTGAGCTTTAATCTGATCGTGTGTACATAGCTTATTTCAGACCAACAGTAGACACTTGTTCTTAAGCTGAAGGCCACTCAAAGAATGCAGTTTGAATGCCTTCTCTGATCACAACTGTGGCATTAGGGCATGTAAAGAAAAGTGGTCTCTCAAGCTGCAAGTTTCCAGTTCACTTAGGACTTATAGATAGAAACCAATATCTTCAATTCAATTCCAACACAAACAGGAAGCCAGTGTAGATCATGGAGTGTATGTGATGTCCTGTTGCCAAGCTGCACCAAGCAATAGGACTCACAATGTAGCACACATCTGGCTCTTAAATATCGGGTATCATTACTGAAATCAGCACTAATAACATGAGTATTAACAATGAAAAATAATGAACACAGTTGCTTGATTTGAGGAAATACGACACTAAAACATTAAACTGATAGCTCCAATATAAGGCCAGTTTCAAGTCCCTATCTAACTCCCACAGGCAAATGCTAACATTCTCAGAAAAATATCAGTTTCTTTCTTAAATAATTGTGCATTTGAAAACAAAGATATTTGAGGGAAAGAATCTGTTCTGCTCCATAACAAAAGTAATAAAATATTTAAGTATGAACTTTTAAAACAGATCAGATTCTTCACTCATGTAACTTCACTGGTATCAGGAATAAATGTGACCCATTGTTTTTGAAGTTATTAAAAATCATGGAAAATGTTATTTCTTCAGAAACAATATTTATAAAAAAAATATTGTATTGCCTTTTCTATTATATAAGGACATAGAATACCAGATGTCAAATCTCAAGGGCTCATACTTCAATGGAGAAGAATGCGCGGGGGGGGAGGGGGAGAGGTTTGAATCTAAAACTAGTAGAAAGGTCAAAAATGTTAACATTGCAAGCTCTCTGTGAATGATGTAAGACTATTTAAATAAGTGCTTTAGCTGAATGCTGTGCATCTATGTACAAACACACACATTCAGCGCGACTGCATTGGAAAAGGACTTTTCAGTTCATACTGCATTCACAGAATTGGTTACTTGGATTACAAAGTCAGTTTATATTGTAAAAGCACAAGAAAACAAAACAATGAGTATTTTCTATTATTAGTTCAAGGGTAAGGAATAAAAGTTGCATTGCTTTTTCATTCCAGCAACACAATACAAGCAAGTTTAGAGAAAAAGTAAAACCGTACATTTTTAGATGTAATCATATGTATGTTTTTCACCATTCTTGACACAATCTATACAAGCTGAGGATAAGTTCAGTCATTGCTCTGTGATATAAACTTCCTCATTCTTTTAAATATAAGACTTCGCAAGAGAGGCTAGCTTTTTGGAGGGTTTTTTTAAACAAAAATATTTAATTTGGCTTTATAGTTCAGCATTGAGATGCTCTGAGATGGGCATGTTAAAAATGGATTAAATAATATATAAACAAACTACACCACTTAATGTCATTCCCACCATAAAATAGAGGAAAACTAGGAGATACGTGAATATTAAACTGTATTTCAACTATTAGCTCATAGAACCCTGCCATGGGTATCCCAATAAAACAAGTTCCATGTCGTCACATTATCACATATTGCCATGATGGTGAAGCTTTGTGGTCCAAAGTACCGTTGATCAAAAGAGGCAACAGTTAAAGGATTCTAATTAAGTATTTGAAACTCCTAGCTCATAAAGTGGCTGATCATGTTACCAAGCAAAGGTGCCCCTCTGAAAGCAAAATAATCTCAGACATAATTTAGAGTTTACAGTTCAGACTGAACATAACATATTTACGCCCATTTATATCGTACCCATGCAGAATTATGGCAAGCACTTTTAATTAAAAATAAGTATAACACGGTGATTGTGATGAAGCACATAAAACCTGAACTGGGCTTGGTTTTAAAACTGGAGATTGGACTAAGTCAAAGTTTACAAATTTGACCTCTCGGAGAAAGGCCTTAGAAACCAAATTCAGATCTAGATCTATCAGTCAGAGGAACCAAAATCCTGGGTAATCTCTCTCTGCCTCAGTAAGAAGGTTTTCAAAATCAGGATCTTCATACAAATTTAATTTTGCAGTTCAGGCCCATAAAGAATTAAAACTAGGGTTGACTGAATGTGATTTTGGTAATATTAGTGGATAATAGTTGTTTACTCTTAAGATTTTTTAAAATTTTTTATCAATTTAAATTTCCACACTTGTGCAAAATTATGAGTTTTAAGCTTTTTTAAAAAATATTATTATTTACCTATTTAAAGGCACACCTTTGCAGACAATATTTAATGACAGTGGATGATAAGTTTCATGAAGATAAAGCTTTAACCACTAAAACACAAATTGCCAAAATATACAAAATAAATATCCATAAATAAAAATTTAAAATTTTCCAGCAACATTTTTATGGTGCCTATCTATAATTTAAATTGTTATTGATAGAAATATTTTTCATTAGTTTGTGTGTGGACCAAAAATTTATTTTACTACCATTTACTAATGAAAATCATAATCATAAAACATAATAAAAATCTTATTTCTTGGCAGCAGAGTAATGGGCTGTCTATCTAACTAATATATTTATATAGTGCCCATTAACCACAGTATCTGAGTGCCCCACATTTTAATGTATTTATTCTCTCAATATTACTGCAAGTCAGGGAACATCATTCCTGCTTTACATACAGAAAACTGAGGCACAGAGACACTAAGGCTCAGATCCTCAGTGACAGCTGAATGCTTAACTCCTGTTGTTTTCAATGGCAATTAAAAGCCTAAATACCTATGAGGATCTGGGCTTAAGAGTTGAATAAGGTGACACAGGAAGACAACAGCACAGCAATTATTTGAATCCAGATCTTGACCAAATCAGCTAGAGGGAAGAACTTAATCAGAAAAATGTGAGTGATGATTAGGAATCTTTTAAGAATATCTTAATAGAGGACCAAAATCCTACAACTGATGAAGAAGGTTTTGCCAGTTAAAAAGGAACACGTTTTTTAAAAAAAGTTTCGACTATATGTAACAAATAGAAAAAGGAGAAGTTCATAATAATGAATATAAATAAAGAGCTACAAATTGATAAAGGAAGCAAAACAAAACAAAACCCAAAAAGACATAAGCTTATGTAAAGACACTAAGAAGAGTTTTGTTCTGCTTTTTTTAAAAAAGCATATTAGGATCAAAAGGAATCTTGACAATGGTATTGGTTCACTACTAACAGATGTAATAGAGCTATAATGCAGAAAAGGCAGAACTGTTCAATACAAATTTGTTCGGTATTTGGGGAATAAAATAGACAATCTCATCATACAGTAATAACTCTTTCTATTCTGTTAGAATCTAATGGCAAATGTTAATCAGAAACTACTAAAGCCATTTTAAATCAGCAGGTCTATAATAACTTGCACCAAAGAGTTTCAAAAGAGCTGGCTGCAGAGCCCCCTGAATCATGAATATTCATTTCAATAAGTCTTGCAGAACAGGAGAAGTTCCAGAAGGCTGAAAGAAAGCTAATGTTATGCCAGTTTTTAAAAGGGTCAGTGAGATGACCTGGATAATTATAGGCCTGTCAGCTTGATATCAGTCCTGGACAAGATAATGAAGTAGCTGATCAGGGACTCTATTAATAAAGAATGGTAATGTAATTAATGAAAATCAATATTGATTTATGAAAAACATATCTAATCAAAGTAACTTGATTTTTATGAGATTACAAGTTTGACTGAAAGATAGTAGCATTGATTCAATATATTTAGACTTTAAGGCATTTGACTTAGTACCATACAATGATATATAGACTAAAAAAACCCAACCTAGAATGATATAAAGTCAACATGGCACATTAAATGGATTAAAAAGCTCTGATAGGTCTCAAAATATAAATTATAAAGAGGCAATCAGTCATCAAGCGTGTTTCCAGTATTGGTTCTTGCCTCTATTTGACATCTTTATCAATAACCTGGAATTAAAAAATAAATCATTGATAAAGTTTGCAAATAACAATGAAATTGGGGAGTGGTAAATAATGATGAGAACTGGTCACTGATTCAGAACAATCCAGATCACTTTGTAAATTGGATGCATGCAAACAATATGCATTTTGATGTGAATAAATGAATACATCTAGGAACAAAAATGAAGAGCATACTTATCCTATGGGGGACTCTACACTGGGCAGCAGTGATTCAGAAAAAGATTTGGGGGTCATGAAATAAGGCAATTCCCCAGAAAGGGAATGGCATTCCCTTTTGTGTGTTATGAGGAAAGAGGTCACCCCTACTGCACACAGCACAGAGCTGAGACATTTTTGCCACTGCCGGCAATTCATAGTCGGTGTCTTGTCACCTATCCTGACAGACAGAAGCAAGGATCCCTTGGAGTTGTGGGGTCTCTACTACTGACATTGCCAAAGATCCTGACGCTTCTTCTGGCACAAAGCAGCTGGGTCCCTGTAACCCGCGGTGGGAAATAGCTCAAATCAATGCCTCCATCTGCAGTCTGTGCTCTGTCCCTTCTTCGACATTCAAAGGTACACCATCTCTGCTATGTTTGGACACAATACATCCTCCTCTGGCCTCAGTCCTCCAGCAGAGCCACAATCCATGTTTCCCCCCTTTCAGGGGGAGGATTTGACAGTCACTTGTTATAGTGGCCACCGTAGTCTACCACCACTCTACTGGGTGTCTGGGGGAGGTGGAAAGGGACCTGGGCCTGCCCACTACTCCGAACCATGGTTCAGGGACCTATGTGCAGCGACCTACAACACCTCTTTTGTGACTGTCTTACCTATGTGACCTGCAATGCTATCTCTGTTACAGTCTTCCCTGGGCTGCATGCCTGCAACCCCCAGTACTTCTGCCATGCTTGTATCAAGGCCTTGGCTCTGCTCATTCTCGGCAGCCAGCCACTGCTTTGTCCATGGTTCTGACCTCTTCAAGCTCCTGGGATGTACTGACCTTGTGCTGCCTGGCAGCTCCCTTTTATATCAGGCCTCTGGCCTCTGATTGGCTCTCCTAAAGCCCCTGCCCATTGGCTGCTACTCCCAGGGTCTCTTAACCCCCTCTTATCCAGAGCAGGGTCACTATTCTGATACAGACACCCACTACAAATAATCCAGATTCTAACCCAAATCTGGAACCAGAAAATTTAAAGATTGAGAGAAGCATGGAATACATAAGGTGGCCAGCTGGACACTCAAGAAACTTTCCTAAAGAATTTAGAACTGAAAATTATACTAAATATAACTGACTCACTCTCTCCCATGCTTCCAAGAGCTTCAAGTTAGACATTACTTTTATCAGCTTTCAAGAGGAGTTGTTTTATACAGAAAGCCAACTTTAATTGGAGTGATAGCTTCTGAGTGATTAGGAAAACAACCAGCCGCTATCACTCCAATTAAAGTTGGCTTTCTGTTCAAAACAATTTTTCTTGAGAGCTGAGAAATGTAATGTCTAATTGCCAACAATTTTCCAAACAAAAAAATGCCCTTACATGAAACAGTTGGGAATTGAATGTGGATAGACATATTACTCCCAGAAGAATGGGCTTTAATTTGAAAAAGAGAACATATAACCTCAGTCTAGTGCTCTTTGTAATTTTTTTCTTTCTCATGGTACTTCACATCAGTCAGATTAAAATATATATGTAGATTGAATGGGGATAAATGTTGGGAAAAAATTGGTGAAAAAGAAAATTTAAAAACATATAGTATAAACATCTAGACAATAGAGTATTGGAATATGATTTGTAACCAGATATTACAAACTGTTCAATATTTATTATCAAATTAAACTTTTGATATTCCTCCTGGGGCTTCCTAGTGGAAATGGAAAAAAGAAAAATAATCCCAAATTAGAGGAATGGTTAAAAAAATATATCTGGCAGGTAGATGTTATGGAAAAAGTAACTCATCAATTTCATATCCAGCAAAATAGGGACAAATAATATTTGGTTACTATGTACTCAAATACTCAAGTATATATTTGTCTGCTAAGAAGCACAGCACATCTGTTCAATTTTTTTAATATTAATGTTAATAGACCTGGTTTGATAAATGTGATTAAAATCAAGCGATTCAATTTAATCAAGTAATCAGAAACACATCCTGGATGATGTTAAGAGGCTCACTCTAATATAATGCCCTGTTAAACAGTTAAGATCCGATGATTAAATCCCTGCATAGTATTTCTCTAAACAAAAACATTTAATTGTTACAAAAGTGAGCTTATGTTGTTTTTCTTTTGTTTCAGATATTCACATGTCAATGATCTGTAATTCTGTTAAAAGGTTCTAAATAAGTAGAGTGCATATGTAGTTTTTAAAAAGAAAAAATCGGGCATAAGCAGCAAACTGCAGTCATAAAATAAAATTTAATACCTCACAATAATATTTAAATTGTGTCCATTTTTAAATTTAAGAAAAGAGTGTTTGGATAAATCTCATGCTCTGAGGTCATAACTCATTACAAAAAATCCTGTTTTTCTGTGATTTTAGCAGCTTTTAAACTGAGTCAAGTATCAGGTTTGATCTGTTGAAAAGACTCCCATAAGGTGTGAAAAATAATCTATCCCAAGCTGAGTATTTTTTTAAAATAAGCAAGAGTTGCAAGAGTTTGTTCTGCTATTCAGTCATATCAATCAATTCTTCACCTGTCCAAGGCCTAATAACTTGAGTGGTTTTTGGATTGTTTTTGAGCAGCAGCATGCCCATGAAATCACTTCACAGTATAAATAAATGGGAACACAAGAGTCTTTGTCCTCAGAGACACATTACCTGAAAGTAAATATGGGCAATGAGTGTCATATTAATTTTAGTGCATATTGAAAATGAAAAGATATAGTCTCACAGAACCTAAGATGTATGAAGGTTCTGTTCAAGGTGTTACTAACTAAATCTAACCCTTAACATTATTTCTGAAGCCTAATAATATCTGTTTATTACTTTGTTTCATGGGAGGTAAAAAAACAAGTCATCAGGAGGTCATCTTTAAATTGCACTAAAGAGACCACTGTGTCCTGTAAAAAAATGTTCTCGCACCACTTGAGTCTGGAGTTTGATGGCTGTTTATGCAGAATTCCATTAAGCCTCTTGTAAGCATAGTATTTATTACTGCATTACAATAGTGCCTGGGCTATGTCTACACTTACAAAAGCTAGTTTGAATTAATCAATCTGAACTAACTAATTCAAACTAATTTTAGTTAGTTCGAATAAACTTAATTCGAACTACCATGGCCCCACTGGAATGCTAGTTTGAACTAACCATGGCCATGCAGGGCACTTGCTTAGTTCGAATTAATCAGTTGAATGAAGGTCAATTTGCTGATTAGTTCAAACTAATATGGCCACATTGACTTAATTCAAACGAACTATTTCGAATTAAGGGTTAGTTCGAACTAAGCAATCAAATTGATTAGTTCTAATTAAGAGAGTCCTTAATTGGAACTAATGAAAGCCTAGTGTAGCCAGGGCTCAAGTTAGTTTGAATTAAGCTTCCTTAATTCAAACTAACTTGCAAATGTAGACATAACCTTGGAGACTTAGTCAAGGACCATGACCCAATTTGCTAGGTGCTATACAAACACAGATTGCAGGCTATGAATCAAATATACTAATGTTATACCTTTTTAAATCAGCACATCCAGAGAATTTGCATCCAAGAGATTTAAAAGAACTGGCTGAGATGGTCTCTGGAGAGCTAATGTTTATTTTAAATAAATTTTGGAGGAGGAGGGACACTGCACAAGCCTGGAAAAAAGCTGATGTGTCAATTTTTTAAAAGCGTAGACCAAAGTCCCAGGTAATTATAAGTCTATTGGGTTGACATCAATCCTGGCAAGAGAAAGGAGTTGCTGACATGCGACTCAATTAATAAAGGAGAGTAATGTGATAAATGTAAATTAACATAGCCTTACAGAAAGAGATCTTGCCCAATTAACTTGATACCATTTTTTCCATGAAATTACAACTTTGACTGATAGAGATAATAACGTTGACATAATATCATAGAATCATAGGGCTGGAAAGGACCTCATAAGGTCATCTAGTCCAACTCCCCTACTAAAAGCATATACTTATACTTTTCTAAAACTGTGTAATATTTTGATTTAAATACCTAAAAGCTAAAATTAACATGGCATACATGGATTTAAAAGCTCTAATACAACACTTTCTAAAATATAAAAAATTCTGATAGGTCACAAAATGTAATTGCAAACAGGAAGTCAGCAAGCGAGAGGTTATGTTCAGTGGGATACTGCACAGATAGTTGTTTGCAGTCCTTTTTTTGTGACGGTACGCAGGGGTATGGAGTGCTGGCACCTTTTTTGCCAGCTCTGCAGCCCAGCTGGAGGGCCGTGTCAGGAGGGGAAAGGAGTGTACTACTGGAAGAAGAGGGGTGGCGCAGAAAGAAGAGGAGTGGGAGAGGCATTTTTCAAATTTACTATCCCGATATGAGTACTGGCATCTTTTTTGGGAAAAGACCCCCCAAAACCCAATAAAAGCACTGTCTTTTTGGTTCTATGCTATTTAATATTTTTATCAATGACTAGAAGGAAGGAAGATCGTCACTGATAAAGGTTGCCGGCGACACAAAAATTGAGGGACGGATAAATAAAGAAGAGAACTGGTCACTGATCCAGAGTGATCGTTGTAAACATATGACATGTAAATAGGATGTGTTTTCAGGCAGCTAAAATGTAACGGTACAGGCTGAAGAGCAAAGATTGCAGGTCATGCTTACATGGGGACGCTTTCTTGGAAAGCAGTGATTTGGTAACAGATTTGGGGGTCCTGGTAGATAATCGGCTCAACATGAGGTCCCAGTATGAAACAGTGGCCAAAAAGGCTAAAGTGATTTTAGAATGCATAACAGGCAGGGCCAGATTAAGGCGAGTGTTTTAGGGGCTGCAGTCCCTGGCCCCGGGCTAAAGAGAGGCCCTGCAGCCCCCCCCCCATTTCCCGAGATGGCCTGAGGGGCAAGCTGCTGCCACTCGCCTTCAGCCTGCTTGCCCAGCCCTTGGACCAGCTTGTCGGTTTACAGCCATCCAGGGGGGGAACAGGAGTACTTTGGCTCTGGCCCGCCCCCACAGCCTCCAGCTGCAGTGCTGGCTTGTTCTGGCCTGCGGGCTCCCCTCAGAGTCTCCCACAGCAGCGTGGCCCATGGCCCTCCCCTCCCGCGGCCACCCCGCAGCAGCATGCCTCCCCCGCCACGGCCACCCTGCAGCAGCACGCCCCCCCACACACACCCTGCCCTGCAGCAGCACCAGCCCTCAGCAGCACTGGCCACGGCCCCTCCTCCCCCCCACAACTCACTCCGCAGTGCTGGCCAGAGCCCCTGACCCCACAGCATGGGGGGAGAGGCAATGGGGAGCCCACAAGGGTGGACAGTCCCAGGACCTCTCATCCCCGGGGCCTTGATCTGGCCCTGTAAACAGGGGTATCTTAAATAGAAGCAGAGAGGCTGTTTGACCTCTCTGTTTGGCACTGGGGCAACTTCTGCTGGAATACTGCATCCAGTTCTAGGGCTCATAATTCAAAAAGTACTTTGATAAATGGGGACAGATACAGAGATGAACCACAAGAATGACTAAAAGATTAGATAACATGGCTTATAGTGATAGAGCTCAGCTAAGCAGAGTGTCTTCAGTTTAATAAAGAGAAGGCTTAAGGGCAACTTGATTATACTCTAAGTATCTAGCTGGTGAATAAACATTTAATAGTGGGTTCTTCAATCTAGTAGAGAAAGGTATTATATGATCCAGTGGCTGGAAACTGAAGTGAGACAACTTCAAACTGGAAGCAAGGCATAAATATTTAATAGCAGCAATAATTAATCATTGGAACGATTTACCAAGCAGTGGATTCTCTATCATTGGTCATTTCTAAGCCAAGATTGGTTGTTTTTTCTAAAAGATATGAGCTAGGAATTATCTGAGGGAAATTCACTGGCTTATGTATCTGACGGGGTCAGACTAAATGATCATAATGGTCCCTTCTGGCCTCGGAATCTATGAAACTGTGATATGAAGTTTACAACAGACAGATGGGAGAGTACAAGGAAATAATAAGGCAGTATTGGTTAGCAATGGGTTCAACATACCAGCCTAACTGTTGTCAGGTTTGGGTTTTTGGTTTTTGTTTTTTTTATAATACAGGTGTTATGCAAAGTAAAGAATTTAAAAGGGATTTGAAGCATATTTTACAAAATGCAGTAAGCCTTAGTTTACAGCAATAAATTCTTCAAATCTAGACTGGTCTTTCCTTAAATTGCTTTGGATAATGGAGGACTGCAAACTCTAGCTGCAAAATGGATTTCTGTAACCACAATATATATGATTTGATTGGCAAGTACAGATTTACTGTGTTCATGCTACAGAATTCCTGAAAATGGTTTCATGAATACATGTGGTCCCACACTCATATAAATAAAACTTACTGGACTGCGGCCTCAGTTTCAAACTGAGAGGAGAAAATTAAGGTTTAATGAAGTTGAATCCATTGGTAAATGTAGTTAATATTTAAAAACCATAATTAAACATAAAAATGGTTTAAATATTCTTGGCTAGTTCCCTTGATGAATTCCTAAGAATAAGATATCTTATATGTGGTTGAAAAGGGGCTGGCAAAAGCTATTACTTTTGGTAAATCTTATATTTTAGAACATATTATTTGAAATCAGAGGCTGAGAAATGCATGCTAGTGGAAATATGGCCAAGATTAATGTAATAGGACATTATACTATTTGTCTACTAACTACTGCTAAACTACAATGGAACATTCTTGAAAATATATGTGAAATTTACATGAACACCAAACCCTTTCATTCTGCTGTAGACCATGCTAAATTAATTCCTCATTATTCTGGCATTTTGAAATGTTACTAAGATTAAAGTCATACAATAAAATGGTGCTCCCACTCAGTAAGCATAGCAAACATTTAAAAGAGTGTGGACTTGAAGTGGCAAATCGTTGCAGAATTGTGGTAGAAAATATTCCATAGAGCAGTTTTCCACTGGAAAAGGCAGTTGTGTCAAAATCAAAACATTTTGTGAGTATATTGATAGTGTCAGTGGAAAAGTGTCAAATGAATCATTGTGACATTCTCATTTCATTCCAATAATGTTGAAACAGTTTGTTTCAATAATGTCAAAACTTCTATTTCACTTTCATAGTATACTATTATAACATATTTTATGTAATAATACATGTTATTTTTATAAGGTTTGCATTATTGAAATAAAACATTTTTACTTTATTGAAGCAAAATGATTCAATGTTATCAAAATTAACGGTGTTTGATGTTTCCAAAACAAAGAATTTTCAGAATTTCCAGTCATTGAAAACATTTCAACTATTTCTTCCGATTTGGAATGAAAATTTTTAAAATGTCCAACTTCCTCACATCATGGAAATTCCATTTCTCAACCAGCTCTCTTACAGAAGTAGTCCTTCTTCATGCAAGAACTCCCTTGAAAGCTTACTTAAATTGTTAACTGTTTGGGGCAGCGGCCATCTTTCGTTACATATTTATATAGTACCTAGCATAATGGAAGCCATACCTTTATTTGTATTGTCAGAGCACATAGAAGTCATAATATTCAGTAATTATAGCATATAAGGATTTATAGAATCTGATCTCATTTGTAAATTTTTAAAACTCATATTAGGATCACTGCTTGAAATAAATTATTTAGGACTGAGCAAAAGAATGGTGTTCAGTTGAATAATATGCCAATAATATACTTTAAAACAATGAATAAAGTTTCTGAAGGAGCAAGACCAGATTCTGATTTTCACTTGGTGAACTTTAGGAGCATTTCTGTTGATTCCATGGAGTTATAATGGTAAAAGCACAAGAGTAATCTCACTGGGTGCATCTACACTGGCAAGTTAGGTCGATTTATGGAAAGCTTAAGTCAACTTAACAACACCTGGTTTTAGGTCAACTTAAGCCTTAAGTTGACTCCTTAAATCGACTTAAAGCCAGTGTGGACGGGGATTAGTGCCTAAATGGACCTTATTAAGTCAACTTAAAGCGTTAAGTCGACTTAATAAGGTCAACAAGGGGCTACGTCTACACTAGAAAAGTTAAGTCAACTTTATTGTCGACTTAATAAGATCAACTTTAAGTCGACTTAAAGTCGACCTTATTAAGTCGATTTACCAAAGTCGACTTAACTTTTCTAGCGTAGACATAGCCACTGAGTTCAGTACAGGTTCAGGATCTAAGTCATTAGGTTTTCAAAATAAAGTTGTCAAAATAGAACTACGTAATGATACAGAAGTATTTGTGAGACAATCATATCCTTAACCTATTGGTAACATTTTAAATATAAAGCCAAATTCAGTAAAGATGGGCACAGCCCTTTGTACCTTGAGTTTGGAATCCATGAAAAAGCATATTATAACCTCTCCAAATACATTCATGTAAGTGGTGATGTACCCAGGACCCACTATGACCACTCATCCTTGACCATTTTCTGTAACTAGGGACAGCTACAACTGGCAGAAACCATTAACAAACCACTATAAAGGAAAATATTTTTCAATTCATTCACAAGTGTGGCTCTTATCTCAGTTAAAGATCTGGGAAGTAAATTACCTTCCTACTCATTACAACGGTTCCTAAACAAATTGACTTTTTATATGAATTATACATTGCTGCCACAGGTCTTAGCAACCTCAAGTGAATATCACCTTTAAGCTTCAGAGGACAAAACTAACTATATCTTTTTTCTCCTACCAAATATAGCTTCCGTTAATATATAATGAAGACTTGTATTTGAGATGTCCTCAGCAATCTTTCACTGTAGTACCGTGAGCTCACTTGTTTATAGAGTGTAGACTCAACACTATTAAAATTGTTCTCCAACAAGCCATTTTTTACTGGGTAGCCTCTTGTAACTGGATATAGAAACAGCAGTGAAGATGACAATAGCAGGTGCCTTTACCAGTGAGTTCTGGATGGCATAGCAGAGCCTCCCAAAGTTGGTAAGAGCCATACTAAAAAGAGCTTAAGTCACAACTGCTTTTCACATTGGCCTTCTGTTTTTTAACCAACTATCTGGATAGTGAACCATTATTATTTATATTCTAGTAATTGCGGGAGAGGGAACATTGTTTGCAAGGTTATCTTGCTCATTGTTGATGTAGGTAGATTAAGTCCTTGTTTCACTTACCTAGATATAACCATGCTGGGCCTGTGTTATACAGGCAGATTGGCTGAGCTGATGATAAAGCAAAACTATCTTTTTTTTGGCTAACTCAGATTCTAGAGTTGATAACAGTAAGTCACATCTGAAGCATTTTGCTGAGGAAGGTCAGATTAATGCTGGTACAGTAATTAGTATCAAGGACAAAGGAGAATATTTTAAGAAGGGTGTGACCTGTAGTGTACACTAGGGAGTTGTCTGAAGACAAAAGGATAAATACTCAACTGTTTTCAATTGTAGCAGCTCCATTGAAGCCCGTGTGCACTGAAGCAATGTCATTTTACGCCATTGGAGCATCTGCCCCAAAGAGTGACTGAAATTCAGAAGTGTAGGATTCACAAATGAAACTACAAGTGAAAGGGCCAAATTCCGCCCTCAGGGGCACATGTGCAATTTTCATGGAAGTGAACAGAAACTGCACCTGTGTTTCTGACAACAGAGTTGGCATACATTGTTGAGATAAATGGAATACATCACGTGGACTATTGAATAAAATGTTTATGCCAGTGCAATAACATGGCCACCCTGCTATCCATTTGTGAGGGGAATTAAAATTACCTTATGATTTGGCTGCAGCTATCACAGGTTAGTGCTAAGTCTCCTGTGACATAAACCCCAATAGAAAATTAATGGCTTCTTTCACAAGAGTCAAATGGAATGAGCAGGTATTACCTAAAGCTTCTGTAGCCACTGTAGGGAGTCTGCAACCAATCTCTCACTGCCCTTTTATCTCAGGGAGAGTCTGCTCTCCTTCCAGTTCAGAGCAAATGACTCCCTAAACCTTCTCTGTTTTTATTGTTTCCTGCATTTCTCCGGGGGGAATTATAATAATCAACAATAGCTGAGCTCTGCACCATTCCATCACGGCAGGGAAAGTAGGACTTCAGACTTTTTTAGTGTGGAGATTTTTCTTGAAGGCTGTAATATCAGAGAAAGGCAGTGTTTCCTAGACATTGACCCTAATGGGTTATCTGCTAGTAAATGCAGGTGTCTTGCCCTAAAGATAGACAAACCTCTGCAGTCTCTTCAGTGAGGGAAATGGGAAATGAGAGGGAGGATTGCCCAGTGGTTTGGGAATTAGTTTAAAACATGGTTTCATAGATTCCAAAGCCAGAAGGAACCATTGTGATCAGGTTGTTTGTTTCCTGTTTAAAAAAAACCCAAGGAATACCCCCCCCCCCCCCCCCCCCCACCAAATAATTCCTAGAGGACATCTTTGAGGAAAAAAAATCCATCCAATTTCAATTTAAAAGTGGTCAGTGATGGAGATTTCAGGAAGATCTTTGGTAAACTGTCCAATGGTAATTACTCTTGCCATTAAAAATTTATATCTTATTTCCAGTCTGAATTTGTGTAGCTTCAGTTTCCAGCTATTAGATCATGTTATACCTTTCTCTGGTAGACTGAAGAGCCCATTATTAAATATTTATTCACCAGATAGGTAGGCACACTATAATCATCACCCCTTAACTTTCTCTTTGTTAGGGTGCATAGCCTAAGCTGAATTTGGGCACCAAAACTGGACACAATATTCCAGCAGTAGTTGCTCTATTGCCAAATATAGAGGGGTTAAATAATCTCTTTTTCTATTCAAGATTTCTTTCCCAAGATCATATTCGCTCTTTTGGATACAGCATCACATTGATAAGTCATGTTTAGGTGATTATCCACCACAGCCATTAAATCTCTTTCTGAGTCACTGCTTCCCAGGATAGAGTCCTTCATCCCCTAAATATGGCCTACTTTCTGTGTTCCTACATCTATTCATTTAGCCATATTAAAATACATATTTTTGCTTGTTCTCAGTTTACCCAGTGAATTAGTGACTAATCGTCATCATTATTCGTCACTCCCTCAATTTTTGGGCCATCTGCAAACTTTTTCAGTGATGACTTTGTTTTCTTCAAGGTCATTGACAAAAAATGTTAAACAGCAGTGGGCCGAAATCCCATCCCTGGGGGACCTCCCTGGAAACAAACCCACTCAGTGACTGATTCCCCTTTACAAGTCCTTTGAGACCTGTCAGAGGTTTTTAATCTCATGTGGGTCATGTTCATTTTATATCATTCTAGTATTTTAAGGAAAATACTGGGCTGTACCACATCAAATATCTTTCAAAGTGTAAGCATATTAAATCAACACTATTATCTTCATCAAACTTGTAATTTCATGAAAAAATATGAAGTTTCCTTGGCAGGATCTATTTTCCTTAAACCCATATTGATTTGCAGTAGGTACATTACTCTCCTTTAATTCTTTATTAATAAAATCTCATATCAGCCACCATGTTATCTTGCCTGGTGTCAGTGGCAGGCTGACAGACTAACAATTGTCTAGGACAGCCCATTTATTCATTTTTAAAAAATGACACATTAGTTACCAGCTAGTCTTCTGGAACTTTCCCAGTGCTGCAAGACTATTGAAAATCAGCATTAATGCTTGAGGAAGCTCTTCAGCAGCTCTTTTAAAACTTTCGAATGCTAGTTATTTCACCAGCTGCTTTAAAAATGTCTACATTATTAGCTTCTGTTAAACAGCTTCCAGAGATACTAGTATAATAGAAAGAGTGTAAACATCACGACATGATGAGACTATATCATGTTTTCCCCCAGACATAGAACAGAAATGTGTATTTAGCACTTCAGCTGTTTTATGTATTATCATCAATAAGTCTACCATTTCTATATAGTAATGGAATAATATCACTATCAGAATTTTTTTTGCTCCTAGTATATTTTCAAAATATCTTCTTATTGTCCTTATCTCTGGTGAACATAGATTTCTCCTTGTCTCCTTTGCTTCCCTTATCAGTTTTCTACAATTCCTAACTTCTGATTTATATTCATTTTTGTCTAAAGGGAAAAGCCTAGATATTTACTCTCAGTAAAGGACTAGACCCTTTGACTGTCCTGTAGCTCTTTTGGGAAGATTTGTGCTACTCAGTGTAATTGTTTTAATACATCCAGTGTTTAAAGTAGACTGAAATAGGATAGGTAAGCACTAAGCACTTAACACACCAGCAAAGGAGTAAGAGGCAGAAGTTCTTCTCCAAACCAGGGAAAAGAGAACGAGTTTTCCTTTGACTTTAGTAGATAGTAGCTATGCCCCTCACCCATCTTCATTTACTTTAAACCTTTGAATATCTATCTCCCCCATTTTCGGGAGCCTGCTAAAAAAAACCACCCAACTTCTATCATCCTGAGGCTTTTTCATGGGACTCAGTGACTAACAGATACAAAATGAGGATGACGAAGAAATGATTTCTGCGGGAAACTTAAAATATTGTGGGATTTCTTCCCTTTGTGTAAATCATCACTGCAAGGCTAACCTCAGTTACAGAATTCCTTTTTTTCCCCCCTGATCTTCAACAATAAGTGATCAGGTTCTGAATTTTGGTGGAGTGTAGTAAACTATGGAACTAAAGTGAAGAAAATTTGAAAGATATAGCCAATGGAATTCCAACACAGAATATTTTTAACTAAACTTTTCCTTTGAAGTGATATATTAGATTTTCGTTTGAGAGGAAAAACTCTCATTATTACTCAAGTATTAGACAAGGTGTAGAGGTAGAAGGGAGAAGCAGAAAAAGAAGAAGATATTTCTTACCAGGACAATTCTGAGTGACTCACCATGGCTGAATAAGGTACAGTAAATACTCTCTCTCTCTCTCTCTCTCTCTCTCTCTCTCTCTCTCTCTCTCTCTCTCTCTCTTTTAAGAAATAGGATTTCGGTATTCTGGACCCCTTAATCTACTTATTGTTTCCAGAGAAAGTCAGATAGGTAGATTGATGGATTTAAGACACAGTGCAACATCACCCAGTCACCTACACAGCGTGCTACGTCTACAACATCCTTTATAGCAAATAATTGTGTTTTATATTTTGACTTATTGGCTAATAATCTTTAATAATCTTTTTTAAACAATTAGCCAGAGAGATGGAAAATTGTAATAGTCTATAAAATACACTAAGATGCCAACTGAATCAGTGGAAACAACAGCAATATTTTGAGAAGTTGAATTCAAGACTCTGGTAAATCTTAAGCCTCCTGATGAAATATTGTGAGTAGGAGGAAAGGGGAACTTCAAAATTTAACGTACAACCAGAGCCTAGTCAACTGTGTTAGAGAGCTAGTAAATCTGGTTTATATCTTTCTCTCACTCTCAATCAAGATTCAGTGTTCTCCAACTTTTTGTTTTGGTGGTCCCTTTCACACAGCAAGTCTCTGAGTACGACCCCATGACAACCATGGGCATCTGGTCCCAAGGGCCACCCCCTTCACCTCTAGGCTCTGTGACTCCCCTCTCTCCCTTTGCCTCTAACCCAGACTCCCTCCCTCACGCCTAACTGGGGAAACTGACCTGCAATACGGTTGGTATTGTTGCCCATTCCCAACTCCAGTGCTGTTCCTCAACACACCATTAAAGGGCTGGGGGGGGGGGATCAGGGAGCAACATCAGGGCTCCATGAATCCAGGTCACTTTCCCCACCTGGACTGTGTAAGGGGAGGGCAGAGAGCAGCCGCTCCTGAAGCTCACCTCCCAGCAGACAGCACAACTCAGGAGGGGGAGTGATCTGGATGTAGGAGCCCAGCCCCCTTCCCCCCCATCCCTTAGAGGAGCTCAGAGGAATGTTGGGGGTGGGTGAGCAGTATCTGGGTGTCGTTGCTCTCCCCCATGTTCCTATGCTGGGAGGAAGCAGAAAGGCTCACATCTCTGTGGCTGGTGGTACTCAGGGCCACATAATAGGGGTTCACAAATAGCCACATAACGGGAGTCACAACTGCCACTTTAATCTCCCAGGCCATTCAGTAATGGACTTATCTGTATGTATTCTCAGGCACATTTACTCTATATCAAGGCTTCAAAGAGAGACTTCAGAGTTAGAATTCATATGCAAATTCAGCGCTATCCACTTGGGTCTCAATGGCTATGTCTACACTTGCTAAAATTAGTTCGAATTAGTTAGTTCGAACTAACTAATTTGAACTAATTTTAGTTAGTTCGAATTAGCTTAATTCAAACAAGCATTGGCCACACTGAAATGTTAGTTCGAACTAAGCAAGCACTTGCTTAGTTCGAATGAGCGATCCCCATTCATTTCAATGGCCGGTTAATTCGAACTAAGAAATTAGTTCGAATTAACATGGCCACATTGGTTAATTCGAACTAGTTAGTTCGAATTAACCCCTTAGTTTGAATCCCCTATTCAAACTTATTAGTTCGAATTAAGGAAGCCCTTAATTCGAACTAACTAAAGCCTAGTGTAGCCGTGGCTTTAGTTAGTTCGAATTAAGCCTCCTTAATTCGAACTAATTTGCCAGTGTAGACATAGCCAATGAGAGTATGAACTGGCTCTCCCACTACAAACATTAAACTTTAAATGGATCACAGGTCTCCTCCTTTGTTTTTCATTACTAACGGTGATTCTCACCTCTCTCAATCTCACCCCTTTCTGGTTGTGTTTGAATCTCTAAAACTTTTTTGATTTGCTGAAGTAATCTGACCTGATGCAGTGAAATGCAATCACGGGATTTATCTTTCACTCCCATATTGTAAGTTTTTTTCAATGTAAGTTTTCTACCCTCTGGCATGTGCCGAAGTGGGCCTTCGCTCACAAAAGCTCATGCAAAAAATAAATTTGTTAGCCTTTAAAAGTGCCACAAGACTCCTTTTTTTGTTTTACTGAACTAGACTAACACGTCCACCCTCTGGAATTTAACAGAAGTGTATCTGTAACCTAGGTTACCCAGGGGTATAAGCAAAGGCGGCTTACACAGCTTGTGTAATTTCCTAACAATTTATTCCTGTTTTAAAATAATTTTCAGACAAAACAAAGTGTTCATCATCAATATTAAATTTCTAGGTCTTGTGCTGGGAGTTTTCAACAGGAATGGGAAGAGTGGTAGCCCACTGGGAAGTGGAAAAATAATAGCCATCATAACACCGTTAAGTGAACTGCAGACTGCTGATTCAAGGACATACGCAGCAGTCAGGTGAATTTAAAGCCACTATATTCACATCTGTACACAGCAGGAACCATGCAAGGTAATGGGGTAAGGAATATCTCTATGAATACAATATAAGCTAATGTTTTGTGCTTTAGAGAAAGAGATCTATGTTAAATCTTTAAAACTTGGTCAGTTGCCTAAATTCTGCACTAGTTAATAATTTTCTTATTTGCTAGTTTAGTCTTACATGGTCCACTTCCTGCTCAATGCAGCTACCATGCAGATTAAAATATATTGGCCTAATGTCTGTTTTCTGTATGAAATGTATCTAAAAGACCTGCAAGAGCATTGTTTTTGTAACATCCTATTTCCAGGGTGTTGAGTAATCACAAAATATGTGTGCGAGCAAAAAATATGTAGTATAAAGACAGACCTGAGACATAAAATTCATATTCAGATTTTTCAAAGGTCTTGGTCCTGCAGTTGCTTTTACTGGTTCATGTAAGCAAGTCATTGATTTCAGTCAGACTTCTCATGTGTGTCAACTTCCCAATGACTCCATATGGGAGCTGGAGGCACTCAGCACTTTGCAGGATCAAACACATCATGTACCTAGCTTTAATGGAGTATGTGGAAAGAATACAGCATTGAAGTACAGACTAATGTGAGAGAACAACTTCTTTCATAAATGACATTGCAAATCCCTATGTAGGACGCCGAGTCTTCATTTTCATTCTTTTACTATGTGGTAAATTTCACTTTTGGTACTAAAACAATATTTTTACTAGGTTAGGATAAAGCTCACTTATAAATAAATTTGAGACAAATCTCTGGCTATTTATTTATTTATTTCAAACTCAGGGACATGTATAAGCAATATCTATCATATACTATGGCTCTTTTTTCTCTTCAGACTAACCACAATGGAGTTGCACCAGCAAAATGTGTGACATCATAGATTTTTAGCCTCAGACATAATTCCAGGCTCTACTTATATACATGCTCTTGACAATAAAATAAAATAAAATTTATGTCACGAATGTTAGATCCTCAATTCCAAATTATAAATAGCGTTTAAGACTCATCACTAAATGCATTTGTAAATTGAATGTGATTATAAATGTGAGCAGTCTATGGCAATTAAAATCTTTTATACATAATCTTAGAAGTCTAGAATCAAATCCTATCATGTATTTTTACTATGATTTATCATATTTTAATTAGTTTATGTGGTTGAATATTACAATAAATAATCTATTGCCTGCTGGAAAGACTATGTCAAAGGCAAAGATTAATATTTTTTGTCATATATATTTTACTGAACACTGATCAAGGACCAGAATATGGGCTAGTTCTTACTGACTTCAGCTGAAAATAGCTAAGTGACCATATTGTACATGAAAACAATTTTGAATGCTGACCAAAGACCAGAAAATATTTTTTAAAATTGAGTAATATTTGCATAACCAATGGAATATAATAATGCACAGATAGAGTAGAAATGTATGTCACATTTACCTGACATTATCTTTTATACACATCTAATTATTTCTCATTATTCACTTTGAGTCTGGTTTTTTCTGAAATATCAATTTTAATTGGATTAGTTATAAAAATAACTTGATTTGGAGATTAATTAAAATTGTATATATATATAACTATAAGATAGATAGATAGATAGATAGATAGATAGATAGATAGATAGATAGAGACTACATGTGATACAAATTACAGCTATGATTATGAATGCAATGATAAGTGGTTTTCCAGTTTGAAACGTGCATGAGAATCGCTTTTGAAAAAGTTTAATCTAGAAATTAGGAAAGGCAGCATTAATAGATTTTATCAGGCCTTTTTCCTCCAGACAAAGGTGCATCTAGGTTGTATCCCTTTAGGGTTTCTTTCAGATGCTCCTACTCACATTGAGGAGGATTAATACTACTTAGGTCAGGGGTCTGCAACCTCTGGCTCCAGAGCCACATGTGACTCTTTGGATGACCCTTTGCGGCTCTGGGCTCTGAGTTCCCCACTACCAGTGGAGGACCCTGTGGGCAGCCTGCTCCTGACTCTGGGCCCTCCTGCCACCAGGGGATCACAACCCACAGCAGGATCTGGGCTCCCCATCACCACCAGGATACCCTGCAGGGGGCCTGCTCCTGGTTACAGGTTCCCTGCTCCTCTCCCGCCAGGGGACCCTGAAGCAGGTGCCCTGGCCCACCTCTGCTCCCCCCACCAGGAGGCTACACCCATTGCAGCTCTTGGATAGTGAAGGAATTTCAAAAAATGGCTCTTATCTTTTCAGTTGCTGACCCCTGACCTAGCTCTTAATACAGTGCTTTTCATCAGTAGTAGCAAAATCTGCCCCTTTATTTCCTCCCATTGCAAGGAATCATTAAAAACATTAAGAAAAGCTTAATTATTAAAAGCTCATATTAAAAGTTATTTGCCTCATGTTTTTATGAGTGTGATGCAGAATGATTCATTCTAATGTGTAAAAAGCCATTAAATATTTATTGCAGATGATTTTTTTCTGCATGGAACAGGACAATAATTTTGTGTTACATGAATTATCAGATTTATATGTGAGACGTTACACCCCCTCTCCCCCCCCCAAAAAAAACCCAACATGATTTTGTAAACAGATAATGCATTTTCACTAAATACATTTTTTGTGGACAGCCAGGAAACAGAGCATATGTTCTTATATTTTTCCTCCTCTACCTTGCTGGGGATTAAAAAGCTTGTCAAAATTAATATTTGCCATCAGTCATAAAGCATGACTGAATATAGAAGGCTTGATTCCCTGTCTACCTATACCTGCTAATTTGTTGAAATTGTTCATGGGAAAGAGTTGATTGATGTATTTCAACTACTGCATATTAATATTAACACTAATGAAATAGAATTTAAAGCTGAGAAATGATTATTTAATTCCTAATTCTGATCACACACTAGTTAAATTCTGATGTAGCTTGATTTCAGTGCAGTTACTTCTGATTTACATTTGAATAAGTGAGAACAGAACTGGGCACATGCTGAATAGAAAAAAGCACAAGCAACAAGAAATAAAAAAAAAGTTACAGTTCTAAGTTTTAACCAGTTGCTCCTCCATTGATTTGCTGTGTCAGCTCAAACAAACCTTTTATACCGCCATACTTCGGTTTTGCCAACAGCAAAACACAGATAAATATTCACCTACAGCATGGGGCTGGTGAAAGACTTAATGAATTACTGCCTAAAAAGTGCTTTGATAGCCTTGATTTAATGGTGCTAATAAGGTCCAGAGAAGGCAAACACCTACACATGTCCTTTACTTCATGCATATGGCTTCATTGGGACTGTTCACATGCAAGTGTTTGCAAGCCCAGAGCTTAGGTGATTGTCAAAGACAGAGAAAGTCTTTGGTCGACCTGACCCCAATCTCCAAGATACCAAATCAATGCTTTGATGATCACACCATCCAATACTCATGTCTTATTGGTGTTATAAGAGAGGCTGATCTGAATGAGGCAAAGAGAAGAAACCTGAAAAACTAATTCAGGAAAGGCATTCCATGTGTAGGAGGATTGCATGGAAATAAAAATAAGGCTCAAAGCATTATTTGATTTAATTATAGTTCAGATTCGTTTATGATTTATATCAATAACTACTAATTGATGGTCACTGTTTTTTTCTGCAAGAGGGATTTTTGTAAATAGCTGCAGTCACATCACAACACTTTTTTTAAAAAAAAGATCTATTACTTCTTATAACAATTTAAAAAGAAGAATGCAAAAAGTGACTTTTATTCCTCCATTTTCAGGTGCCTTTTGAGCAGTTTAAAAGGGAAGAGTGGTCTTGCTTTCTCTCATGTTGGTATAAGATATTTTTGCATTGCTTCCACTCTCAGTCACTCTACCACAGTGTTACTGACTGATGTGCAAAGAACATGCTGTTATGTTTTAGGAAAAGGTTTTTTTTTTTTTTTTTTTTTTAAATAGGCTGAGAAGAGAAAGGGAGAGAAAGAGGTTTAAGTGACTGGTTTTGTTGTTTTGCTGGCTTAGGGCCAGACCTAACCTCCAATGAGATTCTTCCCATTGATTTCAATAGCACATCTAAACACACAGTCAGATTATTTTCCAAGATTCTTATGTGGAGTCCCCTCCCACCCAGAAAAGGCGCAAAGGATTAGCTGCTTCTGCAGGCAAGAATTGTATGGGCAAAGACTGCAGGGCACATAGCTAGTTCAGAGGAACCACTCCACATCTCATTTTGCACCGAGAGGCGTCTCTAGATGAGGGAGGAACCCCATATGGGGGAATCTTTAAAGCCCCCTCTCCCTCTTTGGGTTTTACCACGGGGGGAATTTACCTCACCGCATTTAACAATTTTAAAATAGCTAATCACAATAATGCTTTTGTCATCTGCTGCCTGGGTGCAGTGTGTGTAATCTTCGACTTCAGTCAACATCTTGAACACTATGCTTAAGAGATCTCAAAACATCCTCTCTGTGATGAAAATGATCTAAGTCAAAAGAACAGAAAATCTGATGGTATGAAATGTTGTGCTAGCCATCTGGGTCCCAGAACATTAGAGTCAAGGTGAATGAGATAATGTCTTTTATTTATTAAATGATGTTAGCTCATCCTCACTATGATGTAATAACAGAACCGAAAGCTACCAAGGTACTGGGAATGGTTTGTGTCTTGTGCAGATTTTTGGCAGATGTATTTTCACTCTAACAAAGTGATACATGTGCACATATTTTAGGCAAACTGAGGGTGAAGAAAGAATTTCAATATTTAATCTCATTCTTGGGTATTTTCATTCCTAGTATTCTTGCTTATTAAAAGTCCTGCTGTGGTTGTGACTCGTGTGGCAATAAGTTATTATAAATCTTATTTACATATGCTAAAAGAAACCTTGAAGACTCTGGTAAGTCAAAGCAATGGAAAGAACAGCCAATAGACCATTGAAATCTTAGGACTCATTTACAAAGCCCATCTGAGCAGCATGAATAGAACTTTAATTATATTCCATAAAACAGAAGGTACAAAATGGAGCTCAATGCTGTAAACACTAGCTACCCAGTAACAGGGTCTAATCCTGTGAATACTTAAGAATAATTTTATTCACACACATAGTCACACGGAGTGCAGGATATTTGCAATCAGTCCCATAATGTTTACTAATATAATGGCATCTACCAGGCTGCTCACAGTTCCTCACTAGAGGAAGTGGCATGGCTCTGACCCACTCTTTCAGAAATCAGTGAAATCCTCCACTGAAGTTAACAGAATCTGGCCTGAGCTATATGCTTGAGACCTTTAGCATCATTGAATCAAAGTTTCTTGTCATTGTAGTTATTAGGAGTTTTTCTCTGGACTTTGAAAGATTCAAGTTTGGGCTGAGACCCTGCACATATTTCTCATGTAATTACTTATTTTTGTAAATTACTTATTGCAGTAAAGTTATAAAGATTAATCACACACATAGAAGCTGGTCCTATGATTTTACTGTAATTATTAAGGTGGGCGCCATAAGTATTTAGTTAATATCACACATTAAAAAGGCAGAATGTAAAAATCAATTAATATATGAAATTTTAAAGGAAAAAATACTAGCTGGGTATTAAGCACCTAATTGTCATTTATGCCACTGAAAAATCTCCCTTCTACTTTACATAACTGTGCCATCTTTAGATTCAGTTTATATTCACTAACTTTATTTCTGATGATGAATCAGAAATGCCCCTTCCTACTTTTCATTTCTCTCCCTAATTTGCAAAATACAATTCCTCCTCCTCCTCTTTTTTTTTGGGGGGGGGGTAAATAATACCTGAAAGACTGAAGAAGGTTCTGCAGGAACTGCTGTCAAGAGTCATCTGCAACAACTGCAGTTTTTCCAACATGGTTCACTGAACACAAACTGCAAAATGTGAGGGAAGATTGCTGGCCACTAACACCCATACCTTGTATTTACTGTTCACTATAATGTGACTTTATAGAACTTTTCATGAAGATACGATGATAACAAATATAAACACATGTTTGTCTAGGTTTGGAACACTCATTCTAAATTACTTGTAAACAATGAGTAGGAAAAAATGGGCCATGTAACATTCCTATGGTGTCTAAATATGAAACAGATTGAATGTGAGGGTTTGAGACACATTTAATGAGTGAATGTTGATGCTTCCAGACCCACTGGCCAGATGGTCTTATTTCTACAAAGCCCAAGGATGGGGAGAAAAAAAAAATAAAACCCTCCAGGTGTCTACTGCACATTTCTATCTGTGATACTATTCAGGAAATGACAAGTTTGATAAATTAAACCTGCAGGAGGCAAAGCAAAAAAACAAAGAAAATATATAGTGAAGATGTAATTTATGCAGAGTATTATGGAAAAGAATAGCAATTAAAGCTGTCTTACACACACACACACACACACACACACAAAATTGCTGTTAATTTGTTTAATCCAAAAATATTTTAATGTTGTCCTTCTGTTGCTAATCTGGAAAAAAACTTTTTACTATTAGGTCTATAAACTTCTGCAATGATTTTTCCTCTTTCTTTGGACCTATGACACCTGATTTCGTATGTTTCACTTGTTAGATACCTATTGTAATGTGGCTTGGGTCTGAAATATATGTGCATGGGTGTATTACATTTAAATTGCTGTCCCTGATCCTGCCATGCAGGCATACCTTTTTGCCTGTGCAGAGCCCACCTGAAGTAAAAGGGCATACAAAACTTATTGCAAAATCAGAATCTTTGCTGATAAAGCTGAATGAGCAATATTTTTGGAGTATCATATTTTTATTCTGCTAGTGTACACTGGTGCAAGTCAGCTGATCACAATGCAGTTACAGCAGGTTACATCAGGAATAATTGTGGTCCTGTTCCAAAGGGGTATCTGTGTTAATCTATTGCAGAGAAACAAACGGAGTCCTATGGCACTTTTAAAGACTAAGAGATTTATTTATCGCATGAGCTTTCATGGGAGAAAATCCCACTTCGTCAGACGCTTTGAAGATAGGAAACTTACAGAGTGAGAGGAAATTAAATGCAGGGAAGAGTATGACATAGGATCAGGTCAGGCTGTGACAGCAAATCAAAATAGATGTTAGGATTCAAACACTGGGAACAGTATATAGAGGAAGATGAGGTTAAATCAGCTGTTGTAATGAGAAAAAAATTCATTTACATATGTATTCAAGTTCTGCAGTTTCGCTTTGAAGCTGTGATTTGTTATTCATCTCTTTTAGCACAGCTATTAACAAGTCGTCAATGGAGTGAGCAGGGAGATTGAAGTGTTCCCCTATTGGTTTTTGAATGTTGTGATTTCTGATGCCAGATTTGTGTCCATTTATTCTTTTGTGTAGAGACTGTCCTTTTTGTCCAATATATAAGGCAGAGGGGCATTTCCAGCACATGATAGCATAAATCACATTGGTGGACGAGCAGATGAATGAGCCCTTGATGGAGTAGGTGGCTTGATTTGGTCCTGTGTTGGTGTCTTTTGTGTAGATATGAGGGCAAAGTTGGCAGCGTGGTCTGTTGCAGGGATATGTTCCTGCTTTAATGTTTCTGTTGTTTGATCTGTAGTTGCTGGTGAGTATCTGTAAGCGAGGAGAGGTCTGTCTCCCAAGGCTTGAGAGAGTGAGGGATCATCTTGTAAAATAGACTGTAGATGCTGAAGAGATCTGACTTGGGGGTTGTAGGTGATGACCAATGGCGTTCGGTTGTTTTTTTTCTTGAGCTTCTCCTGTAGTAGTTGACTTCTGGGTTCCCATCTGGCTCTGTCAATCTGTTTCTTCACTTCAGTTGTGGTCCTATATCTTTTTTAAATTTGCAATCAAAAATAGCTGTCACTTTTTCTGATTTAAGACAATGTTGCTGGAGCCCTGGATTTTCTAACTGAAAGCAGGATAAATAGGATGCCCAGAGAAGCAACTTATTTTATTTCCTCAGTTGGGGAGGGAAACACACCATCTAACTTACTAAAAATACCCATATGGTCAATGCTCTTCCATTTTCAGTGCTTTCACGTTTCAGTAGAACGAAGTTTTATAGTGTGTCATTTGTGTGCTGTGTTTATTCTTTAGTAAAAAGAGACTTTAATCCCTCTTAATTACAGAACAAGGAATCTTCCATTTTACAAAGTTTTTAATTCTTTCTGTTAGGGTGATAGAGAAGTTCTGAAGTTTTGAAATTAAATACAACAAACATTGTCCTAGGAATAATGACTAAAGCCCTAATCAGGGCGTAAATACGATATTCCTGCTACTCACTGGACAAAGGCAGTATCCGCAGCCCTGAACCCTAGAAGTGACTTTAAAAGAGTCATCAAAGAAATTGTCAGTTTGCCTTTCTTTCTTTCTTTCTTTCTTTCTTTCTTTCTTTCTTTCTTTCTTTCTATATAGAGGCGGAGGAGAAGCGAAAGTGGTCTGGTGAATGGCACAAACTGTTAGAGCGGCAAGGAGGAGATTGAACTGAGCCAGATTTTAATAGGTTTGACCTTCCTTTTAGGGGACCAAATTCCAAAGAAGGGGATCTTTACAACTCCTAACATCTGTAGAGAACCAGTGGCATGAAAGCACTTTGGGTCCCAGGGGAAACAACTAAATTTAAGTTCAGTGGTTAAGGCATAATTTGATGGGACCTGGAACCCTCCTAATCTCCAGGCCTCCTTCCCATATTGTCCAGGCCCCCTTCATGCATGTGCAAGCCCCAGTTATAATATGAGTGCAAAACAAACAGTTGAGCCCCACCAGCTCTTTCCTCACAAATGAAGCACAGCCCCAAATCCACATCATCACCCCAACCTTGTCCACTAGTGCCCACATCAGACCCCTCTTTCCCCATGTCCTCCTCAGTCCCCTTCCCCATTCCCTAAACTTCCTGCTCCCAAGCCCCCACTCCAGCCCTCCTAACCTCCCCACCCCTCAGCTCCTCCGTCTTCACTTTACCCCCCTTCAGCTCCCCAACCCTCTCCACACCTTCCTAGCTCCCTCCATCCCTAGCTCCCCCAACCTCCTCCATCCCTCCCCAGCCCCCCACCCAGTCCTCACTCCAGCCCTTCATAGTCCGCTCCACCACTACCCAGCCCCCACCAATGCTCCCTCTAATTTTTGGTAGGCTGTGTGCACAAAAGATCTCTTTTTGTGCAACTTTTTTGACCCAGAGTTCAAATGTGTGCACCATGATGTGAGTGTACCCAAGCAAGTATAATGCAAAAGTAGTTATGGAAATGACAATTTATGTGTTGTAATCTTCATGTATAGACAAACATGAGCATATCTAGATGATAATATAATAAAGGGGTGTCCAACCTTTTGGGGTGAGGGGCCACATTGTAACTCTTCTCTCACGTGGAGGGCCGATGAGCAAATTTTGAATAGATAAGGCATAATAGAAATTGATCTTACTATTCATAAAATGTAAACAGTCAAAAAATAAACACCAGTTTACAAATTCAGATTGGTTCTGTAAAACCAGAAACTTACATTTCATACCTAAATACAGTTCTCAAATAATATCCATCCTCCCTACAGTAACTGTCACGTAAATGTCACTTTCACAACTGTACACAACAAATTTTCACTTAATTAAGCCATATTTTGGGCTCGCTTATTCTTTTTCAGGAAACATCAGTGTGTACAGATGGTAGGAGAGTGTGGCGGGGCAAGGGAGGGCGTGGGGAGGCCGTGTGTGAAGGAAGGAGAAAGCGTGGGGAGCAGGGGCAGAGCTGAGCTGACAGGAGAGGGTGCGGTGGGGTGCCAGGGGAGCATGGCAGGTCAAGGGAGATCAGGGATAACTATGTGAGGTGGCAAGCGGGAGAGTGGGAAGCAGAGCAGGGAATGGATGGTAAAGGCAGGCGTGAGATGGCAAGGGAGCATTACAGGAGATGGGAGGACAAGGGTGGCCATGTGGGGTGGCAGAGAAAAGTGTGGGAAGCAGGGCAGGCTCTGCAAGGGAGGGCTGGGGGTGGTAGGTCAAGCTGAGGGCAAGGGATGGCCATGTCGGGTGGCAAGGGGAAGCGTGGGGAGCATAGCAGGAGAAGGCAGAGGTCAGAAGGCAAGGGAGCGTGGTGGGGTAGGGAAAGGGAAGGAGGCAGTGCGGCCTAGTGGTGGGACCCCCCTTGTTTCCCTTTCTCCCCCAACACTTGCTTGCTCCCTGAACCCTTTCTCTCACCCCATCCCACTTGGGCTCCCCAACCCCTTCGCCAGTCTGCACAGCACAGACTTCCCTTCCCTGTGGGCTACCCCATCCCTCCCTGGCCCTGTGCTGTGTGGGGTCTCTGACCCTTCCCTGTGACCTACCCTTCCAAGGCTCTGCAGCCTGTGCTGTTTGGGCTCCCTGACCACTTCTCTTCCCTAGCTCCATCGGCTCCCTGACTCCTTCCTTGGCTTCTGCTGTGCCATGCCACGCTGCGTCTCCTTTGTCCCTGCTTTCTCTGCTCCTCACCCCCTTCTCCACTCCCCCCCTTATCTCAAGTGTGCTCCTCTTCTCTCCCCTTCTCCCTGTCTGCTCTGCTCCCCATACCCTCCCTCCCCTTAACCCACGTGGGCTCCTCTCCCCTCCCTTCCCTTGCCCGGGCTTCTTTCCCCTCCCCTTCCCTTTCTCCAGTCAGGCTCCTCTCCGCAATCTCCCCCTCTTCCCTGTCCCCACACATGGTGGATCCTCTCCCCACTCCGCCCCCTTTACTTTCCCCCATGCGGCTCCTTTCCTCTCCCAAGTCCCCAACCCCCGCTTCCCTATCCCCGCATGGCTCCTTCCCGGCCTTTTCCCACATGCACGCGATGATTCCTTCCCTCCCCTCAACTCCTCCCTCTCTTCCCTGTCCCCACGCACGCTGGCAGCTCCTCTCCTCAATCCACTCCCAGGCTCCTGCGGCAGTGCTCTGTGGGCCAAATGAAAGCCCTTGGTGGGCCGGAGTCTGGCCGCAGGTTGGACAAGCTTGTCACAAGACTTACCTCTGCTGCCCCCCATTGGTCCCATGCCCTCCGGGCCCCTTCTCCAATGTTCTCACCCCCCACCTGCTCGCCAGCTCCCCGACTCCCTTTCCCCGCCCCTTCCCCAATGATCCTTTTGCACCCAAGGGCCCTTTCCCCAACCACCCCGGCCCCTTCCCTATTCCTCTTGCTCCCCAGGGCCCCTTCTCCGATCCTCTCTCTCACCCCCCCTTACCTGGCCGGAGCTGTCCCTACCCAGTCTCCTTGTCCTATGCCTCCTTCACCACTCCCCAGACCCTAACTCCCTCCATCCCTCCCCAGGCCCCCATCCTGACCCCTTGCTCCAGTGACTCGCGCTGCTCCGGACCCCTCCATTCCCATCCCTGGTCTCTGGCGCACCACGTCCATCACCTCCCACTGGTCCAGCACCTTGTGCTTCCATTCCGGGCTCTTGAACTCCCCGAGAGGTGGTGCAAGCAGGAGCAGCAGTGTGGCCAGGAGCAGCAACTGCAAGGCGGTGGTGGGCGGAGAATGCATAGCATGGGGCTGCTGGATTGGCTGGGAGCAGAGCAAGGGGGGGATCACGTGACGTGACTCCTCCCCTCCCCTGCTTGGTTCACTCCCAGCCAATCTAGCAGCCCCGCACCATGCGGTCTCTGCCTGCCATCGCCTTGCAGTCGCTGTTCCTGGCCGTACTGCTGCTTGCCTCACTGCTCGGGGAGTCCGAGAGCTTGAAGGGGAAGCACAAGGCAGCGCGGGTTAAAGTAAGGGGGAACGCACCGGAATGCCATTCCGCCCCATTATTCTATTTTTAGGGGCCTTGGAATGCTGGCCCCTGAAATTTGTGGGCCCTGGAACGATGTTCCGGTGCATTCTCCCTTATTTTAACCCCTGTTTAAGTTCTGAGGAGAGAGCACTTCTTAGAAAAATTCAGGTTATGGGAACAAAAGGCTCTCACAACTCTTCAGAATCACAGAAATTCTACATTGGAAAGACTTTCCGGTTGTGCTGTTTAGAAATGAGGTACACTCCCTGAAAAACTCCAATTGGCACAAAACTCAGCAGTCCATCTGCTTAGCACAACAGGAAGCCATTGCCCCCAGTATTGTGTGTCTGCAATGGCTTCCCACTGATCCAGATGCCAATAAATAACATCTGATTATTCAATGCCCTCCACAGGACTGGCTCTTGCTCAGTGCCTAATTAGTGCCAGGGCTTGCCAGGGCTGAGCCCCAGGATCTCTAGGCTTGGCAGTTCAGAGCGCTGGCACCACTGGACTTGTCATGTCAGCTATAAGAGGTTAAAAAAATTGCTTGAGTCCTGGTATTTCTTTCATAGCAAATTAAGTACCGATCTTTCTCCATGAATATGACCTTCCATAACAGCTAAGTTCCTTTGAAACAAATGGAAAGGCAGATTCAAAAGTGGAATAACTTTCTCGGGGCCAAATCCATGGAACTAACATCTTCAAAAGATCAAAACAATAATGGGACTAACCACTTTGAGATCAAAATATGAAACTCATGATTATTTTACTTTGTACCGATAGGGAAATGCTAGAAATTCCTTCATTTAGGATACCTGAAGTTAGACTGGATAAAGCACTAAACAATGCATGGAAGGGACAATCTGGCAGGGTGATAGATTGTATGAAGCAAATCTTTGATTTTAATTTTTTTTAGATCTACTGAAGGTAACTGGCTGGTTTCTCCAGTCCTGACTAGCTACTTGGCACCACTCAAGTCACATGTTTCTAGAATCCTACCAGCAACAGCCTGAGAAGAATTACTTTTGCAGACCTTAACTCCCTTCCATATCCTGTACCAGCCATCCCTCCCAACCCACCACATACAACCATATCCCACAAATGAGCTCTGGGAGGGGAAGTGATACAGCTCAACTCCACTACATTTATTCTCCACTGATGAAAGACTTCTTAATGACCTTCAGCTCCATGCTGCATTAGAGAGTCATAGTGAGCTCCCTGCAGCCCAGCCCTTCCTGTGCCACAAGCAGAGCCTGGGTACAGGAGTGAACTGAACCCTTCAATTCTAGCTTTGATTATTACATGAATATATACTGTGCATCACTGTCTCTGGACTTTGTCCTCCATGGCTATTTGTCATATAACAGCAAGCAAAAACCAAGGCTTCCATTACAATTGGCACAACAAAATAAAAGAGGGAGGAAAAGCAAGGGAAAGACAATCACATTAAAACTGTTGCTGCTTCTTCCTGAGTTATCCATCAGACAAGTCTAATGACTAAAAAATTCAGCACATTCTCACAGCATGTTCTCAGGAGTCATGAAATTTGCATATTCTATCAAGAGATGAGTTATAAATGTAGCATCTATTTACTGAACTTAGGTGAAGCTAGTTGTCACTGATAAGAAGTCTTATATCAAAAGGAACCTTGTAAATAGAGAATCCTGTGGAAAAGATGCAGTATATCATTTTCTTAAGCGTCACAGTACTGAGGACCTACTCAGACATACTCTTTGGTTTGCTTTCTTATTGCTGACTGCGGGCATGGGTTACATTTACCAGTTAAATTCCAAAGGGGTAGCCGTGTTAGTCTATTGTAGAAAGACAACAGAGTCCCGTGGCACTTTTAAAGACTAACAGATTTATTTATCGCATGAGCTTTCGTGGGAGCTTTCCCACCACGAAAGCTCATGCGATAAATAAATCTGTTAGTCTTTAAAAGTGCCACAGGACTCTGTTGTCCATTTACCAGTTAGTTACACATTCCAGTAGTGGTGGGTCTG
This sequence comes from Pelusios castaneus, assembly GCA_007922175.1. Taxonomy (NCBI): domain Eukaryota; kingdom Metazoa; phylum Chordata; order Testudines; family Pelomedusidae; genus Pelusios; species Pelusios castaneus. The sequence continues at coordinate 13,899,700 of ML685777.1, forward strand.
TGGTTTATTTCTCATTTACTTTCCCTTGAGTTCTAAAGTCACTGACAAAGGACAGAAAAGAAGCTCTTCTGAACCAGAGTTTCTCTCTACAAAAGATGCAGTTATTATACCACAGTCCTCAGAGCACTTCTTTTAGTTCTGTTTAGCATTCTGTCTTTGTAATTATCCTTCATTAGCAACTGTTTTTGCTTCTATACACTGCTCTTCTGGCTATATTCCTCCTTCACAGAGGAGTTGCCTTTTTTTTTCTTCTTTCTTTCTAAGGTTCTTTTGCTGTATGTTGAATCAGCTGGCAGCTACCTCAGCTGGGTGTGGCATCACTGATTATGTTGATAGTGCCTTTAAAACTTCTCATAACCAATGCTGGAGTGTGGTTATAAAGAAGTTGAGTGTCATATGCAGAATCTTTTTTCACATTACCAGATGGGGGCTTATTTTCACAATGAAATCCAAGTAACTTTGTTGGAACCTATTATGTTTGCCTCAAATTTGGACTACTCTTGTTTATCTATCTTCCTCAGGGGAACAAGCAATAAAATTAAATTTCCTGGCAGGCAAACATCCAGGAACCAAGCTGAGTACCACCCCTCCACTCCTTTTTATTTCACAAGATTTCCCTTTTTTTCAAATTCCGAAGGGGTAGCTGTGTTAATCTAGTTCAGCAAAACAAACAAGGGCTATGTCTACACTTGTTAATTTAGGTCAGTTTAGCTAAGTCAACTTAGCATGTCCACATTCAAATTTTAAGTCGACTTAGAGGGGACCCTACAAAATCGACCTATATCGTCCATACTGGATGCCTAGGTCAACTTCTAGGGGCTAGGTGGACCTGGGACTGGTCCACGGTGGCAGGGAGGGCACCCCTTGCCCAGTGCCAGGGGGCTCAGCCTTTGCCCCATTGTACCTTGGTACAATGGGGCAAAGGGGGACAGTGACCCTGGCAGGGCATAGGAGCAGGGTGGGCAGGGCTCTGCCCTGCCCTTTAGGGGGCCACACCAGGCTGTGGCTGTGCCAGCCACCCTGGCTGGGAGGGCAGTGGGGAAGCCCTGGAGCCCACAAAGTCGACAAAGTCAACTTAGGGCTACTCCACGTCTACACTGGCTAAGTCGACTTTCTTAAAGTCAACTTAAGCAGCAAGTCGACTTAAAACTAGGTTTTATAAAGTTGACTTAACTTTTCCTTAAGTCGACTTAAGCAGTCAGTTAACTCGACTTAAGGAAAGTGTAGTGTAGATGCAAAGTAAATTAATTTGTAAGTGTAGATGCACCCACGAGTCTAGTTGCACTTCTAAAGACTAACAAATTTATTTATCACATGAGCTTTCGTGGGAGAAAATCCCACTTTGTTATTTTCTCCCACGAAATCTCATGCAATAAATAAATTTGTTAGTCTTTAAAAGTGCTACAGTACTCCTTCTTTGTTTTCCCTTTTTTTCAAGGAAAAGATAAGACAAAAGTTCTAGCAGCAAAAACTCATTTCAGGAAAAATTCCTTAGGTACCTAGGTGCTTTGTGGTCATGGATATCAAAAAGCAATTTGTGCTTTGGACATAAACTATATAAATAGTACTGTATTATTCTTGGACCCACTGGAAAGTATATACTGCAGCACCACATACAGAAGTAAATGCAGTCACGAAGCTTTTTTAGGATACTTGGTGGAAAAAGGGTTAAATAACTAAAAGGTAACTACTTGTACTCCATCTAAAATAAAAAATACAGCCAGTTAGAAAATGGAATTTAAATTCCTGGGAAAGTGATTTGACATGAAACAGTAGCAGTATGACCCAGAAGATATGATGAAAATACAGAAGCACCTCTGAGTTTTGAGAAATTTGACCAATGCCTTAACTTTGAAAAATGCCGAGAGGAAGTTTAAGAGACGTGTTTTTAAAATATGTGCTACAGCGCATCAAGCCTCAGATCAGATATGTATATTGACGTGGTGGTCTTACCCTAGTCTCCATCTGTTCATGTAAGAAAAATCATAAGACACTTTGGCTATGTCTACGCTTGTTCAAATAAGTTGACTTTGCTAAGTCGACTTAACAAAGTCGACTTTAAGTCAACTTTGTTAAATTGACTTAGTATGTCTACACTCTAAATTTAGGTCGACTTAAAGTCGACCTTGCCAAGTCAACTTAGAGCATCCACACTGGATGCCTAAGTTGACTTGCAGGGGCTAGATGGATCTGGGAGTGGTGCATAGTGGGAAGGGAGGGCACCCAAGAGGTGCTCCCCTTCCCCGGGCACCCCTCCAAAAGTGCCAGGGTACATGGGGGCTGAGCAGGACAGGGACAGGGGCAGGGTACAGGAACAGGGTGGGCAGGGCTGTGTCCTGCCCTGTGGGTGGGCCTGCCAGGCTCTGGCTGTGCCAGGCACCCTGTAAGGGAGGTCAGTGGGGGAACCCTGGGGACCCTTTAAGTCGACTTAGGGCTAAGCCACGTCTACACTGGCTTAAGTCGACTTAATAAAGTTGACTTAACCAGTAAGTCAAAGTAAATCTAGGTCTTAATAAGTTGACTTAAAATTTCCTTAAGTCAACTTAAGCAGCAGCTTAAGTCGACTTAAGGAAACTGTAATGTAGATGCAGAGTAAATTAAGTCGATTTAAGCAGGCTTAAGTCGACTTAATTTACAAGTGTAGATGCACCCTTTGATACTAACTAGAATAACAGGTAGTCCGGAAGAAATGCTTATGTAGTAAAGAAATTCCAAAGCTGTGTGGGTAAATACGCAGAACTCTTGTTTGCATTATACCTCATTCCCGTGTGCTAAAAGAACTTTTAAAATATTGCTTATATATTATTAAATTTGACGTGACCTATATACATCTTTGAAGAAAAAATTAATTAGAAGGAAAGACTGGAAGACCAAAATGTGCCCTGGCAGGTGGCACAACTTAGTTGACTTCACTGGGCGTTACACTGAATTACTTCACAACTTTAGTGGGCTTTAATTTCTTATGTAGGGTGGGATTTTCAGAAATCTCTAAGAAATGCAGAAACCCTCGTCCACTGAAAGTCGATAGAACATAGGCTTCTAAGTCACTGAGATTCTTTTGAAGATTCTGCTTTCTGTTAAATGTTTTGCTTTCAAATTTTAATGATCAAACATAAATCTTACCAGTGAACATGATAAATTTTCAACTCCAGTTACCATCATGAGCCTGTTTATGAAGGTAACAAAGCCTTCCTATAACATTTTTATCATCCTTCCCACTTTTTGAATGACTAATTTTTTCTTATTACGGGAACCACCGATAGCCATGTTCATGAGATTTTTCAGATGATGTATTTTGGGGGGTAAACATGGTAATTAAATAATCCATAGTTCTCAACAAGTATATTTACTGTTAGCTTGCAATCACATTTCTAGAAATTTAGGACTCATTTCATTTAGAGAAGACAAGCTATGAAATGATAGAAATTGCATAAGTCATCTCTTTTTCTGAGAGACTCTTTAAATATGCCATTTCAAATTAAGAATGTGTTTCAGCATTTCCTGATCTATATGTTCATGAGAGTAGGAGCACTCAGATACTTCAGGTCAGATTCTGATTTTCTTACTGATGCTGAAAAGCCCCATGCTGATTTTAGTGGGAACACAATGTTTCTGAACACGAATCAGGAACAGAAGCTGGTCTTTTGTATTTTAGTCTTGTTGCTTTGTGTTTGCTTCCATATTTTTCAGAAGTAATTCCCTTTCTTCACTAATGATTGTAAAAGTATTCTGTGAGGTATTGGGACAGCCAAAGAACCTTCAAATACTACAAGAAAGATGCTGAGGGCGGGGAAGGATTCAAATTTCTGAAAAGTTACCTCTGAGGAAGATTTCCTACCAACCCTATACAGAGATTTGCTTCCTTCATTTGTTGTCTATATTCCACAGTGAGGTGTGCCTTTTCATACAAAGTTATTTTAAACTAAATATCTTAAATGCTCTGTTTAGTTCATAGTCTTGCCAGCAAACTGCTTTTACTTACATATGGAGAAAAAATTACTTCTGATGCATGGCAGGATAGGAGGCAGAATCCAGTTGGGAGGAGTCTGGGATGACAAAAAGAATGACTAGAGAAACTATATTGGTCACCATTACATGTCATCATGGTATTAGAAAGCCATCATTTATTTCCTTGTGATGGGAATATGGAATAACTAGCATACAGATACGAATTTATGAGTAAATCTTGACTTTCTGGCAATAACCTCTTAACTAGCAATTGCACTCTTGCTGGATCAAAATACTAGCAAATTAAGTTTGCGCTGTTCATTAATACTCATCAGAGAATGGATGAAAGGCAGAAACAGATTTGTAAAAGATTTCTGTATCTCATCTCCTTCCAAAAGAAAGATTACTCAGTATAAGGTATTGTACTATGATGTTGGATTTTCTCACAGAAGTACCAGAATCCACAGCCCTACTAAAGAAAACAAATTCCCTCTTGTTTTCTTTTGATAGTTGCAAGACCTCTTATTTCTGTCCAGTGGCACATTTCCAAATTCCTTCAGTGAGCATCTGATTCACCAAAGTATGGGACTTCCTCATAAGGGAGAAAATTACTGCTGTAAAATCTATATAAGTATATAGATATAGACCACTTTAAATGTGCATAGCTCCATAACACAGAATATGTATAATCATACAGAAGTAAATTTGAAATAAAAATTCAAAAGACCATGAAATGCAAAGAAAGCAGTGCTTAAAATTATTCATATTTAGACAGAAACAGAAGTTGTAATAAATCATGGCACATTTCTAATAGAGATAAAAATAAAAAAAAAATTTCAAGGCATATATATTATGACTCAATAAAAATAATACAAAATGCCCAGGTGACAGGATATTATGATTCACATTCTAAACTAATTTGCTACACACTGAAAATAAATTTAAAAGACAGATTCCACGAGAGAGATTTTGTCCCTTTTTAGAGCTTATTTGATTCATGTGTCTGAAAAATGGAAAACAGAAGGATCATTTGTATTTTAAAGATTTATCCCTGTTAATCATGGCTGCATAATCATATTCTTCTATTATATGTACCTGGAGTCTTTATCAATTAATACAATATAATATAGAACTTATATATCAGTTTGCAAAGGTGTGGGGGCATTCCTTTGAGAAAGCATGAACATACTTTAAAAATTTTTTTCCAAAATTTAGACTAAAACTCTGTTATGCTTCTGAAGAACATCTTCAGAACATGAATAGCATAAAGATATAACTGCCTGATCCAGCAATGCTGGATCAGACCAATGGTCCATTTAACCTAGTATTCTGTCTTCCAACAGTGGCTGATACCAGGTGCTTCTGAGAGAATGAATAGAACAGATAACCATCAAGTGATCCATCCCATCAGCCATTCCCAGCCTCTGGCAAACAACAGTCCCTGACTATTCTAGCTAATAGTCATTTATGAACAGCACAGACTTTTTTGAACCTCATTCTAGTCTTGGCCTTCACAACATCCTCTAGCAAGGAGTTTCACAAATTGACTGTGTGTTCTGTGAAGAAATACTTTCTTTAGCTTTCTTTTAACCTGCTGCCTATTAATTTCATTTGATGACAACTAGTTTTTGTATTATCAGAAGGAGTAAACAACACTTTATTTACTTACTCCACACATTCATAATTTTATTGACCTCTATCATGTACCTCCCCCCCTTAGCTGTCTCTTTTCCAAGATTAAAATTTCCAGTCTTATCAATCTCGCCTTATATGGAAGCTTTTCCATATCCCATATCATTTTAGTTGCCCTGTTCTGTACCTTTTCCAATTCCAATATATATATTTTGTGATGGGGTGACCATCTGCATACAGTATTCGAAATGTGGGCATACTTTGGACTTATACAGAGGCAATATGATATTTTCTATCTTATCTATCCTTTTTCTAATGATTCCCAATGTTCTCTTAGCTTTTTTGATTGCCATTGCATATTGTTTTCAGAGAACTATCGACAATGACTCCAGAATCCCTTTCTTGTATGGTGACACCTAACTTAAACTCCATAATTTGATATGTATAGTTTGGATTGTGCTTTCCAATGTGCTTCCCATTTACTAACATTGAATTTCATCTGCCATTTTGTTGCTCAGTTACCCAGTTTTGAGATCCCTTTGTAACTTGTTGCAGTCTTCTTTGGACTTACGGTAACTAACTTAAGTAATTTTGTATCATCTGCAAATTTTGCTACCCCACTCTTTACCTCCTTTCCCAGATCTTTAGGAATATGTTGAACAGTACTCATCTGGTACAGCGCCCTAATGCACACTACTATTTACCTCTCCATTCTGAAAACTATTATTCCTACCCTTTGTTTCCTATCTTTTAACAATTACTTATCCAGAAGAAGACTTTCCCTCTTATCCCATGACCGCTTATCAGGATTTTTTTTAATGCCGGTACACACCAGTCCAGCGTACCGGCACCTATTTTTCCCTGGCCAGCCCGCTGGGGGCTGAGATCAGCAGGGGAAAGCAGCAGTCTCCTTTCCCCTGCTGACCCCAGCCCCCCAATGGGCAGTGGGGCCAGCAGGGAACAAGAGTGGTCGGTTCCTGTCCCCTGCTGATCCCAACCCCCAGAAGCGCACTGTTCCTGTCCCCTGCTGGCTCCGCTGCCCAGCTGGGGAGTCCCCCACTGGCTCCACTGCCCAGCTGGGGCCTGGAGTCAGCTGGGGAAAGGAGTGGGCAGTGGGGCCAGCAGGGGACAGGAGTGGTGGGTCTCCTTTTCCTGCCGACAATTCCCCCCTGTCCCTCCCCCCTACTCCTGCCAGTTGAGTACCAGCACCTTTTTTTTTTTTTAGGAAAAAAAGCACTGCCCCTTACTTTTCTTAAGAGCCTTTAGTGAGGGCCCTTGTCAAAGGCTTTCTGAAAATCAAAGTACACTATATCACCTGGATCACCCTTGTCCACATGTTTGTTGATACCTTCAAAGAATTCCAATAAATTGATGAGGCATGATTTCCCTTTACTAAAACCATACTGATTCTTCCCCCAACAAAGCCTATTCTTCTAAGTGTCTGATCATTCTGTACTTTGCTATATTTCAACTAATTTGCCTGGTACCAAAATCAGGCTTACTGGCCTGTAATTCCTTGGATTACCTCTGGAGCCTTTTTTAAAAATTGGTGTCACATTAGCCATCCTCCAGCTATCCTGTCCAGATTTAAATGATAGGTTACATACCACAGTTAGTAGCTCTGCAATTTCACATTTGAGTTCCTTCAGAACTCTAAGATGGATTCCATCTGGTCCTAGTGACCTTTCACTGTTTAATTTATCAATTTGTTCTGTTGACCAACTGAGTGTGAAGACAGGCTCAGACAGCAGCTCTGAGATGTGAGTGGCCCTATTTATTTTAATGGAAATATAGTCAGCCATCAGCTTCTTATGTTTATTGCCCTTGGACTCCTATTCCTGGGCAAACTCCAAGCCCATGGCAATGCTCCTCAGGGTCAGCTATGGGGCATTGACAGAAAACAGATATCCTGAGCACTCACCCTACGATTGCAGTGTCTGTCTACCATAACAAAAGTGGAGAGGAAGGAAAGACTGGTCACTACCTCAGGCCAAACTCCTCAGCATCCACTCCCAGACTCCTCTTGAGCAGACTCCCACCTTATTCTATGCCTAGCTTCACTTTTTTTAAAACTCCCTTTCTCCAGGTAGAGCATGCTTTGCAGGTGCTCCTAATTTGCATTGCCTGAGTGCAGGGATGCTTGTTAGGCTTGCTCTTATTTGGATGGGGGCATGTGCCATCACTGAAAGCTAACTCAGATGTCAATGATGATATTGGAAGTTTCAACATTGTTAACGATTTCACTAAGCAACAAAGCATGGAAGAAAGGAGATAAGTCATTAACTGCTAAAACAAAACAAAACAAAACAAAACAAAACAAAGGAAAAAACTTGTCCCAGAATTCTGAACCCAAAAAGAGAGAAGTGCCAGAGACTTTGTGTCTTCCATAAGGGACTTGCTATTTTTATTGGTTTTACATGGAAGCACTCAGATACCATTATAAACCCCTAGGTAGATAGATCATATTATAGGCACATATACCAGTGCTTCCCAGAGGAAGAATGTGCAGAGAACTAGTCACAGGTGGGGATGATACACAGGCCTTCAGTATAGCTGGGTATGATTGATTTAATTTTCCTGAGGAGGCTATGACTTGGTTTTTAAGAGTTTGTATAAGCACTGATCTGTACATAGATGAAAAAAATTATATTTTATGTGATATTAGTCAATGTGCAGTGAAATGTTAATGATGTACCAGTTAGGCATTTTTAATGTTTGGGATTTTTTTAAAGTAGGAGAGGATTTTAAAAACAACCCACAACAAACAGGTGTGTTTGTTAAGTCTACTTAGCATGTCCACACTTAAATTTTAAATCGACTTTGAGGGGACCCTACAAAGTCGACCTAGAGCATCCACACTGGACGCCTAGGTCGACTTGTAGGGGCTAAGTGGACCTGGGACTGGTCCACGGTGGCAGGGGGGGCACCCCTTGCTAAGTGCCAGGGGGCTCAGCCTTTGCCCCATTGTACCTGAGTACAATGGGGCAAAGGGGGACAGAGACCCTGGCAGGGCATAGGGGCATAGAGTCAACTTAGGGCTACTCCACGTCTACACTGGCTTAAGTCGACTTTAGAAAGTCGACTTAAGCAGAAAGTCGACTTAAAGGGAGGTTTAACAAAGTCGACTTAATTTTTCAAAGGCGACTTAAGGAAAGTGTAGAGTAGACGCAGAGTAAATTAAGTCGACTTAAGCAAGCTTAAGTCGACTTAATTTACAAGTGTAGACACACTCTTAGGTACTATGTAAAGTAAAGGAACAGAAAATATATTAATAGAGTCGATGACATATTTTTGCTAGTTTCATTAGGTAGCATTTTGTTCTACAATGCAGGAGAAATATTTTAGCAACATATTTGTGAAGGCTTAACATAAGCAAGTTAGCCAAAGGTAATAAAATTATATCAGAAAACACATGAAACACCACAACTCTTTAAATAATGTATCACTCATTTTAATTGTTAAGTTTGTTAACCCTTTAGAGATTGTAGACATCTAAGCAGGGCTGTCCTTGTGGAGGTGAGTAGGGTGGCTGCCCTGGGCCCTGTGGTTCAGCGGGCCCCGCACTGCCCACCCAAAGGTGCCACGCTGTCTTTGGTGGCGGGGAAACTATGCTTCCACAGCACTTCCACCCTGCCCCACCCCTAGACTGGAGTGACCATGTGTGGGCCTGCCCCCGGGGTGGACCAGGCAGGGCAGAAGCATGAAGCCCAGCCTCTGGGCTGGCCTGCCCTGCCAGCCTGGGGGTGGACCAGCCAGCCTGGGGGCGGGCAGGCACGTGGAACTCGGCTTCCAGCCCAGGGCAGAGCTGCCCCCCCTCCCAGTGCTGGGGGGATGATGGGAGCTCCCACAGGCTGATTGGCCCTGGGCCCTGCTCCCTCCTAGGGCCGGCCCTGCATCTAAGTATGCCCTCTTAAGCATTCATTGGACTGAAAACCTGGAATATGACAGTGCTCTAAATTCAGTAACAAAGCACAAGGTAGAACAGACATTTAGAGACTGGGGTGATAAATAAATAACATAAATGGCAATGTGTCTCTGAACTTGGATAACCTATGCTGTACCTGCTCATCTTACAATCTAAC
>ML685777.1:13914361-13933563 GCA_007922175.1 Pelusios castaneus
TAACCAGGCAAAGGGAAAGCCTTAGGAAACTTTATGTAAATATTTCGGCATTTGGCTATGGCTGCTCCAGTTTGTTTTCACAGAGTATGGCATCTACCTGTTAGGAGGACAAACCTATTGAATATCTGATTGTAGGTGGAAATTGTCTAGAGTTATCATTTCCAAATGCAAGCTGATACCTGCCATTTTTATAGCTGAAATACCTTTCAATTTTAATGCTGGCACTGGTTCATTTGTTACCTCAAACCCTGGCTCAAGTTCAGGAATAAGACAGCCAAGATAATGTGTATAGAATTACACATGGGGAGGCAAGCTTAATTGTGCATACACGTTGAATAATAAATAATTTGCACATATCTAATGCCTTTCACCCATTGATCTATAAATTCTGTACAAAGGCGGGCAAATGTCATTATTCCTATTTTACAGTCACAAAGGTTAAGTGACTTACCTAAGGGAATCTGTGAAGTCAATGATGATGGATCTGGGAATGAAATCTAGATCTCTACTCCCTGTGGGAACCTGATTTTTCCTGTGGGGAAAAGGGGTTTTGGGAAGGCTTAATATCAGTTGCTTGGGCCAAATAGTGGTAAATCTATCCCTGAGTAGTGTCAGTCAGATTTTTTTGGCTAAACATTTCTGAGGAAAATACCATTTATATATTAAAAGGCACAGGAAAAGGCATTTTTAGTTAAATTATTGCAGTATTCCTGATAAACTAATTGTTTAGCCATTCCAGAAAAATATCCATCCTTCTTAAAACTTCTCTCTTCAATAAGAAGATATTCCAGTTGGTGGTCATGTAACTCTGATAGCGACATGTGCCAGTTCACCCTTTTAATTGTGTAATTTTCATTTATTTTAGTGATATCAGAAGAGAGATGTTAATGTTTTATAGCTGGGACACCTGTATGTTGTCAAACCTGCTTTCACACGCTGTAGTGAAAAATGCATATCAGATGTTCAGCCTATACTCACATTATCCAAAATGTTTTTTCCCCTTGATTTACATGATTAACTTATTTAATGAGGCAGAAAGAAGGTCTCATCCATTGTACTTAGTCACGAGCAATGCAGTACTGAGTAAACAGTAACAGCACATTAATCTCTCTGACTTTTCATTATTATCTGCTAACAGAAATAAATTAGTACCTGCTATCATGGTTAAATGCATTCTTTTTTTAAAGCATGATACGATATATTAAGAATTTTTTGTTATATTGCAGCAAGTACCTTGCAAAGAACAACTAGTGCCTTGTAGGCACAGCCATGAGTAGGCACCTATGCAGCATTTCAGTTCCTCTAGGGAGCTGAGGGAAGAATTCTGCCTCATATCGCCCTAGCCAGATTTAGGATGGTGCAGTTTGCTTCAATTTGGTCGCTATGGCTATGTCTACACTTGCACTTTTAAATCGACTTAGTGTGTCTACACTTAAAATTAAAGTCGACTTAAAGGGAAATTTACAAAGTCGACCTAGAGCGTCCACACTGGATGCTCTAGGTCGACTTTGTGGGGTTAGGGGGACCTTGGGTAGGTCCACGGTGGCAGGGGGGGCACCCCTTGTGTGCAATGGGGCAAAGAGGGACAGGGACCCTGGCAGGGCATGTGGGCAGGGTGTGACGCTGTCTGGATTTAGGAAGCATTTATGAGATTATTTTCAATGGATATCTCATAAATGCTCTATAATCCATAGGAACTATGTCATGTTTGGTATCAATAGAAAGGTAGTAATTTGCTGGGAATGATTATATAGTTTATGTCTAGGAATTCTATTGTGATTAGAAGTTAAAATTTGGTGTTATATCCATACTTTAACTTATGTTAAAACCATTGTGTCCTTAATGTTTAGGAATGTGCCAGGACAATGGTCCCAGGGAGTTACCTGAAGAGCCATTAAAGACATAAGGAATACAACCATTGTGTCCTTTGGGGGGCATGCCAGGCTCCCCCTGTGCCCTCCCGGCAGGGAGGGCATTGGTGTAGTCCCGGGGTAGCCCTTTAAAAAGTCGAATTAAGCCTTAGGTCGAGTAGAAAGGTGGTTTAATAAAGTCGACTTAATTTTGCTTAAGTCGACTTAAGCAAGCTGCTTAAGTCGACATAAGCAAAGTGTAGTGTAGACGCAGGGCCAATTAAGTCGACTTAAGTCAAGCTTAAGTCAACTTAATTTACCAGACGCAGCTTAAATTAGCCATTATGGATAAGAGAGGGAGTGGCTAGATTCTGGCTCAGTCTCAGCTTCCTCAGGGGTGATGTGCTATCCCACAGGATAGTAGAGATCTGTCTCTTTATTCTCCTGAGTACAGAGACCGCCATCTTATGACCTGATCCTATGACTTACACTTCCCTGCATTTATTTTACTCCCAGTCTGGAAGTTCCTCATCTTCAAGCATCTGATGAAGTGGGATTTTCTCCCATGAAAGTATATGTGATAAATAAATTTGTTAGTCTTTAAAAGGTGCCGTCACACTCCTTTGTTTTCCTTATGACCTGTAAGCCTAAAATAGGGGTTGGTCTCTTTACTCAGATGATCAATACTATTCTTCTAAATGGCTCATGTTAGCAAGGCAAGCAGGAAATAATGCATAGGGGAATTACATGTTAACTTAAAAGTCATTGCCTATGCCGAGCATGCTTCTGCTCTTAGATAAATGAAACATTTAATAAATATATACAATAAAATCTAGGCAATCCCTGTATTATGAAAAGGCACAATCTTGTAGTATTTCTACCTTCACAAATTGCACCAAAAAGTAAAGTGTTCTTTTAAATATTGATAAATTGCAAACTCAGGCCTTTATATACACATGCTATGTTGAAATAAATTGGTTTATAATATAATATTTGGTAGAGAATCTTTCAGAGGAACTGTATCTCAAAATATTTTACAGAGTTAGGCACAGTCAAACAAGCCCCAGACATGTAAAGGTATTGAACATCATCAACTTGAGGTGAGTGTGTTCAGTGCTTAAGGGCCTTCATTTTCGCCAAAATCAGCAAGATAACGTGAATGAGCAGAGGAGGCTTCTGCTAGATGCTGGAACGGAAGGAAGACAGAAGATGAATGAAACATGGGGCTTCTATATCCTGGGCTGTGCTCTGACTGGTGTGAGCACATATTTCTCCTGCGATGCCTAGCTCAAGACAGGCTGAGGGAAATCTATGAAAGGTTTTTTTAAAAACCAGAGATGACATTTTTTTTTAACAGCACCGTGACATAAGAGTCAGGGGAACAGATGGGTCTCATGTGGTGCCACTTGTTGGTACACATAAGGCAGCAAACAGCAGCATCTTATTCAAATGGGAGTCAACAGAGCTCGCATTTGGAGGCTATAGAGAAGTAAACTTCAACAGGATAGGAGAAAAGAAGTTTTAAAAGTCTGCTAGTATACATCACTGGCACCACTCTTGATCACTTGATGAAACTGCCTTTATACATCCTTTCCCAAATGCATTTTCATATCACTGGAAAAATAACTTGTCGGTATAACAGAATCACAGATATTAGAAATGAAAGTGGCCTTTTAAGCCATCTCATCCAACCTCCTGCCAATACAGCATTGACCCCTGCAGAATATTTTTTATTGTTTTATTCACTTATTTTAATGGCCTGAGCTGGGGCTGCTTTCAACAAACTCTTTGATCAGATATTACTTTCACACAATACAGAGATACAGGCAGCCCAGTTTTAACTTTTATTTGAGAGAGAGAGAAAATGAATATCATGAGCAATAAGTCATTTGTTTATTCATCATATATTATCTTTCTATCTGAGGAAAATAGCATTTATTTCCATTAAAGTTAGAAGCTCGGCCTAACCTGTCATGTATATAAAGAGAAGCTGCATAATATTTTGAAGAGACTAAGAGAGCAAGGAGACCAGTTCTTCTGCAACATCAGATTAACTATTAGCTTGTTTATTCTGTTTTTCTAAAGCCCAGGCAGAGAAACTTTAGAGTGTGGAAAAGTGAATACATAGGAGGTGCAAAGGAACCTCCCTGGTCCTCAGCCACAAGCAAAAGCTGAAGAGCACAGGCATAATCTTAGGCTAATACTGCCAGTTGTCTTCGTCACTCCTACCCAAACTGGGTGGAATGAAGGTGGGGTCATGACCCTTCCTCCCTTCTGTAGCAGACACTGGAGTGAATATGAAGTTTGGGGGTAAAAGCAAGCAGTACTTTTTAAAAAGGTGATAATAAATTTTAGAAAAGGAAATGAAAATAAAAGTAGAATAGCGCAAAAAAAAAAAAGAGATCTTATAAAGGCTGGAAAATTGATAAGGGAAGCTAAATAGATCAGTAGATCTGATATGGAGAGGGAAATGTATGTTACCTTCTCTAACTGGTTGTGGAATCTCCATTTTTTGGAAATTTTTAAGAGCAGATATGGCAAACTCAGGCCAGATGGCTTTAGAAGGGTAATTGAAGGCAGGTTTGTCAGCCCTAGAATGCTGAAAGCACTGTTCCCAGCAGGCAAAGGAGAAACAGCTGCGGGGCAATTAGGGACACCTGGGCCTTGTTAAGGGCTGTTCTTGGCCCAACAAAAAGCCCCACCTCCACCAGCTCAGGTGTGGGAGTTTAGAGGAGCGGAGCGGAGCGGAGCAGAGCAGAGCAGAGCAGAGCGGAACAGAACAAAACAAGAGCAACATCAAAAAAGGTTAGAGGAAGGGAAGTAGACTAGACAGGGCCTGGGAGGCTTGCCTCGTCCGCTGCAGCAGGGGCAGCAGAAAAACTTCCCTTCTACAAGGACTGAGTCCAGGGCAATGAAGCTAGGGCCCTGACAGGGAAAAGTGGGTTGCCAGGGAGACTGACTTACCATAGGCCCTACTATGCCAGGGGATTGGACATTAGGTGGCACGAGTTGGAGAGTACTCTGCCACACAGATTAGACAAACACCTGTCAGGGATGGTTTTAAGAGGTTACTTGGTCCTGCCATGAGTGCAGGGGACTGGGCTCAATGACCTCTCATAGTTTCTTTCAGTTTCTATGATTCTATGGATGACCAATATTCAGGAGACACTGTGCCTATTAGAGTTCCTGCCTGAGCAGTGCACCCCTGGACTTCCTACCATAGGCAGTGGCTCAAGATCTAAGCAGAACATTTATTTTTATGATTATAAGAGATAAAATAATACCATTGATTGTTAAGTAAGATGCATCAAGAAAGTCATATAATATATTTGCGCTAAAGAAACTTCATGCCAACATTATTATCTAGTAAGTCACTCTTCATGTCACTTCTCTAATCACAGGAATGATATGAAAATATCTAATAAAGATACAGCAAAGATCAGTTTCTTTTTTTCATTTACAAGCATTACTAAATTGTAATCTCCAATTACTATCTTCCCTTCTGTGTAGTTTAGCTTCTAGTTTCTCATCTTTCAGATAGTCTGTTTCTACTCGTGCATTTCAAAAAGCTATTAAAATGTCACAGTACAGAATACATGGCATGTCTTTTGTGATCTATTTTGTGTAATGAAATTCCACCAACCCTATCCTGTCTATAGATCAATATCAGAAGATTTCTTGGCTTGCAAGGTGTGTGGATAAAATTGACCAATTGCTACATCCATATAAACATTCACTTCCGAGTGAAAAGTACAAAATGACTCAATATTGTCTGGTGTACTAACAGTCAGACATGACATATGATGTAATGTGCATCATCGCCTTTGTAACTTTGAGACTAAAAATCCTGCTGAATGGGAACATTTAAGCTACCGTTTCATTTTTTAAATGTTAAACCTGAAAAATATGTCAGTGCAATTTTCATTTGCACATATACAAAATATGACTTTCTTAGAAACTCAAGAAAGTTATCTCTAGATATGAACTATGTCTATCATTGCATTATCATCTCTGAGCATCAATGGGCAGGTATATACTATATAATGTGTAAAAATCACCTACAATTCTGCTGCAGTGACTTTAATCCTAGCCTTCTGCCACACTGAGGAAGTGACTGGATGTTCACCTAAAAGACATGCTCTAGGAATTTTTTTTTTCCTGGAAGTTCCATGACCTGTGTTATACAGGAGGTTAGACTAGATGATCAATATGGTCACTTCTGGCCTTGGAATCTATGTATCTAATGTTAATGATATAGAAGGCATATCAATGTATGCAGTGGATTTTTAAAATGTGAGGCCTTATAGCTTGCTACTGGAGAAAAGGAAATTATTATTACCATGTACAATCTTCTAACATATCTAGCCAGGTCAGGAGCAGATCAGTAAAAATCTTCTATAGAAAAGCAAAACAATTCACTGAATTCAGACTACTATTGCAAGCCCTGGTCTACACTGCAACACCGTTTCAGTGGCAATCAAAGGAATATATGTAAAGTACTTAAAATACCTTGAGTATCTCCCTCTGATTGCCTACCGCTTACTTACCCCAAGGTCCCCACAATACTGATTCGACGGGAAATGCCCTCCCATCAAATCAGTGCTATTCTTCTTGCTGGGTAAGTATTACCCAATTGACCTCCAGTTCATTCTGAGTTCAACTGAGCACGTCTTTATGCACGCGCAATCAAACTTGCAGAATTGATTCTGCGCTGTCAGCGCTGCCCCTGACCATGCAAGCTTGCCCCAGGTCACACCAACTATCCTTTAAAAAAGAATATCAAAGGAATGCCATGCAAATAAAGTGTTGAACAAGTTCTCTGTTCCCTCCAACCCCATCTAGTCAGTGTCTTTAATACATATATTTTAAATATTTCAGGGATGGCTTCCTTTGAAAATAACAGGGTGGGTGGGATGAAAAATGTACAAAATGTAACATAGCAAGGGGAGAAGAATAGACATAATGGCTATGTCTACACTTGCAAGTTAGTTCGAATTAAGCTTCCTTAATTCGAACTAACTTAAGCCTTTGCCACACTAGGCTTTCACTGGTTCGAATTAAGGGCTTCTTTAATTCAAACTAATAAATTTGATTGCTTAGTTCGAATTAACGGTTAATTCGAACTAATTAGTTCAAACTAATCCAATGTGGCCATCTTAGTTCGAGCTAACTGCTTAGTTCGAACTAATCAGCAGATTGACCTTCCTGCAACTGACTAATTCGAACTAAGCAAGTGCCCTGCATGGCCATGGCTAGTTCGAACTAGCATTCTAGTGGGGCCATGCTAGTTCGAATTAAGTTAATTCGAACTAACTAAAATTAGTTTGAATTAGTTAGTTCGAACTAACTAATTCGAACTAACTTTTGTAAGTGTAGACATAGCCAATAATCATAGCCCTTAATAGAGAAAATATTTGGGAAGAAAACACATAAAAATGAAGTCAAAGTGTAAAAATACCAATGTCCTCTCTATTTAGATTGTAAGCTATTTGGAGCAAGTTCTGTCTCTTACTATGTGTTCGTATAGGGCTCAGCACACTGGAGCCTTCATCTCAGTTTGGGCCTCTAGAAGTTACTACAGTGCCAATAATAAAGTGCAATTATGGTACAGACATGAATACAATCCTGCCTTTTTTGAATAGCTAGAATTGCCCACTGAAATAATTAGCATATTTTTTTTCCACAAATAATAAAGCCTAGAAAATATACTTCTCCCATTGAATTCAGTAGGACTCTCACTTACCGTGCTATCAGAGAATGAGAATATTTTTTTGGTCCTTCTGGCAGTTCAACATAGCTACCTACAGTAACCCCAGCCTCTTGAAGTTAGTGAGAATTTTGCCATTGACTTCCACAGGTTGGTTCTGCTGTAGGTAGCTATCCTGAACAAACAGAACAAGGGAAAAAGCATTCTCATTTTCTAATATCAGAGACTCAGTAAGTGGTATGAAAATGCAGAGAAACTGAACAACGAATATATTGGCTTATAATATATCCTCCTTACCATTTACGAGGAAAGATCTTACGAAACATCCAAAGCGTCTTTGAAATTCTGAAGAACTTATTTGCTCTTTCTATATTCTAGGGAAGTTTGGAGAATACGGAATGCTATGGGCTGTAACAAAGCTTACACACTAAGCTGGATGAATACGTACAAATCTCGTAATATCTTGTTTAAAAGCACATACTGTACTGTAGACCTTTTCACCAATCTTTCATGTCATTTTTGTATTCATAAAATATACATCTAGCAAAATCAGCCAAAGTGTGATTTACAGTTTAAGAGATCAATGAATATTTTATCAGTGAAAGAATATGATTTGACTAAAGAATGATGGATGATTACAGTTTGCCTCAAGCCACTTGTGGTATCCCAAATAAATTAAATCTGACGAGAAGCAAAGCCATTCAACTTATATGCTAGCCCTTAACTCAAATGTTTATTACTTTTAGCCTACTAATTCATAGGGCTATCCTTAAAAAGATTCATTCCCTAAGTTCCTGAAAGAAAAGTCATTACTGAGGAGGAGAGATCATGAAATATAAAAATATACAGCTTGTTTATAAACACTAGTTTCCTCATCTCTTCTACATTTGTCCAATACTTGACCACTTTCCATTTTCCACACATGAATAGAATCACTATGACTATTTTTGATAATATTAGCATTTGTCCAGAAGAAAGTACTGTGCATTAGGTAACATTAAATGCATGATAATGCATATCTGTGGGGAGGGAGGGGAAACCTAAGCAGAGAACTGTGGGGATTTATTCAGCATACACAGATATGCTGATACTGTAATAGATTTATTCAGCATACACAGACATGATGACACTGTAATTGGAAGATCACAGCCAGGTCGGACAAGGATACTTCAGGCTGCAATGGCATACTGCCACATACTTTCACACCGGCCTTGGCGTTTCAGTGTCTGGATTTCTGTGAGAATTTACTGATAGTGAGGAGTAAAAAGAGCAGTAAACACAATTATAAATCTAGGGGTTATTTAACCAATGGCTTATAGGTTTGTTTTATATAATTATATATGCACCAATTAACTGCCTTGTCATAGTTGGTGGTGGGACTATGGAAATGTATAAAAATCTTTACTTATGTATCAATAAACGATGCTTGCTTGCAATCATATTGATTGTTACGCTTGGTCCAGACCCGCACGGACCCGACAGAGAACAACTTGATTGTCCATTTTTCACTTTCTTTATGGTAGAAACCCAAAAGCACTAGCTATGCACACAATGAGAGACGCCATCCCAAATCTGAGCAGTTTATACTTTGTTAGGAGACAAATTAAACATACAGAGGCAGAACGCAACCTAGAAGTGTTTTGTTTTATTATCGTATCAGGCTGATTCCCAATTACTCATTAGTAGCTGGATAATTTCCTCTAACTATTGTGACAGAAGAGGAATTTGGCTGTCTGGAGATGGCAGTGACTTGCCAACTTAGGAAAGGCAACCTATGCATGGGGAGACAGGCATGGGAGAAATGGTGACAATGAACATGAGAAAAGCAAACAAGCAGGATCAGTGCTTTCATAATGGCATCATATGATAAGTAGCAAGGGAGATAAGTTAATGGGGGAGAGGTATATAGTATGACTGGCATGGGGACAAGGGAAGTTTTTCAAAAGCACCCAAATAAATTGGAATAAGGACCCTATGCCATATAGGCAGTGCTCTCTTTTTTTTATTAAAAAAAGAAGGTGCTGGTACTCATATCTTGATAGTAAATTTGAAAAATGCCTCTCCCTTCCTGCCCCACACTTCTTCTTCCAATGGTGTGCTCCTTTTCCCTGCTGACCCTGCCCTCTAACTGGGAAGCGGGGCCAGCAAAAAAGATGCTGGTACTCCATACCCCTGTTTACCATCATGGAAAAACCACTATATATAGGTAACTTGGAAATTTTTGTCTAAGGAAAACAAGCTCAAATTAATGCTTTGAGGAAATCAAGGAAACCAGTGGAGAGATTTATAGAGAAGACAGCCAGCAACAGAATAACAGTCAGATAAAATGATCTTATTATTTTTGTTTCAAACATCATAATGGGGATATTGTGTCTTGGGCATCACAAAGGCTACTAGAAAAGGTAGTTTACAGTAACTAGTGAGGAGGAAAAAAAAAAGCTAACAGAATATTAGGAACCATTATGAAATAGATAGAAAATAAGACACAAAATATAATATCACTATGGACAGAATATGACGGGAAAAAAATAGGATCTTTATATCTCAAAGTACCGTACAGTAAAATTTATTGAGAATTTAGGGGAGTATGAGCATTGCTATCTGTAGACTTGGCTTAGGACAGGCATCATAGAGTACAGGCAAGAAATCTATACACTTCTGAAGAGAGGGTCTGATGCTTCTGTGGCTTAGATCGAAAGGAGATATGTCTACCTCCCTGGGAAAAACAGCTATGTCAATGATCCAACATCCCTGACCTCCCTATCAGCAAGTGCATAGCCACAGGCACCCGGGACCCCCCACTTGAAGATCAGGTCTGCCCACCGCAGGGCCCAGCAACAGCGCGAACTTCACTGCCACAGCTGCAGGACTGGCCAGCAGCTACAGCCACGAGCAGAGCAGGCACTTCTGCTGCTGGGTGTTGCGGTGGGCGGGCCTGATCTCACAGCTTCTCCCCCTTCCTCCTCCTCACAAAAGCTCCAGTGGCTAGGTCACATGACTGGAAGCGGCTCACCTTGCAATCTCAGGGGCCTGGCCTATCAGTTTCAGAATAGGAGATGAAACAGTGTCAAAGAATATCAGAAATATTGGTCTGAGCCTGTTAACAAGTTATACACTACTTACTATACCTGTTACAGACTACTGCTTTTGTAAAGCAAAATCATGACTCACCAATTTAAATTTTTAGAAGGTGGAACATGTGGAAAAGAACAATCCAATCAATATCGTGTCCTTAGCCTTTCAGAAAGCCCTTGACAAGGTTCCTCATCAAAGGCTCTTAAGCAAAGTATGCAGTCCTGGGATAAGAAGGAGGGTTCCTCATGGTTAAAAGATAGGAAACAAAAGGTAGGAATAAACAGCCAGTTTTCACAGTGCAAAGCAGTAAATAGCAGGATCCTCCAAGGGTCTGTTCTGGGAGAAGTGCTGTTCAACACATTCACAAATAATCAAAAATAGAGGGGAAACAATGAGGTGGCAAAGTTTGCAGATGTTACACAGTTACTCAAATCAGTTAAGTCCAAAGCTGGCTGCAAACAGATGTCACATAACTGGGTGACTAGACAACAAAATGGCAGATGAAATTCAATGTTGATAAATGGAAACTAATGCCCATTACAAAAATAAATAAATAAATAAATAAATAATCCCAACTATACAAAATTAGCTGTTACCATTCAAGAAACAGATTGTGGAATCATCATGGATAATTCTCTGAAACAGATACTCAGGGTGCAGTGGCAGTCAAAAAAAAAAAAAAAAGCTAAGAGAATATTAGGAGCCATTATGAAATGGCCAGAAAATAAGACACAAAATATAATATCACTATATAAATCCATGCTATGCACACACCACACACCTTGAATACTGCATACCCAGGGATGTTGTGAAAGTCAATAGTATTACTGGGTTTAAAAAAATAATTAGATTAATTCATGGAGAATTGGTCCAATGATTATTAACCAAGAGCGTCACGGATGCAAGCTCATGCATAAAGAGCCCCTGACTGCCATAAGGGGGCGACTGGACAACAAGGCCTTGATCGTTCAGTAAATTGCCTTGTTTGGTTCTTGCCTCTGAAATACCTAGCCCCAGTCACTGTTGGGAAACAGGATACTGGACAAGATGGGCCATTCATCTGACCCAGTATGGACGTTCTTAGATAATATGACAGTGGAACGGGGTTTCACACATTTTCCTAGCGGCTCAAGAAAACAAACAAAACCTAACACAGCTACAATAGAAACTGTGGTGTTTTGGTCCGCATCCCAAGCGGTGTAAATTTTCATCCACCCTAGTGTGTTGAGAACTAGCTGACTCATGTTGATCCTGCTGGTATTCACTAAAAGTTATCAGTAACAAACTTACCTGTCCATAAACACATGCAACAAAACATTTATCATTGTGGATGGTGGTTAGCACTCACTGATCGTAGCATTGTTTTTGTGCATTTTTACTTCATAAATGCTCTGCCCTAAGCATCTCAAGCTGTATAATAATTATTAGATGGGGTTTTCAATTCCATTTTAGAATGGCTTGCCCAGTCCAGTTAAAATTCAACAACACAGTTCAGAGGATGCAAAATGAGGGTGAGAGAATGGAAATAGCATGATTATCCAGCCAAAAAGGAATGATTATCCACTACAGAGAAAATGCATTTTGCCCAAATCACTCTTGACAAAATTCAGGAAAATGTGTTTTGGGAAGTTTGAGCCACAATTCAATTGCTATCATTCCAATCCTCTCGTTTGCCAGCCGTGTTAGTCTATTGTAGAAAGACAACAGAGTCCTGTGGCACTTTTAAAGACTAACAGATTTATTTATCGCATGAGCTTTCGTGGGAGAAAATTCCATGCGATAAATAAATCTGTTAGTCTTTAAAAGTGCCACAGGACTCTGTTGTCTTTAAACTGGAGAGTTTAACCTTTTCTGTTTGCCAAGAATGTAAGAATTACATCATCCCCTCTCTTCCTGTTTCACCGCTGCATTCTACGATTGGCTCAATGCAATAGTTTGCCTGTTATGATATTTCACTCTATGGTCTAACAACCAATGGAGAGGAAAGTTGTATTTGAATTGAAGCTTAAGATGATGATTTTACTGAAGCTAACAACCCTTGATGCCTTTATACCTAATTCATTTTTGTGAGTATCATTAGAGGTAATAGGCCATATTTTCACTCAGTACAATCAGTTTGTTCCATTGAACTTGGGCTGTCAATCAATTTACATGAGCTAAGGTTGGAGCACAGTATATATGGCCTAGTTATAAGAGGTGCTCAGCACCAGAGCTTCCATTATGAGAGTTGTGGGTTCTCAAAACATCAGTTCCTAGATATAGTAATAATAATAAAGCAATTGATCATCAACACGATGACAAAATTTAAAAGAATCTAAGCTGAAACAAAAGTGGTGGTGATGTATTATGGACTAAACATGGATTGTTCAGTTTTCATTATTTATTTAAAGTCTGTCTCTCATATATAAAGCCAATTCCATACCCATTTGCTCCCTACATACTAATGCCACACAAGGACCAGGAAACTCCATGAAGTTTCTGCCTCACCACCTTGCAAAGAAACATTGAATTCTGGCATGACAAACAGTCATCCATGAAGGCCTCCATCTGGGTGCTTGGTCCCCAGCAATCAGACTATAATGGAGCAAGAAACATAGCAGCCAACAGATGGAAATGGATTGCCTCATTTGTCAAATAGCACAAGAGCCTCTAATAATTATAAAAATCTGCCCCATTTTCCTAACATCACAGTTCTATCAGAGCCACTCTCTCAGGGGCTACTATGGCAGTGGGGCTCCAGAACTCTTTTTGGTGAGCAATAATACTACTGAACAGTCTCCCTTCTTTGCTGATCTCAGCTGAGCATTGGAGAAATGATGTCCCGCCCCCCAGTCCACTCATTCTTTCTCTACTCTTCTCCCCCATGACACACTCCCTTGCCATTAACTACTGTCCAGAAAGGCTGGAATAGCACTATGGTGAGGCATGAGCTGTGCCTTGCGTTACCTGCCTTCTCCTCGCTCCCTTCACCTCAAAGACTTTTGCATCAGTTCGGGGGAGGAAAATGCACACCATCAGAATCTTAGGCTCCCACTTATACACAAGAGCTCCTTGAAGTGAATGGGACAGTATGGGTATAATAGAGCTGTGTTTATTCCAAACCTTTAATTAAAATGTTACAGTTGATATTTGGGACTGAAGACTCTGTGCAATAGGGGATGTAGTGATGGGTACTTCAACTCTGGCTCATTTCCTATTTCATCTCGCAGAGGACTTTTGGAATAGAATTATCAGGACTTGAAATAAAACAGTAACAAAAAAAAGTTTGTGGCATTTATTGGAAATGTAATATTCTACTACTTTGCAATTATTCCAGCTTCCAGGAAGAAAGAAGAAATGTACAGGCTAATCAAAAATGTGTTCCACAACTGCTTTACCACACAGTACTCAGGCATGACATAGTTACAGGGCATGCACAAAGGGGACAAGCAGGGACACGGACCCACACCCAATAATTGCTCTGGGCACAGAACTCCTCTTACGAGGCTCGCAAAGGAAATGAGCTGCTTCTCCTTGGGTGAGAGGAGGGAAGAGCAAGTTTCCTCTACTGGGAGAGGGGGGAAGAAAGGAAGAGTACGAGATTTTTCCAGGGCAGAGGTTAAAGTTAAATTTCTGTGCACGCCCCTGCACAGTTATTATGTGCAACCATTTCAATTACAAAGACTGTTAAACCATGTAATTTGACAGCCACATCATATAGTATCTCTTTAGTTGATCTGACAATATGGATCAGAGCTTGCAGATTAAGCTTCAAATTCCCGATCTCCTGTGAGTGCTTAAATTTATTTAAAAATCTATTTTCCAGTTTTAATTATGGTTGCATCGTGTCCAGATGCTACATCTGAGCTGCTTTCAGTGACTAACGTCATAGCTCCAATGTGCAATTTGATGAAACAGGGTTGAGTTACTGAAAAACATGTACAATCTGCAATGCCCTTTGGGTTTATATTTAGATTCTTCACAATACTTGCTCACTGTTCCATGTTGCAACATGCTGTATATCATGGTATTAACATTTTAAAGGGAAAAAAAACCTGTCCTGTGTCAGCAACACTGTCAAGACACAAGTTGTTTATTGGGGGACTGTAAAGATTGTTCAAAGAGCCTGGTTAACATTAAATTTGTTATATAAATTTTAAAATTTGTTAATAGTGAATGGACATGCCAGAAGAGCTTTTATGTTATGACACTTAATTATAAAACAGCCTTAAATATCAAGAGTCTAGGAACTGTGTCAAAGATTCCACCAGCTGTACCTAATTAAATACATCTAATGGAGAAAATGGAATCATTTTGTAAATTTGATTTAATATTATTCAAAGCAAATTTCCTATCTTTTTTTCTTTGCAAAGGCTTTTTCCATATGTCTTTTTTTGTCTGTCTGAGTGAAATGACAATTGGTTTTTTAGTGGTAGATAACACAAGTTATGAAGGTTGTTATGAAGGTTGTCATCATCATCAGATGAGTGAAGATTAGCCCAATTGACCACTGATATTGAAAATGTAATGATGTGTATCATTGGGCATGAAAATAATTTGACTGACATGAAATCACACAATCTAAGAATTTCAAATGATTCCTCTCATTATATGTTTTCAGCAAAGGCATTCAGTTTGTGGACTAAAACTAGCATTTGATTTTTTCCCTCCTCTGCTAAACTATGTAGGAAAGCGTCATAGAAATACAGTCATTTACAATTGTTATTATTAAAGTGAGAATCACCAAGCAACAGCAATTTTTTGGCCTCAGTGGGTCAAGGTATTGTTGTTCTAAAGGGGCAGATTCATATCTTAGTCCCAAGCATTGTACAACAGTCTCTCTCCATTGACTTCAGTGAAGCTGCTTCTAATTTTTGCTGGAGCAAGTAAAAGGAGATTCAGGCTCAAAGCATTTTATCTGACTTCACAACACTGTAAGGATGACCTTAATATATGAATCACTGGGATGAAATGCAAATTTTACATATTAAACTGCAATCATGTTTGTATAATTATGCATGTGAAACATTTACAGCATTAGTAACTAATGGAAGGTTAAAAACCTCAACGCAGTGAAAGAAATTACCTGATCAGTGAAAAAGCAACAGAGATAACGAAACAAAATCTGCCTGGATTCAGATTTTCTGTGTGGACAAAAGGGACAGGCCTGGGTAGATCCTTTACTCTCTGCCCATGGTTAATGATCATTTAGTTTATGTTAAGTGCCCAAAAGTCTTCAATCATAACTGTAGGGCTTATGTCTTATTATGTGTATCATACAAATACTGACAGTTTATTACAATTCGTGCAATAATTCCATGTTCACTAGAACATGCAATATCATATGAATCCATTCTAGTGACGCTAAGAATGAGAACAGCAGGTTGCACAATGTAGGACAACGCTGTATGCTCATTCTTCTTTACATTTCTAGAGACTTTGGCAAAGTAGAACTCCTTCTGGCGAGATCTTCTACTCTAGTTTCCCTATACTTGGCTTTCACACTAGCCTATAATGCTCTCTTTATTTTGCCTACTGGCCCTTCACTGTCTTCTTGGGTAGCTGCTCTTCTCCTTTACCTTATGTTTCTTTTGATCTTTTCCCATTGTTTGGTCCTTGGTCTCTGTCTCTGCTCCCTGAGCAACCTTTTTCCCTCCCACCATTTATCTACCCCATTTATACCAATAATTCACAAATCCAGTTCTCTACCCTGACCTCTGTCCTTCTGTCTGGAGTCATGTTTCCCTCTGTCTCCTGAGGCTATTTTCTTAGAAATCCCATTTATTTCTTCCCTCTCAGAAAGTTTTCCCACACCGCACTGTCAATTGTAATGTTTTCCAAGCCTGTAACATCCTCCTTTTCTAGCTTTCTACATCAACATGTAGCCTTTCATTAATTATGGTCACTTCTCTCAGTGGCAGAGGTTTGTAGTTCTATGATGTCTAGTCCAGTAGTAACATGTAGGTGGGTCATTAGGCTGACTGTTTCAAAAGTTCAGAGAGGCTGAGTAACATGAGCCTTGTGAGTCAGCTCTACCTATTCTCCATGACATCCTTGAGGGTAGGTCTTACTGGGATCCTATTGTTCTTCACTGATCCCAGGCTGCTAAGTCTTGGTGGAAGTGTAGCACACCTCCATCTCCAACTCTGCCTTCCCCAGCTAGCATTCTCCTGCTCTGGGAGAATTGCTAACCACTTCTGGCCAGTTTACATCTTAGACAACTGGAAAATCCAGTGCATTCCCATGAGGAGATCAGCTTCTAATATCTAGTGTGATCTCCATGCTGTGCTCTGTTTTAAAGCCCAATTGCAGAGCTCCCAGGATGCTGACAGATGTTGCTGAAAGCTGGGCTGGCACTATGAAAGGTTGGAAAGGTTTCCTTCATTGCATCTCTGGAGAACACATTGATCATTTCTGTTAGTAGTAGCCATAGCTGTTCTGTGTTAGCTGTCACGAGACAGGACGAGCAAGCATCTGCTTTATAAGTGATGACTCTACTAGCCCACAGAGCTTCTGAGCCTCAACAAACATGATGGCCCCACACTTCCTGGCATGGTGGTTAATATAATCTGGGACAATTTAAAGATTTGTGCTGATTTCCACTTGTATTTAGTTGGTCTTTTCAGGAAACTAGGATAAGAATTCCTTTACTCATCAGTCTATTTTTTGGCTTATACAGCCTGGATTGATTAGCTTGTTCTTGTTAGGATGTGCCAGCCATGATTATTATGATGGCTACATTCTGCTTCCTTTATTGACCTCACCGTTTATATTTTATATTTGAAGGCATAAGCAGTTTGTTTAGTAAATTATTTTTCAAGATAAATCTACTTGCATCACCCTTCCAAAATGCCTGCAAGTAAATCCCTTCCCTCTTCACCACATGCTTGGTTACTAAAGATTCACTTGCAATTTCTATTTCTATTAGCATTGATTTTTCTAATTACTTTTGAAGTCAGACTGTCTATGGTGATCCATTGTTTCAAACCTAGCATGGTTTCTTCATGTGTTACTTGCCTTTTAAATGCTGACAACTTCCTCTTTCAACAAGTGAAACTGTTCTACTGACAAAATATATCAAAAGGCCAGCCTCTTCAAGTTAGGAAAATAATTTCAAGCATATTCTCTCATTCTTTGTCTTATTTATGAACCCTTTGGAATGAAAGTTACCTGGTATCTTTCTCATCTGGTTAATACCCCAAGTAACATTGCAGCTGATCAGGGTTCTTTTCATAAACTAAGGGTTATTATAAAAGACTTACTTCTTTACAACACTACAAAGTTCTTGAAATTTACATTATATATGTCTGATCCTATGTCTCCAGTAAGTGCACTCCTTATTTACAACTAACATACAGATCAGTTTATTAATGCAAGTCCTCATTTCTTATTGAACAACATAGCAAACAGTTGCTTCAAAAACAGATGCAGTAAATAGACGGTTGAAATTTCTGTCTGACTCTGTCCAACTTTATTATATGAATTGACTCCAGTGTAGTTTGTGCAATCAAGCGAGGAACTCATCCTATCATCCTGTTTTTACCTCTATTTGCCACAAACACCATTAGGTGTTTAATGGGGCTTGCGTTTCATAGCAGGGAGTTGTTAATGAGTCTCAGCACTACCTAATTTTTTTTCAGGAAGGGTGACTTGTGTGTGTTTGGGAACAGGAGTATGAAAAAAACTCAGTATATAAAGGTTAAAACGTAAATGTATAAAAAGGATATGCACCTGTAAGCTAGGTCCTTCTTTAGTGTTTGTGAAGCCCATTTTATACATCACATCTAAAATTAGAACCCAGTCTTGCGACTGAACAAACTGTTTCTCCCGTGTAAAGTATCAGAGAAATCAACGCTGCTATCTGTAAGATAACAGGATTAGGTTTTCGATAGTTAACTCCTTAGGGCAGGGACCAGGTCTTTCTAGTTGTCCTGTATAACCCCAGCATCCTTTTAGATATACAAAATAAAACACAACAGTTTATTGTGTGGATAGCAAACCCAGATGTTTTACAAATAAATATGTTTGTGCCTTTTTCCTTTTTTACATGAAGAAGATATGAAAATGAAGCAACCACCACAGTGATAGGGTTGGTTGGAAGGGGTGGGTTTGAAATAATGCTATTCACTAACTATATACAATGTGCAAGTCCTAGCTACATACATATACCGTTGCTCCGGCAGATGGCTTCTCAACAATAATGAGACAGTGAAGGCTCAGACAATTTAAAGAGACACTATATACTACGACTGGTAATATCTCATCCAGTGACATAGATACTAGCAGCTGCAATAAACAACCTTGGTGAGAGGTCTCAATTCAGTTTCCACATAAAAATTTGGGATCATTATTGGCAGTCTGAGCAGAAAAATGAAGGATTCAAGAGGAAAGAAACAGGTCCTTTTTCATCAGGTGATCCACCCAACAGAAGATTGAGGCTTGTTGACAGGAAAGTATGTGGAAGTTTTCATTGCCGTATGAAGTGCTTTACCTATTTTCTTCATAAATTACTTCAGTTTCCAAAGCCATCGTTACCGATGAATTCACACACACACACACACACACACACACACACACACACACACACACAC
>ML685777.1:13933573-13972621 GCA_007922175.1 Pelusios castaneus
ACACACACACACACACACACACACACACACACACACACACACACACAGTTGTGAAATAAATAAGAATATGATATATGCACTGCTACTAAAAATACCACATTATTTGCTATTATATAAATGGTTGCAATTACAAAGTGCATTTCCCATTTTACTACCTTCTGAAACCCAGAATTTCCTGTAGAGAATGCCAACCAACTAAACAATCTTCATCTTCTGAAGTCTGACAATTATGTAGAGACCCTGGTACAGTGGAATATTTGATATCGACGCTGTATGTCTATACTTCAATTAAAAACTCATGGCTGGCCCATAACAGCTGACACTGGCTCGCAAGGTTTGGGTTGTACGGTTGTTTCATTACAACATAAACTTCAAGGGTCAGACTGGGCTCTATCACCCTATGAAATTGGAGGGTCTCGGAGGAATCTACACTAAAACAAAACAGCCCAAACCCATGAGTGCATGGGTAAGTGAGAACATAGGTTAAAAAACCTCCTGCAGCAACTTGTTCAGTAGATTAATACGGAAATGTTTGTATTTTAATGGACTCTTGCAAGAAAGGATGATACACCGCCCAACCTTTGCATATGAAGAATTCCATGTACATGACAAAAGCCAAATATGGGGTGTGAAAAATCCCACTAAGTTCAATGGGCTTTGATTTGAATTAAGTGCATGATGAAGAGTAGCTG
Source organism: Pelusios castaneus (assembly GCA_007922175.1). NCBI lineage: Eukaryota > Metazoa > Chordata > Testudines > Pelomedusidae > Pelusios > Pelusios castaneus. The sequence continues at coordinate 13,934,266 of ML685777.1, forward strand.
TCTGTTCTAAAACACAGAGGAAAAAAGAAAAAAATCCGACAATGACTGACTAATGCATACATGATTGTAAACTAATTGTTCCAGCCAGGTTAGTAAATAGTATTAAAAAATATTTGTACTGAGATAGCACCTAATAATATTACAATTTTTATTTATATTATATTCTTATATATATTATATTATAATATAATAATAATAATTCCAGACATGGACCAGCCCTATTTTGCTAGGTGCTGTATAAACATAGCACAAGTAGGATGGTCGGTAGAGCACCCGGTTTCCAAAGTTTGTCAAACAAAACAAAAAGAAAATTATAATAGCTTACTTTTCTGAAGTGGTAAAGCACATTTTAGAAGATGTTTTATCATATTAACTTAGAAAGCGAGGTGATGCAATGCTACTGTAATGGATATGCCTGTAATTTGAAAATATGGATGACTTCTTGGCCTGAGGATATGCCTTAAGTAGTCTAAAAGGTAAGGAGGAACACACAAGTGAGGAGCTAATAGCAGTTATCCATGTAATCAATCTATGCTGTGGTGTTTCAAACATCTTGATTACTTGTGGATGTTTCAGTGGCTCTCTCTTTAATAATCTGCAGGTTATGAATTTTCTCATTTACTGGCTAATATAACAAAAAGAACATTAACTAGATCACTGATACTCCTATATACCACGGCAGAATAATGAACTTACCACTATTTCAAAAAAAAAAAAAAAATCAAATCAGTTCAAGTAGCTGCCATATCTTGCAGCATACTAGTAAGTGTGAGACACTCAGATTTATTATTCGTCTTGGACAAACTGCAGGTATAACAGTAGAATACAAGGACTCCACTCCTGATAGTTATATTTTGGTACTGGAACAAAGAAGACAAATTCCAAAAAGTACACAGTACAGAATTTCTTGTGGTGAAAGTCTTAAAGGCGGGGTTTCATCCTTGGAGTGCCTTCTAGCTGTCTGGTGAAGAATCAAAGGTGCACTTCTGCCTCAGTTTCCCATTATGGGCTATCAATATTCAGTGAGACTTGTATACAGAGAACAGGGCCTTTCCCAGCTGCAGGGCCAAGTTCATCATAGTCAGTCCATCCCCTGAGTCTCCTCCTCCAACCATATTCTTCACCAGTCAGGCCCTCTCAACCAGGACCATTTTCTGGAGTCAAACCTCCTAAGCTCAACTAGGGAAAAACTTCTTCTCTAGATCTCGGGCCTCTGAAGAGATTCAACAGCCATAGCTATTGTCCAGAGCAGTGTGTAGTTCCTCACAACTTTCCTTTTGCTGGGGCTGAGGCTCCCTAGGGCTTTGCCCCTCATAGCCCTTTTGGGTACTGCTCCCTCCAGGAACAACTTTCCTTGGTCCCCTTTTCCAGTATGTTCTTTAACCAGCTCCCCCAAGAAGTCCCTTTTCTTATGAACTTTTCTTCTGTCTTCAAGGGCTGAGCTTTCATAACCCTTTATAAGGACCAGGTGTTCCATAACTAATTAACTACTACCCTGCCACTTAGGTAATTATCAACTCACTGCTGGCTGTGGTTGGCTCATTCTTCTTTGTGAAGTCTGTCACAGATAGACTGGGTGTCTGACCCTGCCATGGGCAGCTACCCTGTAGAAAAGGACCTGGGGGTTGTCTGTTGCAGCTGTCCCCCTGCTGCATTTATTTTCCCTTTGTTTTGTTGTTTTGTGTGGCCACCCCTCCCGGGCTACTAAGGGCCATTGCCCAGCCCAGGGAGGCGGCCTTTAGCTCCTTGGCTTAGGCCCTGGCTCGGTGTAGGCTGGACAATGCCCAGGAGTGCAAGACTTAAATGGCCTGTTGAGCTTAAGGGCATGAGTCATACCTGTGGCTCAGAAATTTGCCCAGACATGTCCTGTGCCTACCTGCAGTTTCCCCTGCCCTCTCTCCTCCCCTGTAGCAGAGGGAGCCAATCAGAGTTACTGACGGGAAACTGCTTGAGTTTGCCTTTAAAACTGGACATTTTTGAGTCAGACATCAGAAAGGTTCCTGCTTTGCCACCTGGTCTGATCAGCTAGGGGTCTTTGGGGGGCCCTTTCTCCGCTCTCGTTTAATTTTTGAGCGTACTCCCCATTTTTAAACTCCCCTCCCACAAACACTGAATTTTTCCTGTGAGATCTCCTGACTATTGAAAACGAACCGAGCCTCCTCTGCATCCTCTGATGCTGCTGCTGTTCCTGCCTCTATTCCTGCTGCTGTCCTGGGAATTGGTAAGGCTCCCCTCTTGCAAACTCTCCCTGTCCTAGCTGCTGGCCTTGCTTCCCCAGCAGACAGACTCAAGTTAATTTCTTGGTCTGTGCCTGAAACTGTTTCTAACTCCGTGGCTCCCTTGCTGCTAAAGAAAAAACCTGTGCCGCTGCTAAGCTCTGCCTCAGTGTGCTCTGTCCCGGGGCTCCCTGCTTTCAGCTGTTTCCACTGCTGCAGCCACCATCCCCTGACTCCCCCAGGAGCTGTACCCTCGGCTCATACCACTCTGCCTCTGGGACTGCTCCCCCTGGTCAATAGGACCGGTGTAGTATAAGGCGTGCCATTAGGATTAGTTTGTTTAGGTTTAGTTTTGTTAAATTGCATTTTATTAGCTTGTATAAGTTGTAGCTCTGTTAGAATTGAATTTTGTGTCTGTGTTTAGTGGTAGGTAAGTGGGATACTTGTTTGCCATTACCTGTTATATTGTGTGGCCATAGTCAAGCTAGGTTAAAGATAACTGTTTTACTGTATTGCTTCTCTCTTTTTGTTTTTCCTTCTTTCTGTTGATCATTATTAGCATAAGTTGTATAGTTGCTGTTAAGTTGTTAAATAAGTGCCTCTGTGTCTTCATCTCTCCCCAAACACCCCAAGTCCTCCGCTGCTGTTTCCACCTCTCCCCAAACTTCCAAAGCCCCTTGCTGCCTTTCTTCTTTGATTCCTCTGCATTTAGCCTGCAGGCTCCTGAAGACTGCTCTGAGCATCACCCTGCAGGGCTTCAGTGCCTCTTGCTGCATCCCTTGCAGCTGTACCATTCCCTCTTCCTCTGCCACTGATTACTCACCCCACCCCCACCCCTGTTCCTTAACTCAGCCTCTAGGTACACTCTTACAGACTGCCTGCCACTGCAGTCCTACAAACTAAGTTATTGATTCTCATCTGTACTATTACATTTGTGTAAATTCACTAATCACCCTTATTGTGCAATTTTACTGCCATTTGTATCTCATTCATATTCGTAAAACCCCATTGGTTACCATTGCCTTTACTGTACCTCTACACCTATACCACTGTGACATATTGCTTTTTTTTGTAGAATCGCTAGCCACCAATTATGACTCGCTGTGACACCTCTTCATTTTCACACTGCTTAATAAGAGAAACCCCCTCCCCAATTGCCTACTGTGACAAACCCCATACACCCCATTGTTAAATTTTACTGTTTTACATTTTTCAATAAAGATTGATTTGTACCCCACTGGTGCGGTAATTGCCCCCCAAGATCCTCTACCTGCTGGCAGGGACAGGAGTTATGATGGACGGGAAGATGAATATGAGCCAACAGTGTGCTCTTGTTGCCAAAAAGGCCAATGGCATATTAGGCTGCATCAGAAGGAGTATTGCCAGCAGATCGAGGGATGTGATAATTGCCCTCTATTCGACACTGGTCAGGCTGCATCTGGAATACTGTGTCCAGTTTTGGGCTCCCCACTACAGAAAGGATGTGGACAAATTAGAAAGAGTCCAGCGGAGGGCAACAAAAATGATTAGGGGGCTGGGGCACATGACTTATGAGGAGAGACTGAAGGAACTAGGCTTATTTAGTCTGCAGAAGAAAAGACTGGGGGGAGATTTGATAGCAACCTTCAACTACTTGAAGCGTTGCTCCAAAGAGGAGGGAGCTAGGCTGTTTTCGATGGTAACAGAGGACAGAACAAGGAGCAATGGTTTCAAATTACAGCTGGGGAGGTCGAGGTTGGATATTAGGAAAAACTTTCTCACTAGGAGGGTGGTGAAGCATTGGAATGGGTTGCCTAGGGAGGTGGTAGAATCTCCATCTTTGGAGATTTTTAAGGCTCGGTTAGACAAAACCCTGGCTGGGGTGATTTAGTGGGAGTGGTCCTGCTTTTTAGCAGGGGGTTGGACTAGATGACCTCATGAGGTCCCTTCCATCCCTATTATTCTATGATTCTATAACACAAAGAAACTGTATTTTATGGAATAATGAGAGCTTTGTCTAGAGGTTAGAGAATTTGTCAGCATTCACACTAGTGCCTTTGGATTTTCTTCAGTGTTATTTCCTAAATGTGAAGCACTCTCCTTGAAATGGAGACCCACTTCTGTGAGATCTACAATGGCTCACATAGTGGATGGGATTGAACCCTGATCTTGCCAGCAGTTCTGCATGGGCAGATGTCTACAACTGTGTAGGACAACTAGTGGGATCAGGGCCTTCCTTTCTTTCCTCACCTGAGAAATGAGGTTCACGTCCATATTCATGCAATTTTCTTTTTGTTTTAATTGATTGTTAAAAAAAGGAAAATCCAAAAAAACCTCTTCTAAAACCCAGAAGTGAGATGTTCTGTATATTCAGCTTGTTCATCTATGTCAATCTATTAAAAGTTAAAGCATGTAGTTCTATGAGTTTTATACTTGTATTCAGAAAACAATGTGCTCAGATGCAACCATCCAAGAAATTAAAAACAAACAAAAGGCAGCTTCAGCCATTTGTTTAGTAACTAAGGCCAGTTCCATCTGTGAGATATTCAGTGGGCAAAGCGAAACAAATTCAGCAGGAAAATCAGGTACCTGCCTGACTGTTGAATCTCACTATGTTTGTCAAGCTGAGTCAAGATTTCAGCAGTGGGTACATTACTTATTCAAGGCACAAAGTAAGAAGTGGTTTAGGAAGCACCATCTTCTGTAGTAGATACAAAGGATGGTGCACACTTGAACAGGAGATATAAAACCAAAATAGGAGGTGTGGTCATTGCTAAAATGGAAGGATTAAGAGGAAGAAAATATAAAGCAGAGCTGAAAAGCTATGGATAAATTTGGAAAAAGCAGCCTAAACTGATGTTAGCAGTAAAGCGAGGCAAGAATGCCATGCTGATGGGACAGGTGAGACAAGAAGAGGAGAGACGCAGGACCAGGGATGTTAAACAAATACAATTCCATGTGATCCATCAGTCCTAATGGTAATGAAGTAGCATGCAAAAATACAGAGAGCCTGAGAATTAGTGTCTGAGGAGAAATATTGCCACAAAAAGGTACCAAAGCAAATGTATGGAGAGAACTCTTAAAAAATAATTGATCATTATCTCAAGTCCCAAAGTCCTGATACATAGCAATTACCACTATGTTCATTCAGTCTTGTCCAACACATGAATACTTGTCCAAGTATGAATGCAAAAGATTTCCTAGTAAATCAAAACTAGTAAACAAAAAGTTCTATTGGACATGGCTTGTGATCTTAATACAGATAATTAGTGGTGTTCAGCCACCTTTACACCAGGTGAGAAAAGAAGGAGATTCTATCTCAGTAGACAGAGAGCTCCAGAATGGTTTTCACTCTGAGCTCCAAGCTGAACTAAAACTCAGGAATAAGGGTTTCAAGTTTCCCTTCACTGCACAGCATGGCTATGTCTACACTTGTTAATTTAGGTTGACTTTAGCTAAGTCGACTTAGCATGTCCACACTTAAATTTAAAGTCGACTAAGGGGGAACCTACAAAGTTGACCTAGAGCGTCCACACTGGATGCCTAGGTCAACTTCTAAGGGCTAGGGGGACCTTGGGCAGGTCCATGGTGGCAAGGGGGGCACCCCTTGCCAAGTGCCAGGGGGCTCAGCCTTTGCCCCATTGTACCTTGGTACAATGGGGCAAAGGGAGACAGGGACCCTGGCAGGGCATAGGGGCAGGACTCTACCCCGCCCTTTGGGGGGGCATGCCAGGTTCTCCCTGTGCCACCTCCTGGCAGGGAGGGCAGTGGGGGAGTCCTGGAGAGCCCTAAGTCAATTTAGAGTCGACTTAGGGCAACTCTGCATCTACACTGGCTTAAATCGACTTTAGAAAGTCGATTTAAGCCTAAAATCGACTTTAAAGGAGGTTTAATAAAGTTGTCTTAATTTTCCGTAAGTTGACTTAAGCAAGCTGCTTAAGTTGACTTAAGGAAAGTGTAGTGTAGATGCAGAGTAAATTAAGTCGACTTAAGCAAGCTTAAATCGACTTAATTTACAAGTGTAGACGCACCCCATGTGATTTACTAGATTAAGACAAAGCTATGATGATTTATAGAAATCATCCATTGAGGAAAGAATTAAATATGCTTTTCACCTCTGATCCTTTTGTTCATTCTATCCCTATGACAAAAGTTGTCTGTCTTCTATATTTTATACTATGCACTGTGTAAAGAATGTATAGTGTAGTTTTAATGAAAAAACCAAAACTGTACTAAAGTATTCTCTGGTGTACATAGATTATGTAACTAGTTATGGCACACCAGAAACACATTGGTTGCAATAATTAAAAACAGATAGCTACCATATTTTTCAATTTTCAGTTCCTGAAGTGGAATAGACTAAGTCAGACTCTTTAAAAATAAAACTAAAATAATTTTTAAAAGTTCTCAAATGTGTTTTGAAAGATATGTTAACTTTGATGCCAGTTAATTACTGAAAAGCATTACTTGCTTCATTCATTACTCTTAATTTCAAAATGTAATTTTAAGTCAAATCCTGTAAAATGCCCATAATACAGTACAGTAACTACTTTGATTTCACACTGCAAAGTGGAAATAAGATCAGTGAGATCCTGATCTCAGGGCTTTTGGATATAATTATAAAGTTGTTGAAAAGAATCCCCACCATTTAGTTACTAAACATTCTGAACCAGAAATCTTAAACAAGATCTCATCAGATACTTTCCTTTCTCTTGACTCAGCTTGACATACATAACATTCAAGTTATCGGGTGTACAAAAAGCAGTGCAGTATGTACTATAGCAAGAAGCAAGACAATAGCATGAAAAAAGTTAGGAAAATGAAATATTGACTCTAATGTGATTAAAGTTTTAATTTAGCTCAGCTAAAACACACAAAATATATTATATTCCCTTCATGAATGTGTTGTGCATTAAATCTCATCTTGATTTACGACATTAGAAACTTTCTAAATCATGCTTTTTAATGCACACACTCAGTCACAGCTGAATCACTCACTAATGTACCATATTCCCTGATGAGCTGGCCAATTTAATATCCATGCTGATTCCAGAGAGTCTGCACACAATGAGGTCCCCCTTCATTGACATTCTAGCTTAATATCTAATAACAATTAGATTCTTTTCCTTGGTATTGTATCTTGCTATTGTCATTCAAACAACAGCTGCTTTTCTTATAAACCACTGAATTTACCCAAATTTAAATGTCAGGCAGACCAAGCGAATGTGAAGTCCATGAACCTGTGCTAGGGAAAATGTGCTCACATCTGTCTCTTTATGAAATATTGTATTTCCATTCCATTTGCTTTCAATTTTTAGCATAGTCTCAAGCAATTTTTCACTTTTCAAACCATGTAGCATCTTTAAAAAAGGTTTTTTTGTTTGTTTTCATTTGCTTTCTGTCTAGGAAAATACTCTGTTCATTGGTGGGTTTTTTTGTTTGTTTTTGTTATGGCATGACATTCAAATTCAGCCTTCCCAAATACATTGTTTAACCAAACAGCAAAACAGAAGAAGAAGTCATAATATGAAGGTTCCCAATGCAGAGATCTCAAAGACAGACTTTCTAATGAACACCAGTGCTTAAGTCTAAGAATAATGTATATAAATAACTCGGCTAACATGATTTTACACAACTCATAACAGGGGTTTCATAGGTGAAAAGAAGAGCACCACTGGGCTCTAAGGAACAGAGCCTGCAAGAGTCTATGGGTCAGATTTTTAAAAAGGAATTTAGATGTCTAAAGATGCAGACTGGTACCTAGCAGGATTTCCAAAAGGGCCTAGGCACTATGGGAGTTAGGTGACAGACTAACAAACTCTGGACAAACCCTATGAAACATGATCAACTTTATTCAATTACGTTAAACCTTACTGTTAGAGTCAATGCCTTTGGGAGATATTGTATTAAGAATGCACGTGTGTATGTTCTGGTGGCATCATATGTATCCTCTCTAGTATGGAGGGGGGATGCTAATGGACTTCCTCAATTATTAGCCCTTTAAATACATGCCTTGGGAGAGGAGTGCACATAGTTCAAACCAATTTCTCTAGGGGCCAAGAGCCAAAAAAAAGTGGGGGGGAGGGGTTAAAGCAGCTCAGTGCCATCTTCTTGATCCAGCAAATGGACAGAACTCCTGGTCTACAGAGGACCACAATCCTTTGGGAAGGATTGATGTACTTGGCCTACTGAGGCCTCATAAGAATGGGTACTTGTTCTGAGCTAAATTTATAACCACAAGGAATGCCCTTGGCTGGAAGCTGAAGAATGGTTTCTGCCAGACCCTATGGGTGTGTCTACACTTAGAAATTAATTGCTTAAGTCGACTTACTTTAATCTGCGTCCACACTACATTTTCCTTAAATCGACTTAAGCAGCTGCTTAAGTCGACTTAAGGAAAATTAAAGTCGACTTTCTTAAACCTCCTTTTAAGTCGACTTTTCTGGCTAAGTCGACTTTAGAAAGTTGACTTAGCCAGTGTGGATGTGGACTAGCCCTAAGTCAACTTTAAGTTGACTTAGAGGGCTTTAAGGCTCCCCCATTGCCCTCCCTGCCAGGGTGGCTGGCACAGCCACAGCCTGGCGTGGTGTGCCCCCCCCACAGGGCAGGGCAGAGCCCTGCCAGGGTCCCTATCCCCCTTTGTCCCATTGTACCAAGATACAATGGGGCAAAGGCTGAGCACCCTGGCACTTGGCAAGGGGTGCCCCCCCTGCCACCGTGGACCTGTCCCAGGTCCACTACAAGTTGACCTAGGCATCCAGTGTTGACGCTCTAGGTCGATTTGGCAGGGTCCCCTGTAAGTCGACTTAATTTTTGAATGTGGACATGCTAAGTTGACTTAAATTAACAAGCATAGACATAGCCTATATTAGGGTGAATTCTGGTTTCTATGTGTGTAGGATTGTTTATTGATTGTAATCTATTTTTTTCTGTAATCCTTTTTACCTTAAGAATAAAATAGGTCTTAGAAGTGCTGTGTGATAACTTATAACTGTAACAATTGCATCCGTTTACCCTCTCTGAAGAGAAAGCAAGCAGTTGCTTTTGGGCAACCTGTCTGTGCTGGGAATAATATAGTGAAGGCAGGTAACTATGCAACAAGGAAATACCTCAATTGGAAAGGAGGCATGGATCTCCACCCAGGAAAACAAAGGGGGAGAGTTGGAAGCCTGAGAACAGGTGCCCATATTCGAGCAGTGAGGGGAAATTCAGGTGTAGTTGCATTGAATGTGATACCTATGTGCTGTTAAAAATCACACAATAGTGTACATCTTTATTTACCAAAATACCTTAAATCTGGCCTGTAGACTTCAGAATTCATAGTAAAGTAAGTGAGATGTCTTAGGTGGCAATGGACACAGTACAATTAATTTTTAAGCAGCTGAATATCTACAACTTTCAGCGAAGTTAGCAAGTGGCTGCTCAGCTCTATTGGATGTGTGTATGTGTGATTTTCTGTTTATCTAGTTTTATAGCAGGGGAAAAATAAAAACTGTGGGAATCTTGAGGAGTTCCAAGATGGTGGTCTAAAAATGGTATTGAGTTGGGTTCCATTGCTCCTGCCATGTGTGTAGATCCCTCAGCAGCTATGGCTCTACCCGGATTTCAAAGCTATGGCTGTGTGCGTAGACAGTGTACCACATATACAGACTGATGATAGTCAGCATGTGAATGAGAAAGTTAATTAGTTGGTGATGGTTGGGAATGTTAGCTTTCGGCTGCCACTTTGTATTCATTCTTGGGAGGGTCGGGGGTTGCGAAGCTATGTGTGTGATGTGATTGAAATATGCAGGCCTGTCTGTCTTTTTTTTTCTCCCCTCAATATCTTTCCTTATGGCATTAATTTTTTTATCTCAAACTTTTGGAAGAAATGCTACATTTTATTTACATTGTTCAAGTGAATTGCATTGATGTACATGAGTTTTTTTTTTCCTGTCCTTTAGGGTCTACTAAATCACACTAGAAATCCCAAGTCTATTGCCAACTAATTTATAAAGCAGAATTTGTAATAAGGCTGTTGTTGGCCTCTGTCAGGTGGGTGTGAAGCTGGAACTGGATGAATAACAGGGGATGTATCACTCGATAATTGCCCTGTTCATCCCCTCTGAAGGATCTGGCACTGGCCACTGTGGGAGGCCAGGATACTAGGCCAAATGGATGTTTGTTTAACTGAGTATAGGCATTCTTATGCAAAAAGAGCCAACCTCAAGTTCATGGAAGTTTTCTATGTTCATGGGAAGTCCCAATACTCACTGAGCAGAAATTAGGAAAAAAAGAAAAAGGGAGAGAAAAAAAATAAGTATAAAGGAAAAAGTAGGAGGATACAGGGAAGAGTAAAAATGGGGAGACAGGTCATTTAAGAATGAACAGAGAAAAAAACAGAAGGAAATCAGTACAGAGGATGAGACAATAAAGGGCTGATAAAGAAAGATCAGAAAAGAAAAAGCTAAAGCAGTTGGGAGAGAAAAGAAAAAGCATAAAACATATAGCCTTAATTTTAATAATACATTTTATCAATTCATGTATGATTGGTTTATTTTAACTTTTTATTATGTAGGGAATACAAAGTTATACACATGTAGCGTGAGTTTGATCTTATTTACGCCTGTGGAAACCAGGAGGGACTCCACTGGAATAAATGGAACTAATCCAGGGTAAAGCTAGTATGAGGGAAGACCTAGTGCATGCATATTTATGGAAATATACATACAGATGATTTGCAGACTGTAGACATCTGGAGCATGAGACCCAGCTGCAGGGCACCTCCTGGTGGTGTTACTGGGGAATATAGCTCAAGTGGTCCTCCTGATGGTAGTTTGTGTTCTGCCTCTGGCATGTCCAACTCTGGTCCCAAGTCCTCCTGGGATCTTAGCTCTCTGGCCAAGTCCCTTAAGTCCACCCCTTCTGTGATATAGTCCCACTCACAGATCGTGGCCACTAGTTAAAAGTTAATCGCCACAAGTGCTTTGTCACCCTAGGTGGTCTGGGAGACTGGGGAGGGGCTTGGGTCCACCCTCTTCTCCATGCTCTGGCCCAGGAACCGTCTGTGCCTTGACCTTGGGACTGACCACCTCCCTCCAGTCTCTCTGCCTCAGTCCGCTTCCCTGGGCTGCTTCCCAGCAGCCCCAGTCACCTCCAGACACTCACTGCTCTGGAGTCTAGCTACTGTCCCTCTAGCACCCTTGCCTCTGGACTGCTGCTCTAGCCACAGCCTTTCATCCCTAGCCCTGGCCTGGTGTTCTGGAGCCCCAGCTGCTGTCCCTCTGGCCTCCTTGCCTCTGGACCACTGCTCCAGACCTCTGCCCCTTCTGGCTGCCTTCAGGATCCCCAGCTGCTGGTCATCTCACAGTGGCCACACTGTGAGCTCTCCAGGGTGCTGGCTCCCACAGCCAGCCATTGGGAGAACCTTCTCCCTGGGCTGCCCAGGCCAAACTGACTGAGCTGCCCCTGCAGCTCCCTTTTATACAGGGTTCCTGGCCCCTGATTGGTCGCTACCCTCTCAAGCCCAGTTAATCCCTTCTATACTATAGCAGTGCTACAACACCGCTACACAGACCTTGGGGACATATGACCAATCTGGCCCTCGGTGCTGTGAAGAGCAATGATCATAAGCTGAGGAGCAGGTAAGAAACAGAAAAAACTAGAAGAAACATGATAAACGATGTAAAAATATCACCATATATGCAACTGAACATGTGTATGCAACTTTCTGTAACTATACACAGTATGTAAGGGATTGATTCTGATTTTATTTACAGCAAAGTAAGACAGGAGTAACTCCTCAATAGGGTTACATAGATGTGAAAGTGTTTTTAGATCAAAACCCAAGCTGGCATATTACTTGAAATGAATAACTATGGTTTAGATGTATAATATCACTAGAGTGTTTTTATATGATATTCACATTAAAAATAGAGACAACAGATTTGGGAATAAGAATTTTGTGATGGAAGAAATGTAATTAGTGACTGAAGTGGTTTTTATGGGAAAATTACAGCTTTTAATCATTTTTAAGAGACAAGATGGCTAGACTATGTGGACAAGATAAAAATCAACATGGATGAAGTGTTGAACACAAGGCAACATGAAGTAAAAACATGTTTTCATAATGACTTTCCTGTCACTGTTCTTCACTTTATCATTTAATGTTCTATCATCAAGCGCTGACATTTTAATTTCTTTTCTAATTGATATTCCCTAGACATAAGGTAGAACCAAGTTTCAGATCTTGTCACAGCATTTGTTCTCTACTACTTTGCTGCACAAATGCAAACATGCAGAAATCTCATTAAAATGTCACTGTTTCAGAGATGTCTGTGGTACAAATGCCATTATTTAGATGAAAACTGATTGTAACTATGCTAACAGCTCTTGTTCTGCAAAATTTCATCTCTGTCCACCCTCTTTTAGAAGTCTACAGCTGTCAAATCTTGTATCTTTTTCTCTGATCCCTGAAGCAAATACACTGGGTTTGCTCTCATAATATAACATGTGTCTATCCTTTAGCTGATTAGTGTATCAACAAGAACGTAAGCTAGTCAGTGTTTCCAAAGGTTTGGACATCAAAGAGATCTTAAAATCCATTTTACAAAGCTGCTTAATTTGTTAAAAGTTTCAAAACTACAGGGTTGGAGAAGGAAAAAGGCTGTCAGTGCTATGGATCTTGCATGATTAATATATGCCCAGTATCTCAGTCCTATGTTTTATTTTACGAAATTCTTTGTAGTGCAGGAGGTGAAACTCCACTAGCCTTTGCAAATCAGTTATATTGAGACCAATTCAAAACACAGTGTTAACATGGACAAAATTCCAAAGATAACATATTTATATGAAAGCAAAACTAGTAGATAATAGGACATAACACTTCAAAATTCTACAAGTGTGCAGTACCTTAAGGAAAGTGCAATGAAACTGAATGAGAACAGCTCTCTGTTGCATAACAAACAAGGAGTCCTGTGGCACTTTTAAAGACTAACACATTTATTTATTGCCTGAGCTTTTGTGGGAGAAAATCCCACTTCATCAGATGTGTGAAAATGGGGAACTTACAGAATGGGAGGAAAATAAATGCAGGGAAATACAAGTCATAGGATCAGGTCAGACTGTTTCAGCAAATCAAAGCAGTTATTTAGATTCAAACAGCAACTCACCAGCAAACAAACACCATACAATAAAAACACTAACCCAGGAACCTATCCCTGCAACAAATCCCAGTGTCAACTCTGCCCACACTTTGACTCCAGTGATACCATCAGAGGTCCCAACCACATCAGTCACACCATCAGGAGCTCATTCACCTGCACATCTACTAATGTGGTGTATGCCATCATGTGCCAGCAATGCCCCTCTGCCATGTACATTCACCAAAATGGACTGTCCCTATGCAAAAGAATAAATTGATACAAATTGGACATAGAATATGGTAACATCCATAAACCAGTAGAACACTTCAGTTTCCCTAGACACTCAGTAGCAGACTTGAAAGTTGCCATACTCCAACAGAGTAACTTCAAAACCAGACTTCAGCATGAAACTGCAGAGCTGGAATAGATTTGCAAATGTGGCACAATCAGACTAAGTCTATAGGGACTTGGAATGGTTAGCACATTACAAAAAGTGATTGTCCCTGTTCACACATTCTCACCTTCTAATCAACTGGTGTGAATGGGCCTCATCTATCCTAACTGAATGGACTTTCCTAACTCTTGCCTTCCTTCACCCTGGCATGTGTATATATACCTCCCAACTATAGTTTCCACTTCATGCATCTGGTGAAGTGGGTTGGAATCCACAAAATATTATGCCCGAAGAAATTTGTTAGTCTTTAAGGTGCCAAGGGATTCTTTTTGGTTTTGGATTTATTAGCTAATGAGGCTTGGAGCTGTATGCCAGGAAAGTGATCTGTTTTTCCTTGGTTCCTCCTGCATTCAAAGAATGCATTCAGAGAATGATAGAAATGTACATTCCTTGCAAATAAAGAAGATTGTATCAAAGAAGGTACGAGATTCCATCAATTTCTAAATCCTCTTCCTCATCTTCAGGGCTCTGAAATGTGACTAGTCATTCAGGTCAAAAAGGGGCAGCCTTCCATTCAGGCAGTAACAGACAGGTAGGCCCAGCCTAATCTTCAAACAGGTTCCCCTCTTCCAGTTATAAATGAATAGCAAAAAGTTACTGAATATGATTTGTACACATTCATGTGCCACATTGGTCATATGCTCTGAATTGATACTAGGGGGCAGAGGGTTTATTTTATAAAATACTGGTGCTAATGCTCTTTACTTGTCACTTGTTCAGATGTGATACTCACCTTTAAAGAACAGTCTCCTTAGCCCTTTTTAATTCTTGCCCTGATTCTAAAATGAAACAAACCCATGCAAACCCTAGGGTTAATGTAGGGCAACCATTAGAAGCATAGGGTAAAATAGTCTCACCATGGTAGACTGGATATAAAAATAATTAGGCTTTTATGGCTATGTGCTGTATATCTCAAAAGCATGCTATAAACCAGCTTCTTCATTGGAAAATACACACAAAGGCTCTCCTTGAATTGTTGAAGTCCCAGTTAAAGCTAACAGAGTCATTAATATTAAAAAAAAATATCTGTATAGGATTTACTTTCCTTTGCAGAAACTGTATCCGGAGACCTAACCAGACTGACCATGTTCCTTTTCATTTCTCCTCTTTCCCATTTATATTCTGCTGCATCACAGCACTGACCTCACAGATCAAAGGACTAATAGTTTTCACCAAAGCTGTAATTCAACTTTAAAATCAACTGCTAAGGAGTGCATAAGACAGCTGCATCCTTCACCCTCCGTACCCCTTTTGAAAGCAAATGTGACCACTACAAATCTATGATTTACACTGAACTGACCTTGCTTAGCAATTTTACTATTTAATCTAGTGTATAAACTAGCTTCTCAATGTGCTTTCAGAGACTAGAGAAATTATGAATGCATAATGTGTTCTGATTAATGAGTCATGAATGCCACAAAAAGGAACTTTATAGCTTTTTTGGGTTAACTTTTTGCAAGCCTTCCTGTAAACAGCATCACAAAGCTTTTAACAGAGTTTGTAGAATCTGCACTTTATATCAGGGTATATTTTGGAGTGTGCAGTTTTTTTTGGTCTGCTTTGGTTCTTATATGGGAAATATAATCGTGTTATTGGAGACTAGAGTCACAGATATTGGTCTGTTTTGTGTCATGATTCACCCTCACCTGTGTTTAACTGTGTGCAATTACTTTCTAGATTTGCTAGGAATCTGTTTAGCTGATCTGTACCAGAATGTAGAAAGAGATTCCATGATAGGCAAATGGGAACGTGGATCATTAGAGAATAGCGTGAGAAAAGGATGGTAAAAAATCCAAAGCCAGTACAAAAGAAAATAGGCAGTCCAAGATATAGAATGCAAAAAGTCACTGCACAACTACAAGCCTTCCTAAGTAATGCTTCCTCCATCATAAGGGATCCCAATGCTGTAACAGAGAAGGATACAGGAACATAAAGATGAAAATGGTAGTCTAGAATGTGCAAAATGCCCGGAGCACCAGTCAGTCTGACACCAATTTGTGTAGTTACTATTGGGGAAAGTGAGACTCTAAGGCTATGTCTACACTTGCACTTTTTAGTCGACTTAGTGTGTCTACACTTAAAATTAAAGTCGACTTAAAGGGGAACTTACAAAGTCGACCTAGAGCATCCACACTAGATGCTCTAGGTTTACTTTGTGAGGCTAGGGGGACCTTGGGCAGGTCCACGGTGGCAGGGGGGGCACCCCTTGTGTGCAATGGGGCAATGGAGGACAGGGACCCTGGGAGGGCAGAGTCCTGTGTGTGATGCTGTCTGGATTTAGGGAAGCATTTATGATATTATTTTTAATGGACATCTCATAAATGGTATAATCCATAGGAACTATGTCATGTTTGGTATCAATAGAAAGGTAGTAATTTCCTGGGAATTATTATATAGTTTATGTCTAGGAATTCTATTTCGATTAGAAGTTAGGAATTTGATGTTATATCCATACTTGTGTCATTCTGGAGGAATGCCTTAGACCGGGAGGGTATGAACAACCATTGTCTCCTTAAAATTTAGGAATTTTCCAGGTAGAATGGTCCCAGGGAGTATCCTGATGATCCATTAAGGACATAAAGAATACAACCATTGTGTCTTAATGGCTCATCAGTTTACTCCCTGGGACCATATCACCTGGCAGATTCCTTAACATTAAGGAGACAATGGTTGTTCACACCCTCCCGTCTAAGGCATTCCTCCAGAATGACACAAGTTAAAGTATGGATATAACATCAAATTCCTAACTTCTAATCTAAATAGAATTCCTAGACATAAACTATATAATCATTCCCAGCAAATTACTTCCTTTCTATTGATACCAAACATGACATAGTTCCTATGGATTATAGTATTTATGATATATCCATAGAAAATAATATCATAAATGCTTCCCTAAATCCAGACAGTGTCACACCCTGCCCACATGCCCTGCCCTTTGCGGGGTATGCCAGGCTCCCCCTGGCAGGGAGGGCATTGGTGTAGTCCTGGGGTAGCCCTAAGTCGACGTAGGGCTACCCCAGGGCTATACTGGCTTAATTCGACTTTAAAAAGTTGAATTAAGCCTTAGGTCGAGTAGAAAGGTGGTTTAATAAAGTCGACTTTATTTTGCTTAAGTCGACTTAAGCAAGCTGCTTAAGTCGACTTAAGCAAAGTGTAGTGTAGGCGCAGGGCAAATTAAGTTGACTTAAGCCAAGCTTAAGTCGACTTAATTTACCAATGTAGACGCAGCCTAAGAGGATTGCACACAGATGAGTAACTTTTTAAAAAATGGCCTTCCAATGGGTTCCATATCCTTTGTTTTGTACTATTTCCATAGCACATGCTCAGTTTACAACCAACCCTAGTTTTCTGCAACAGGAATGTAGCCGGTAATTTTGAAAGGTAGTCAAATAATCATCCAGCTTCCTCTCTGATAGTCAGGGTAGAGAATCTGTGATGCTACCTACCTAATTTAGCTATCTACTTTCAGTCTATTCTCTAGATCAGTGGTTCCCAATGCACAGCTCAGGAGCCAGAAGTCGCCTGTGGCTCCCCTCCTGCTGGCTGCAGAAGGGATCCACTGTCTAAGGACACAAGCAGAGCTTGTTGCCATGGGGATAGAAGACTGATGCAGGCTCCTTACTGCAGCCAGTGCTTTTGGCAGCCTGGCTGTAGCAGGAGCATGGCAAAGTGCTCTTCCTGAGTCAACAAGTGGTGGTATCCTTGGTAGAGCAAGAGGGAGGGGAGCACTGATCTTCTGTCCCTTGGCTGCAGAAGGAAGCCTCTGCCTAAGGACCCAAGTGGAGTGCACAAGGTTACAGGACATGTTCGGTTTTACTGATGAATCCAGGGGGATGGGAGATCAGCACCGAGGCTGCATCCTCACTGAATTCCTTCCACCTTACTGCTCTGGGGGCATTGCTGGTTGAGACTGGTGGCCCTAGTTCCTGGCTGTAAAAACAATATCAGCGGCCTTTGAGCCAAAAATGTTGGGAACCCCTGATCTAGATCATTATATGGGACTGCTGGAAGGAATCTTGTGATGTCATCTAATCTAGCCCCCTGAATTGATGAAGGACCAATTCTACCCAAAGTTTGTCTAATTGTTTTTTAAAAAAAAGCTTCCACCAGCATATAACTACAAAAGAGCAAAAGGCATGGCAAGGTATTTCTGAGACTACAGGCAGCAGATGAATGCTGAATACATAGGGGAACTGGATCTGGGATCTGCAGAGGAAGAGGTCAAGTTTTCAGCTGCCTTAAAAAGGGGAATCCACTGAGAGGATGACCTCACAGAAAGATAACAAAGATCATGGTCCCTGGATTCCCCTAGACTGCTCACTCCTTCACTGGTCTTTCAGATTCCCATCCCTCATGAATTCCCAGATCCACGGGGCACCATCTCTGAATACAGCAAGAAGGCAGATGCTGCCATGGATGCAGCAGAGCCTAGGTTTACAATGAAGGTTAGGGTCAAGCCTCACCTACAGCGGTGAAAAGACAAGGCAATATCCATGCCTGTTCAGTCTTTGTCTATTCAACAGATGTTGGCAACATGGGTGTGAACTGCCTCATGGGTTTTGATGATGGGGACACCTATCCACAGGGAACTGGTGCAAAAGCACCAGACTCCAGGGAATTGATGGTCTAGGGACTGATGGTCTTCTCATTAACCTTGCTTTAACTCCATAGACTTCATTGAACTACTCCCTATTTACAATGACGTGAAATGAAAATCAGGTATGTAGAGATGAAGAGCCCATCATACAGTTCCTGCACTCTCTGTTGCCCTCCCCTTTAAAATTAATTAATTTCAGTTGGGCAGTGAATTAGTAAAGAAGAAAGTAGTGAAGTGAGTAGTGAATTAGTAAAGAAGAAAGTAATGCTGAAGTGACTGATAGACTTTCTTTGGGAAAGAAAATAAATTAGTTATGGGATGAGAAGACATATAACAGTTAGCACACATTACTTGTAGAGACAGGGCAAAAATAACATCACATTCTACTACTGAAAAGCAGCAAGTAAGCAGATCCTTAGCATTTTAAGGCAGATATTCGCTGCATAGTCTGCTCAATAAGAGAGGCTGTAGTGGTCAACATTATAATTGACTTTAAAAAAAGAAGGCAGATGCTGTTGCTAAACCCCATTGAACATCTCCTGAGGAAGGAAAAATCTGTTTTAAGTGACCAAACTTAGGGGGGAGGGGGCAGATAAAATTGGTTGCCTAGGAGAAATTGCCCAGATTTTGCCCTTATTTAGGCCAATATAAATCTACAATAACTCATGGAATCAATTTAAACCATTGTAAATGACAGAAGAATTGGCATATGTTCTTTAGTTACAGGTCAGACAAAACTGAATTGGAAACGCCACAGATGTTTTGTTTTATGTGGACAAGTTCCAAAGGGGCAGCCGCATTAGTCTAGGTAAGCCAAACAAACAAGGAGTCCTGTTGCACTTTTAAAGACTAACAAATTTATTTATCGCATGAACTTTCGTGGGAGAAAATCAAAGTGGGATTTTCTCCCACGAAAGCTCATGCGATAAATAATTTTTTTAGTCTTTAAAAGTGCCACAAGACTCCTTGTTTGTTTGTTTTATGTGGTCTCTTAAGACAGGGAGTTGCCTGTTACAAGAGATTTTTAGGGCAATTTTACTTTAGCTTCAGTGATAATGCAAATGCATATCCATATAGCAGGCTCAGGCAAAGAGAGACAAGGTGGGTGAGGTAATATCTTTCATTGGACCAACTTTTGTTGGTGAGAGACACAAGCTTTCAAGCTTACATTGAGCTCAACACTGTACAGATAGAAATAAACAAATTTAAATATTTAAGATGTAAGCCATGTAGCAAGATTTTTCACAGTACAATAAAAGAGAATCACAAGGAACTAACAAAATTGCATTAGTATTCTTCTGCACACAAAAGGTTGATTCAGGAGAGACATGAAGAATTAATCATCAAACATAGTGGTGCATACTAACCACAGAAAGTGTTATCTTATTAGATCTAGGCATGGGTGAACTATCCCGGATAAAATAAGAATTGACCCAAGTATTGCTATTTGCAAAGGAAGAAAGTTACTGGTTAAATCAACCTTGAAAATTCTACTTGTGCATTCATCAAATGCATGTAATTTATATTTATTTTAACAGGAGAATATTATTTATTTATTCATTCTGCCATCAGCAGGGTAAAGATGGATGAGAGGGTTCTATGCCTGGGTTGATATTTTCAGGACGGCATGCACAAGGTTGGTTTAAACTTTAAAGCCCATTGTACCATTGAAGCCCAGTGTATAGTAGGTTCTTGAGCATTCCCCTGTGCCAACAGAGAAAATGAACCTTATAATCCTTTCTTCCCCCCCCCCCCCACCCCTCAACCTGCTTCTTTTTTTACTGCTCTATTATATATTTATGCTTACATAAAACTTGATAGATAGGCACTGAAGTTCTGAGACCTGGCTTAACATGCTAACCCAGTCTGTTTATCATTTTCATGTACTCCCCAGTCTATCATCTCATCTGATATTTAGATTGTAAGCTCTTTGGGACAGAGACCTTTTTTTTTTTTTTTAGACTTGTATCTGTACAGAACCTCGTATAGTAGGTCCTGGTCTATGATTGTATTACTACCACAAAACATGTAATAAATAAAACAGTGCATTAAAGGTACAGGCCTGGACTGAGTACTAGTAAAGAGTTGCATCATTTACTGGGAGCTCTGGGAAAGCTATATTCAACAACATTTTTAAATAGGATGCAACATGGAATCTTCATCGTGCCTGGCAGCTACAGTAGCCAATAGTAGAAGCAGTCACTCTGTTGCTAAATCTTATAATTTTATTGCAGTGCTCAAGTGTTTTTTTTTAAAGCTTCAGCCCCCTGGAGTCATGTGATCATAGGGGTCTCTCAGCTTTCATTCATTAAAAAAATAACTTTCAAGCTCTAGTGGTTGTGCAGAAAAACTTGAAAATAGGGGATGACAAAGGATAAAGATTCCTTGCTATCTCCCTCCACTTGCATCTACTCTCAGTCTGGCCTTTGAGCCTCTTGTCTCTTGCTCTAGCAATGAAGCAAGAAACTGGTTCACTGTTCAGCAGGTAATTCTATTAAGTTTGGATCAAGGCTGTAAAAGAAACTGCAGTTCTCCTCTGAGGAAAATACAGAATTCTAGAACCGGTTTTCAAGTTTACGTTTTGAGGTAAGATGAGGTAAAATTTCTCTGACAGTTTGCAATAGAGAGGTGTCACCATCAAAACCTGTCACGGGGTACTTCTGCTGGCATTCGTTGTAGCAGTCTTAAGGCAAGTCTCTACTGACGGTGACGATGTGATCTTCAGTTTTTGATTGAGGCGTCTGTGTAGACACACTCAATCGATAACTGAACCAGAGCTGGAACACCAGCTCCATAACTGCACTTACACTATGCCAACTGGACGCCATTTCCGGTTGGCTTAGTGTAGTGTGTAGGGAGGATTTAAGAAGTCAGCAGGAGATATGCAAGGTATTTTATGTATCTCTTGTCGATTGCCGCTGAAAACGGTGGTAAGTGTAGACTAGGGCTTAGTGTCAACAGAATGAACTATCCTTCTATGGTTCTAAGTACTTCTATGGTTCTCATCACCATAGTATCTAAGCACCTCACAATATTTAATATATTCATCCTCACAACATTCAGATGTAGGGAAGTGCTATTATTCTTACTTTACAGACAGGGAATTACTGACAACTCTTGCAAGTGTTAACAGCAGGTAGAATGGTTTCTTTTTAAAGATTTTAGCAAAGAAAGGGTAAAAGATTCTTTGTCAGAGGTTTTAAGGGCAGAACATGCTGTCTAGTAACCTGCCTTCATGACCTCCCACTGTGTTATAATCAGCATTTCAGAAATATGGTAGCTAGTCCTATGCACCAATATGGTTTTAAATTGCACTATGCTCACAAGGAACTAGCTCTCTTATTCTTTCTCTGTGTATTTACAGACCTGCAGGAGTGAGAATTTTTGCACTATGGGGACTGAGAGGAAACCATTTTGCCTCTCCTGGGATCAGCTTTTCTGTTGATCATTGGAAGGTTGGGAAGACTTGAGACTACACCCCTCACCCGTCTTAGAAGGAGAAGAATATTGCTGCTGAACCAACACTTCAAGTTTGTCACTCAGTCTTCCTAGGACACAGGTGAGACAATCTTCTTACATACCTGCAGTCTTTCCCTTCTCTGGATGGGGGAAGCAACTTGTAAGGAATAAACTTTTGTTCTCTCCCCTTTGTTTCCAGCTGGTATACAGCAACTTCCTCTGGATTTCAGTCCTGGTCTAATGTCAGGCAGCATTGTCAAAAGGAGACACATGATGATGTAGATACTCATACTATTGGGAAAGGAATGCCAACAGCAGAGTAGCATGTGTCTACATGCACACTCACAAAATAGAGGGACAGGAGAGGGCACACTTGTGTGGTAATAATTATTGAATCCCCTGAAAACTACTGAGATGAAAAAACCCCCCACCACCTTGATTAATGCTGGGAATCAGGTTCCTGAACATTATCACTATATCAACTTTACAACTATCAAATCAGAGAGATTTTCAGTCGCTTTATGTTTGGCCTGAATACAAAACCAAACTCAGGAGATTAAATGTCAGCAAGTCAAGGTAAATCATCAATCCATTTGTGCCACACTACCAGGTTCCCAAATCACTAACAAGCAACTATCTATCTTATCTCTGCTCCATTTATTGACAATCTCCATTTCTTTCTTTACGAAAAAGGACACTACCACGCCATTCAAGACCCAAAACATACCTTCCATCCTCTAAAGAAATGCCATGCCATTCGTAGGAGTATAAAGAACTGCCTCAGCAATAAGATATGGGCCAGCCTGTGCATTACATGGACATGCAGTGTAGGGAGGGTGCAAAGAACTCTGTCCTGACACCTTTGCCTCCCCCACCCCACATTGAATAGGTACTCCATGTTTGGGGAATTTTAGGGATTGTTCCTTCCTGTACCTCCACAGAAGCATGTTATACTGAAGGTCAAGGGCCCCCTAACCACACGGGCCTACAGAACTAGCCAAATGTGTTGACCGTGGGTGGGCTGCCCTACCCGGATCACTAGGAAGAATTTTGCACTCTCCTTTGCTATGTTGCTCCGAGCAATGGTTCTGCTTCTCCCCAGCCTTACTCAAGGCCATATGCCCAGTCAGGCTCTATACTGGAAGAACATGAACCACTTCAAAACTCAATTTCACACAAACTTGCATGACTATGTATGGCAGCTTCTAAAGGGTACCAGATCTCTAAAGGGACACAGTGCTTGCTATTTCATTATTCCATCCAGGATAACAAATTTTCTTTAAAAACCTGGGGTTTTTTAAATGTACAAAAGTCATTTTAGTTCATTTTGACATTTGCCTTGCATTTGTTTTATATCCCCACCTCAAGTCATGTGCGGGTGGCCTTATGATAGCGAAGACACCTAGTTTTACAGAGAGAGGGGGGCCTGTATCAACAACCTTTCTTACTCACACGGAATATGAGGTATACCACAACTACTTCTTCTTGTCCAGTCTACTGAATGACTATTTCATTGGTCTATTTACCAACCCATTTAGCTGGTAGTAGTAAGGCACTGTGATAGCACCACTGGATATGGAAGGAATCATGGCCACAGGAAAGAGCACTGAAGGCATGGAATATAGGAAAGTATTATAGGCAAATTGGGTATGTTAGATAAGCACAGTAGCTGGATGTTGTTGTTAATATGATTATGGAATTAGATGTTACGGTGACATTTACATGGTCATCATTAGATTAAACCCCACAGTTATGAAAGGAAACATTCTTTAAAAATAATTGCTTCTGGCTGCTTGCAGCATCAGGACAAGCCTGTATCAGTTTTACTCTAAGTTTGTATTTCAAAGGTTTTCTGTGCATTTGTAATGGTCAAAAACCCTTTTTTCCACTGAAAGCATAGACTTTTTTAATGCACTTCTACAACAAAAGTGGATTTTCTAGCAAGTGATTAAAAAAAGAAACCCCACATAATTTACAAGGTCCTGTGGTCAGGGGATGGATAATGGACTGGAGGGACCATTAGTCTGATCTGCTGTGAGTCATCAGAGTCATCAGAGGAGAACTAGATAGAAAAAAGGAGCAGACTGTAGATCAGAAAGGAATTGGGGGGATGATTTAGAGATGTCAAAATGAATAGTTCCTCAATGAGCTTCCCACTATCATTTTATCAACCACATGGAAAAAAAGAAATGCTTACACCTTACTAGTTTAACTATATGGGAAACAAACATACTACAAACTGACCTGAAGAGGGAAAAAAAAATCAATTTTTAAAATTCATGTCATTTCAATGTCATTTCATTCATGTTGATACAATGCTAATATTGACTTATATCTACTTTTTACCAAGTTTAACCTGCACGTCAACTAAATGAATAATTATGACACAAATGATAAATGGTAAAATCTTTATGGCACCAGCAATAAAAAACTTTGTTATTTGATTATGGCAGAGTTTTAAGTCCATGTGCAACTTTCAAACAAGAATGAATGCCATGGCCAAAACTCTTCCATTTTATACTCTTAATAGGAATGACTTTGTATAAAATTTGTCACTATAACTGCAGAATTTCTTGGAGGAAATTATTTATGAAAACACAACTGCCTAGTTTCTCAAGGACACCTTACAGCAAAACTGAATGTGTTATAAGGGAACAGGATGTGAAAAAGATGAATAATAGTAAAGTTTTGATAAAGGCATTAGCTACAAGAGAACAATGAAATAGACTCACAAAGTGTGTTTCCTCAAATTCATCAGTGAGTTTATACAATGTTGCCATGCTGAAAAATCACTACAAGTTATTGGCTGCAGTATGGCAATACGAACACTCCTGTACATTGAGTATTAAATGTAGTGTAATTATTCAAAGTGAGGAAAGGTAAATCACAAATTTAAGTTGCATAGACTAAAAAAGCAGAAAATGAGCAGAGAAAAATGCTTTGAACCAGATTCCAGGAGAGGATTGTTCTAACATCGGACAGACATCAGAAATGGTCTGTTCTACATTCATAGAAAAGGGATGGACTGTGTTGATAAGCACAAAATCACAATGATACATGCATTGGCTTAGTCCCGAATGCTAAACTCTCTATAAATGTAAAAGCTGGACGCTGGAGATAGCAGCCAAATGTCATGTTTGAACAAATGGTATTGGGAAAAGCTAACTGGAGGTCCTAGAAATAGAATGACATCTGGGGAGTTGGACAAGTGTAGTTACTTCTGAGATTATATCTGTAATTCATTCAGGACAAGATGAAGGAATATAGATTAGACACATTTCTATATTGTTTGAATTACAGAGAAAGAGTTATTTTAATAGAATTATAGAAGTTAGAAATAAAATAGGCATAGTTAGGTCAGCTAGGCCCTGATTCTCAAAGGTATTGAGGCACCTAATTCCCCTTGGTTATAATGGGAATTAGATACCTAAATAACTGTGAGGATCTGGGCCCTAATCCATGGCCTGGGTCATACAACAAAACTCCATCCTTTTATTCACCCTCGTTTTAACTGACTGAAATAAGATCAATGAAGATCCATAGTATGGTGAAAGGTTTTCCAATTAACTCTGCAATGCCGTGGAGGAAGGTAACAAACAAGATGGCAGAAGCCTTTGATGGGAAAGGAAATGCTCAGCACTCATTTATATCCCATGGAACCTTCGACTGAAAGTCAGCACTGACTTTTACTGATGCAGCTTGTTTCCTGTGGATACATTTTCTTCTAGACTATTATAGGGTTTATTTGAATATGTTCCTTTATTTAGCTGTTTTACATATCAGTTGGCAAGGGATACGATGGTTCACTTTTGCCATTTTGAAGACTAGTACCATATTTGCATTTATCCACACATTGTATCTGTTAAAAGTTATTCATAATTTTACAGAAATAATTGTCAATAGTTTACTACCTTTACTTACCAATTTTCTAAAGATTTCTATAATTGATATTTGCTGATTATTATATAAATACAGTACTAATTAGCATATTTGTAAGAATGTGTGCATATACAAATTTCAATTGTTCAAATATTCCTTTTCCCTGTTTTTAATCAAGCCTATATAGATTTTCATTTCTTCATAATTGCCCATATTGCTTTTTCCCATTTTTCAAGGAAAGTTCCATTTCTTAGTTAATTGCAAGCCACTGTTGATTTAATCTTATTTCATTTATTAATGTTTTGTTCTTAGTTGGCTTTGTGGCTCAGTTTTACAGTGATGGATGTATTAGAAATACAGTAAACATATACTATATCTTTCTGTACAGTATATTTGTAAAAATGCTTCTTATGGTCCATTAACTCTTCTATTAACATTCACTTATTCTGATTTTTTTAATGCTGATTTTATCATTCCTTTGCAAGCCTCAACTGACTTCCCATATATTTTTGTTAGGTTTTGACTCGTCTTTTTATTGCCAGTAGATGTTCATTTTGAGAGACTACTGGAAAATACTTTGTAATTAGAGTCCTAAAGCTAAGATAGATTAAATATAAGCAATTGGGGACTGGCATTTTTGTACACTGGCATTAGACAAAACATTTTACCTACATAGGTCCTCTCAAATACTTCCAGGAAGTTTGAAGCAGTTCTGATTATGTTTTGACATTCTCAGAACTGTATCCAGACAGGTAATTCTGAGTATGTCACATATCATGAATGTATTTGGATGTCTCATAGTCTCACAGGGGTTGCTTTCGGGAGAGGGAAGACATGGGGAATCAGAAAATTTGGGAGTAATTGACAGAAACGAGACCAATCAGTGGAGTGGGGAGTGAAAATGTGCAATTTTCTCTAAAATACTTAGAAATTGGGGAGTAAAAAAAATCCATTCCTTCATAAACGTCAGCTTCAAAACAAAAGTAGAAAAATTGCTGACAGATGGGGATAAATTTGCTACATATAGAGAACAGGAATGGCACAAGAGAGAGACTCCCAAGGAACCCATAATGAACTATATTTAGATAAAAGAATCTGCCTGTTCCGAGATAACTTTCTCTCACCGGAAACTAGAAATACTGGTACTACAGTTAAGAAGCTTATGTCCTAGTTATTGGATCAGGGTCCCAGCAGCTACAGATTGTGATGCCTAAAAGTCCTTTTATGTTGCTCATTGGGATATCTTTGAAGGAGTTCTTTAGAAGAAGTTGTAAGTATATCTTCAGAGAAATATTGTTAGTCTCAGTATAGGTGCCCTAGCATGAACTAAAGTGTGAAGTCTGGGTTTACTTTAGGGTATCTTTTCAAGCTTACAGGCATACAATTGTATATTTCAGAGTTAAGGGCCAAAAGGAAAAAACAGTAGGCCCAATGGAGAAATTTTCCCCATTATACCAAAAATTCCTGGGGTTTTCAGACTCTTTCACAGTGCGGATGCTGTCTTAATACATCTCACTGACTTCTTTTCCTTCCCTACCAGTTATAGCCATTCAGACAACCTCCCCTCCCATTTGTAGTTATAAAACATCCCTGTAGCCCAGCAGCAATTACTTCCATGCAAAAGAAATATAAGGAAAGTGTTTAATATATGCAAATTAGCAGGGGATGAGACTGTAGACTGAATACCATGTGACCAACTAGTTCTCTGTAGACCACCAAAAATTCTAGGGCTACCCGTACTTCATAAACCAGTTTGAGAAAATCAGGTACTGAGCCCAAACTGCGTTGAAGTGACAGAGTTAGGCAGCCCTAAAACAAAACCAACTCCTGCCCCCCTCCCCCCACCAAACAAACCTTGAAGTTATTTGTATAGTGCACAAATAGAACATTAGAATTTCCCATACAAAACCAATGTAGTTTAGAAGGCTGATGATCTACACTGCTATAGCTTTATAAAGGATTTCATTAGACACCTGAAAACAAAAATAAATTTCATGAGGATGTTGAAAAGTACTATTCAAGAATATACTTTACTATTGTGAATGACTGAGGAGACAGCACCATCCACATTTCTGGTCTGAAACTAGATTTGATTTATAAACTCTCTGGTTCTTCAAGGTTGGTTTTTAGCTGTTAATATTCTCCCTCTCCTCCTCCTCCCAGCTTGGTTTCTGTACATTTTTTAATGTAAATTGTGAAATTGCAGTATTCATGGAAGTTTGATGGTGAAGACAAAATAGATGGATCACTATGGTAACTTAAATGACACCATTAAATATACATAGTTATAAAACCGTATTCATTTTCTGTAATAAATGGTATGAATTTCACGAGGGTTTTTTTTTTATTTGCTATAAATATTAAATGTTAATTAGGTAGAAAAAGAAAACCTTAAAACCAAAACTGCCCAAACAACTACAGTCCCATAGGAGAAAGAACAGAGAAATGGGATGTCTTAAACAATTTGTGCATTTTCTGATTGTAAAACCATCATGTCGTTAAGCTAGAAGATCAGCTGCTAATAACATAACATTATACAAGATTGTGCTGACAATTTCAAAGCTAGAAAACTGTCATGTTGCAATTGCTTTTTGGTAGGCAAGGTTAAGGATATGCCACAGAATTGTATCTTAAAGCCAATTTCCAAAAGTGATTGAACTCCAAAGCAGAGCAGGACAAATTCAAAGCTGTAACTATACAGGGAATTATTGAGCAGGTGTTTCTTCAATGGAGTCCCAGAGGGATAGGTTCTTGGCCTTAGGGGTCAGCAACCCCTGGCACGTGTGCCAACTGCTGATGTGACTGAGGAGTCAGGGAGGAGGGGCTGGCATGGGGGTTGTCAAAGGTTGCCAACCCTTGCCTTACAGCATTGAACATTTTTAATCAATTACCTAGAAGAAAACATAAATCCTCACTGCTAAAGCTTGCAGGTGACATCAAAATTGGGGGAGTGGTAAATAATGAAGAGGTCAGGTCACTGTAGGGTGACCAGATAGCAAGTATAAAAAAAATTAGAATGGGGGGAGTTGGTGGTAATAAGTACCCTATAAGAAATAGCAACAAATATCATGACTGTCTGTATAAAATTGGGCCATCAGATCACTCTAGGTCAGCGGTTCTCAACCACTGTGTTGGGACACAAAGGTGTGTCACGAAGAGCTGGGAGGTGTGTCACAGAAAATTGGCAGCTTAGCTTGGAGCCAGCTTGTGGCTCCTGCCGCCTCCTGCTTTCAACAGCCCGCTACTGCTACACAACCCAGGCAGCAGCCAGGGCTAGATGAGTAAAGGGACTTAGGGGTTGCAACTCAGAGATCCTGGGCTGGAGGGGGGAGGGAACCGCCACCTGCCCCACAAAAATAAATCCAGCCCT
This sequence comes from Pelusios castaneus, assembly GCA_007922175.1. Lineage (NCBI taxonomy): Eukaryota > Metazoa > Chordata > Testudines > Pelomedusidae > Pelusios > Pelusios castaneus. Next base: position 13,963,346 of record ML685777.1, read on the forward strand.
ATCAAGGCAGACAACCAGGGCACAGGCCTGTGGTGACTAGACTCTGCCCCCACACAGGTCCGGGCGTGCTGCATCCTCCAGAACGCCGCAGCCTCCCAAGCACCACCGCCTCTGGCAGACTGTAGTGTGTCACGCAGGGAAACATCATCTGTCAGGTGTATCACAATCGAAAAAAGGCTGAGAACCACTTCTCTAGGTCTCTGATTCAGAGCAATCTGGATCACTTGGTAAACTGTGTACAAGCAGACAATATTTGTTATAATATAGGTAATGTCAATATATCCATTTAGGAACAAAGAATGTAGCCCACACTTACAGAATGGGGGACTTTTATCCTGGGAAGCAGTGACTGAGAAGGATTTGGGAGTTACTGTGGATAATCAAATAAATATGAGCTCCTGCCGTGACCAAAAGAGCAATTGCAAGCTTGGGATGCATAAAATAGGGGAATCTTGCATAGTAGTGGAGAGGTTATTTGACCCCCTCTGTTTGACACTGCTGAGATCATTTCTGGAAGAGTGTGTCCAGTTCTGGTGTTCACAATTCAAGAGGGATGTTGACAAATTGGAGAAAGTCCAGAGAAGAGCCCTGAAAAATGATTAATTCATTAGAAAACCTGCCTTATCGTGACACATTCAAGGGGCTCAATCTAGTTAGCTAAGTAAAGAGAAAGCTTGGGGCAACAATTACAGTCTCTATGGCAACAGAGTCTTGTGGCACTTTTAAAGACTAACAGATTTATTAATCGCATGAGCTTTCGTGGGAGAAAATCCCACTTCGTCAGACGCTTTGAAGATAGCTCAAACGGCTGTATTCAGTGCCCTCCATGTAGTCAAATTCCAAAGGGGTAGCCGTGTTAGTCTATTGTAGAAAGACAACAGAGTCTTGTGGCACTTTTAAAGACTAACAGATTTATTAATCGCATGAGCTTTCGTAGGAGAAAATCCCACTTCGTCAGACGCTTTGTGTCTACACTTGCTAAAATTAGTTCGAATTAGTTAGTTCGAACTAACTAATTCAAACTAATTTTAGTTAGTTCAAATTAGCTTGATTCAAACTAGCATAGCCACACTGGAATGTTAGTTCAAACTAAGCAAGCACTTGCTTAGTTCGAATTAGCGATCCCCATTCATTTCAATGGCCAGTTAGTTCGAACTAAGAAATTAGTTTGAATTAACATGGCCACATTGGTTAATTCGAACTAGTTAGTTCGAATTAACCCTTTAGTTCAAATACCCTATTCGAACTTATTAGTTCGAATTAAGGAAGCCCAGTAAAAGAAAATAGTAACCAGTGTGCAAAACTAAAAAGGGGAAAAAACCGATACTATTGTTTCCTAAACCTGAGTGAAGGATGTTTCATAGTTCCAGATGGCAGTTTCACAGTTTCTTTGTAGTGTCTTTGTGCTATGGGTATGTCTAAGAACGAAGGATGAAAGCGTATACTGTTAGTTGCTTTAGTTTTCAATTTCCTGGCTTCTTATGTTGTGTATTAGATATGTGATATGTGTACTAACTTTAACTGCCACACCTCCACCCACCCCCACAGACTGGGATCGCATTATGCTAGGCACTGTACACACAACTAATAGATTCTTCCCCAGGATGTTAGCTGAAAGTAGGCAAATTCAGACTTAGTATAAGGCACATTTCTTTATTTTTATTTGTTTAAACAGAGAAGGTAACTGACCATTGAAAAGGCATACCAAGGGTCAAGAAGATTTGTAAAATCAAGGTTAGATGTTTTTTCTAAAAGACACGCCCTGGAAATTATTTGGTAAAGTTCTATGGCCTGTGTTCTATAGGAATTCAGGCTAGATGACAACAATGGTTCCTTCTGGCCTCAGGCTCCATTAATATATATATTTTTTTAAACAAACAGTTTGACCAGCTCTAATGATGAACCTGTTGAAATAGACGATTATAGCTTTTGACAATGACTAAATATTTTAAGGGCAGTAGGAGAAAACATGGAGTTCAAATTTGTTTTTTAAATGCCTGAGTTTCACAAAAAGTATATTGAAAGTGGGAAGGAACATGAAACAATTCTCCTTGAGGAAATCAGTCAATAATGAACAATAAAATGTCGGCATGTATTGCTTTACTAATAAATTACCATGGGAATTTTTTGTTTGTTTGTTTCAAGAAGCTCATTTTCCTTCGAAGGAACATTTACATTAATCTTAGCTGGAATTCCTTTGTTTTTCTTTGCAGTTAAAGCTAAATTTGCCCCATGCTTGATAGCATTACTGAAATTATATACGACACTGCTGATACAGCTTTTCACTTGCATGTTAAAGTCTGCATCACTAATGGACATTTCTCAAGCAGCTTTGAAGCTCTGGGTATGAAAATAGAATAAAAATGTGATTACTCTCACAATAATGCTGCCAAATTCTTAATGAGACAATATTCTTTATTTTGTCTCAGACCAAATCTGGTGGCTCTATTACAAATAATTCAATGAAATGATTAACATTTAAATTAAGCTCCAGTGTATTATACTATGGATCATGTTTATACAGATGTGCCTAACATTCCCCCCCCCCCACCCTTCACAAAAATATTCCAACAATATAATTCTACTAATCCAGATGCTGATCCAGAAGACAAATCAAGTCAACAATGACACAGCTGCTAGATGATGCAGGAGTTTAATATAGTAATATCCCTCTTCCTCTGCCAAATAAAAACTGTGGCCAAATTCTACTTTAGGTTATAAAGAGAGAGGAGCTTAAATTGGAACACAGGATTTGAACCACCATAACATTTGGGAAAGTTCAGGTGAGGCTTTGTTTTTGGATATGAACTTTAGGCTTCAGGTCATCTCTAGTCATAAATGACAATGAGTAGTGTAGCTTCATCATTTTAGGAGTAGTTTATTATATGGAAAACATCAGAGAATGAGACAGAACTGCTCTTTGGTGCTGGAAGATCAAGACTGCAATAGCAAGTATATTACAGATCAGCATTAAGGTGCACTCCCACAGCTGAGCTATGTAAGAAGAGACACGGTGGGTGAAATGAGATCTTTCTTTGGACCAACTTTTGTTGGTGAGAGAGACAGGCTTTTGAGCTTACACAGACTTGAAGAAGAGCCCTGTATAAGCGTCAAAGTTTCTCTCTCTCTCGTTGGACCAACTTCTGTTGGCATGAGAAAGGTATTACATCACACTCACACATCTTGTCTCAACAATGGTTAAAGATATTCCAGAGATTCAAAGAGCTACTCCCTAAACCCTTTCCTCTCAAAATCAAAAAAGCAGAGCATATAAGCTCACCAAAACCTTGTCTAACAGGTTTTCTTAGCATTAAATATCTGTCAGAAAATTCTTACAAGGACAGTATATGGAACATTGTTGTAATATGTGTGATTTGGTATCTCTGAGGTAGAATACTGTAGTTTCTTTAGAAAACTCTAAATTGAAAGAAAGGAGTATGGATACACACATGTAAAAATCTGGGTGGTTATCTAGCCAAATGGCGTATTTTGTGGGGATTTCCAAAGAATACAAAATACCATAAGAAGAATCAAGTCTCTTCATATAAAAGTGAACCAAACACAGCTTCTTGAACAAGTTTTATTTTATTTTTGTGAGGATAGAAGTAAGAGGAACTTCATGCCAGATTACTTACTGTATCACATTATATCACATGCCAGTGAAGGAGGAGATAAAGAAAATGATTAAGATGGAACCTTTATCCTCATTTCTTTCCTGGACAGATCGTGATGTGTACATCGATAAAGTAGATGGAAACTTTTAAAGTTATTTTAAAGAAAATTATGCTATGGGTATGAATACAGTTTTTGTGTTAGAATAACTATGATTGTTAAGTGGTGATTTTTATCAGTTTAGCTATACCAGTATAACCCTTATTAAATACTGATGAAATATAAAGGTGTTTTATACCAGTATGACGTATTCCCTCTCCTGTACAGGAATAAGCTATACCAGTATGAGCACTCATACCAGTATACCAGTGTATCCAAACAAGGCAGTTGTACTGCTTTGACTATACTGGTGTAGTTGAACTGTGTAACTTTTGTATATACGGGAGACCTAAGCTGTTTAATATTGGTTACAGATGACAGGATTCTTTAGTGTATTCTACTGTCCACAGCAAAGGATCCCCTATATTACCAGTATGCTTGTTACAAGTAAATGGCAGACAGTGAACAATTCAGATACAACTGTGGACCGGATTTGGTCCCCAGTTATATGTACACAACTCCCCTTGACTACAATGGTCTATTGAAAGTATTTTTATGTTTTTATTGGGCTTTTTTATTTATGAAAAGTTTCAATTATTTCCTTGGAAATTTTCCATTTTTAAATGGAAAAAACCCAACCCACCCTGAAACATATTTTATATTTAAAATCTGAAAGTTTTGAAGGCCTCAGCTTTCCCTTTTGATTTTTACTTTTCCCCACTTGGGAAAAGGAACAGAGAGGAAGAAAAAAAAAAAAAGGAGAAAGGGGCAGGGACTCAGGAGAAGACTAAAAACGATCAAAATGAACATTTTCAGGTTTTGGTTCATCTAAAAATTTTCAACTGGAAGTAGTTTGGGATGAGGGATATTTTTCCTCCAAGATTTCCCCACAAAAATATTTAGCTTTAGAAAAAAAACCAAAAGAGTTCCACTAACAAGAAATAGATGCACTGAGTAGTATGGGAATATCAATCCTTTTTGATGCTAATGCTATTGCTTTATTATTATCCATTATTGAGTGCAGCTATTATACTGGCTGATACATCACTTGCTTGTTATTCTTTTCTCTGTTGCTTCTCCAGTTTAGGACATACCATGAACTTATGCATGTTCTCCTTTGAGCTCCAGTGACAGCAAAACTGCAATATATTTAATTCATAAGACAGAGAATAGGCCTCATTGTTGAAATTTCACATTATTCATTTGTCTTGCACATGGGAGTTTGGAAAGTGCAACAGGAGGTGAAAGACAAGGATGACATTGCTTGAGCAATTCATAATGGAAGCATCTTTCAAGCAAAACATCACTATTTCATATTAAGGTATGGTTTCAAATTCAATTCTGCCTTTGAATTGTGGCTCAAAGAACATTTCCTGATGGTGGTAACTTTGAATCTTGTCAGGGCAAAGATGTCAGGCAAGAATACTGCCTAATGTATTTTCTCTCATAGACATGAAACTGGCCTTTTTTACCTCTAGTCCATTTATGAGCAGTGAAGTGAATACAATACCCCAGGTACTTGTCCCACATTTGCTTCCCTTCTCTTCCTCCCTCCCTGGCCTTCATTCTTTTTCTCTCTTCCACAGATGTTTACATTGAATGGTATACAGTAAAGATGGGCGAGCGTTTTTGCAGTTCAACCCAATAGTCTTGTTGAATGCCAATGACCCTGATGACAATGCTCTAGTTTATACTGAACTTCCCTACATTCTGCAAAGTTATTATTAGTGGTATCATTAAATTTGATAAGAACCTGAGAGCTTGTCTTCACTGATAGTGGAGAATTTGACCCCGTCAGATAGATCTCCCTGATTGACTGATTGGGTATGCAAAGACCCACTCAGTTGATCAGGAAGCAGATGCTGCAAGATCACTCCCACAGAAGGAGTAGTGCTGAGTCAGAGGGAAGGGGTTTTCCTCCATCTTAGGCTACTGAGAACACTGCAGTAAGTAAAAAGTAGGCAATCGGAAGGAGATACGCAAGGAATTTTAAGTATCTTGCATATCTCCTTTCAATTGCTGCCCTATAGACATAGTCCATGACCTCATTATTCTATATTTGGTAAAACACAGAACAAAATGATAGCTTGTCTGCTCTTTTGGGGGCAGGGACTAAGTGTAAAATGGAACACAGTAGCTGAGGGGGCATAAGGGAACAATGAGACAATATTAGTCAGCATAATAGTCTGTGGTGTCAAAACTCTAGGGCTATGTCTACACTAGAGGCTCTGTTATGTCGACTTAACAAGATCGACTTTAAGTCTACTTAAAGTTGATTTTCTTAAGTTTTTGACTTAGAGAGGCCACTCTAAATACTTTAGTCAACTGCCTATGTCCACACAGGCAGTTGCTAGGCCGATCGAGGAGTCGTGCATTGTGGATAGCTGTCCCAGATTGCACTGGGGCCTGGAAGCCAATTAGGTCAACTTAAGGGCACTCCCTGTCTACACTGGCTTAAGTCGACTTAACAAGGTTGATTTAGGCGTTAAGTTGACCTTCAGAGTTAGAGTTATTAAGTCAACTTAAGGAAGCACCCAGTGTAGACGCAGCATTCTGTAAGTCAAGTTGATTTAAGGTGCAAGTGTAGACATATCTCAGGAGCCTAAACATCCCAGTATTTGTGACCAATGCAGAATTTACAAACAAATTAGTTATAAAAAGAATAAATGTTTGTTTTGTTTAAATTTATGAAAGAAAAATCATTGGGTTGGTAAAGGAGGGCATTCATGGCCCATGTATTTCTGTTGATATAGAAAATGTAGAAATATAAAGTCAAAGCAAACAAGGAGTCTTGTGGCACTTTTAAAGACTAAGACATTTATTTGTCACATGAGCTTTTGTGGGAGAAATTCCACCTTGTCAGATGCATGAGGAACACTAAGTGGGATTGCTCCCACGAAAGCTCATGTGATAAGTAAATTTCTTAGTCTTTAAAAGTACCACCAGACTCTTTGTTTGTTTTGCTTAACTAGACTAACATGGCTATCCCTTTGGAACTTATTAATATAAAGTCAGTATTCCTAGAAATGAAGTCAGTGTCAGCTCACACAGTTCTCAGGTGACTAGGCAATCTTGGCTGCTTGGCTATTTGCTGGAGATGGCAGGTTATATTGTATTTTTTTCCCCTAGTGAGTTATTCCATTAAAATAATATTCAGATGGGGAATTATCAGCTTGTGTAAAATCAGACTGCCTAAATTACAACTCTAGGTTACAATTAACAAATCTGTTGTCGTAACTGTAAGTGATGATTGTCTCATCAGTACCCACACCAGAACCACTCAGCTTCAGCTTCTGTAGCTATTTCACTGACTCACAACTGCACTAGTATATCCTAGTGAGGTTGTTACACCTCACTAGTTGAAAGGTTTAGTTTATTTATACTGTGTATAAGGAATCAGTGAAATAGGGGGAAGGCCATAAGCAGAAGTAACAATTTAGAAGCAGTGATCCAAAACTCGGAGTTTCTTGTAATCTTATTTCAAATTCAAAAAGAAAGAAAAAATTGTATCTTTGGAACATTTCATAATATGCATTCTGAGTGTTAAACTACTTGACAATGGTGAGGCAACTGGTGCACTGTGATTTCAACTTTGTTACACTAATTGCAATCATGTCGTTATTTACCCTGTGCTCCGCACATCCCTTTGTTGAACCCACCTGTTGTCTTATACTCTTGACTGTAAGCACTTGATTGTAAATGCTTCATTTAGATATCTGTATTGGCCCAAAGAGTCAAAGGTGTTAACAATGAATCTATCACTGTCAAATATTAAAGTGTAATAACCAAGACTCAGGGTTCAAAATACAAGGACTTCAGCCTGATTAGAACCATGGCAAACACCTCAACAAAAATCCTTTTTACCTTTTAATTAGAGATGCAGGGGGAAAAATTGAAGCATTTGAAATGAAAACTATTAATTAAAGTTTTCATTTTAACATCTCTTGTTCCATTTCCCTCTTACTGAAGAGGATTTTTAGAAAGATCTCCCCATTGTCTGCGGGTCTTTTAAAGATGGTAATGCCTATTCTCTTGGGGCAAAATGTAAGGCTATGTCTACACTTGCAAGTTAGTTTGAATTAAGGAAGCTTAATTCGAACTAACTTAAGCCTTGGCCACACTAGGCTTTCATTAGTTCGAATTAAGGAACTACTAAAGGTAGTTCGAATTAGTTAGTTCGAATTAACTAATTTGAACTAGCTTTTGTAAGTGTAGACATAACCTAAGTTAGCTGAGATGGGCTCGAGCTGTTATTAAAGTCCAACCCTGTCTCCAAAGGGGACAAAACAAGACACACATACTCAAAGAGGGAGAGAATGGCAAAGTTAGAAGCTGCAGCTTCTGTCCCTGGTATTGACATTCACTTTCAACCTCATTGCTGGAACAACACAGGCACAGAACACCAACTTAACAACCACTCCGAGACTCCACAAACTTGCCCTGCATAGAGCTATTTAGAGCATTGCATTTAGCTGCATTTCTGGTCATAGGTTTACACCAGAGTTGCAGAATAGAAGGTTTTTGCTGGCTTAGCCAGACTCTTATTAGACAGAAGAAAAAAGAAGAATAAGAAATAAGGAGTGAAGGAAAAGGACACACTGAGGGGAGGAGAGAAAAAAGTGTCTGTGATTCAGTCAGGTGGTATGTGGGATTCAGTCAGTGCTGATGGAGGTGGAATCTGGGTTCTTCTCTCTGGCCAAATGCTAATAAAAAACAAAGCTATTTGTCAGCTGGCACCCTTGGATGTTGTTAACAGGCAAACAACATGCCCATAGCCTACAGCAACCCACAGTCATTCAATGATAAAATCATGACAGTTAACAGATGAATCCTTTCTGAATTCTATTATATAAATTAATAATCTCAGCAACTTCACTACCGCAGTACATCCATCTTCTGCAACAGCTGTTCTTCTCTTGCTCATTTGGTTTATTTTCTTTCCTCTTGCCCAACCTTACAGCACTGCAACTATTCCTCGTATAGAGATTGGACTGAAATACTATCTTGTTCTAAGCTTTGACCTCTCTGTGCCAACTTAAGATTTCATTTGAATAGAAACCCATTTCTAAGTGACCTGGTTGCAAAGAAAAGCTCCGAAGGAGATTTAGTCCAGTTGCTAGAAAGATTTTCGTGAGGTTATAGATAAGGTTGTTGTAAGGAAAATTCAAATGGCTGTCACTCATCCTCTTGTTGTGTGGATAAACAATTGTCATTAAGTTGCAGTAAGTGTCATCATTAATTATTTCACAGATCAAATAGAATTCTATGACCCAACTTTGTAAGGAGTAATTCACCTCCCGTGGCATGAGAAACACCTTCCAATTGAAGTTGCCACCATTCAGGATCAGACATGGTCATACAATACTAAGCCATTGTATTTAACTTGCACGATTTGCCCCAAGTGATTTTACAACATTTAGTATGGAAAGAAGGCATGATCAGTTCCCCCCATCAAAACTGCTTTGATAGAAAAACAGGTTTTAAATAAAGTGACCTCTCTCTCTCTCACACACACACACACACACACACACACACACACACACACACACACACACACACACACAC
>ML685777.1:13972631-14128608 GCA_007922175.1 Pelusios castaneus
CACACACACACACACACACACACACACACACACACACACACACACACCTGTTTTTCATGGAAAACCTGAATGCCTGAAAACTGAAAAAAGTTCAACCAAAACCTAAATATTACAATTATGAAATTCCATGATGCGGCCCCTTGTGAGAGTGGTAGGTCAGGTGTCTCAAGCCCCCATTCTCCTCTATACATTGGTCTGTGTAGCCAAACTTGATCTCAGATGACTAGAACTGGTTGGCAAATTTAATCAAAATGTTTGGGGGGGAGGCTTTACAATAAAAAAATGAAAATTTTATTAAAATCAGAACATTTAGGTAAACAACTCTATTCTGATGAACACTTCTGTGTGGGTGGGGTGAGGGTAGAAAAATCAAAGCAAAATGTTTTCTTTTTAATAATTTTTAAATCTTATTTTGGAATTTCTTATTATGCTTTTTCAATGTATATTTTTATTATTTTTATGTTTTATAATGTGTCAAAATGATATGACAATCATTGAAATCTGTTTTTATTTTAAAAATAATTTATGGCAACTATCATCTAGTATTGATTAAAACATTTTATCTTCCTTTCTAGATCAAAGTGTCTCTTGCTGTAATAAAATAGTTTGTTTGAACTATTTCATTACAACACAAACTGGAGACATTTTGATCAAGGAAGATAAAATGTTTCAATCCATACTAAGTAGTAGTTGCCCCTAATTATTTTAAAAAGTAAAACCAGAGCATGTTATGAAATGCAAAATAAATACAAATAATATAAAATATAAAACCTGCCTCCCCCCTCTCCCCATAAAAAGGATCTATGAAATTTCATAATTCCAAAACCATTGGGAGGAGGGGGTGGGGGCAATTCTTCTTTGCAGAAAACTTTGAGAATATTTTCATTCTAATTGAGAGTAAAAACAAATTTTGGAGTATGGATGTATCCTGTGAACTGGAATTCCAAGATTTTGTCACATCTATCCTTATGTACCATGGCCATGTGATTAGCATAATGCATTGCCATCTCTTACCAAGAAGCGAGACAGTAGAGCAACGTGATTCTGTTTGACAGGGAAGCCTGAGGCATCTAAGCTGCAGCTCTCCTTAAGGGAGGATTTCACAAAGAACATTTTAAATGACTGCTGAAATATTTTAGATTTAGATTTGGACCAAAAGTTATTTTTTTCTATTTTTTTTTAAACAAAGAGTGGAGGGGAATTCCAGCCAGCTATAGAGAAAAGCTTTTTGATATGATGTCAGATATTTTTATTGTTGTGATAACATAAACTAGTTCAGATTTCTAACATGAAACCTGCTGCACTGATGTTATGTGTTTAACATTTACATAAGGTATATTTTATTTGCACAATTTACATGAAATCTATCTATATTTGACCTACAAAAAGCAATCAGCAGTTATGGCAAATATGCATTTAAATGATTCCCTTGTTTGCAAAAATATGAAATCATAAATTATAGATCATGAACACTGTAAAATGATTTGTCTTTCAAATTGACAAAGATAAATACCATCATTTCAAAGATATTTTCTTATATGCACATATATGCATGCAATGTATATTTTTTTTATTTTGCCACTTGTATTTTGTGAACTATAATTAAAAAGGCTAATATATAACAAATTACCTTATAAACTTTTTCAGTCAGTAAATACATGTACTGCAGTTTTACAAATTTATTCTGTATGGAAGCTACAAAGATTCCCTAAACAATCTAAAATCTTCAGTGGTCTATTACTTTATTAGTTTTGCATTTTATTTATATATATAAAATTGATCTTTCAGTAATTAAATGTCAGTGTTTGGATTCTAAGCAGCTTCTTTCCTTTTCCAGTAATAAAATAAGTCTTGGAAGAGAGGTTTATTTATGCCAAACATTTTTTCAATTTATTTCTAGAATAGTGAACATTATTTAACACCACATTTTTCATATGTGACGGCAAGACTTCACCTTCCTGTTTAGATAACACTAATCCATTGATTCTTCTTATGACCCTTCAGAACCCATGACTTCAGCAGCTTCCTTTTCCCATAGAGTATAGTAATTAGTATATTTATTGTCAGAACACTTTCTTAAGCAAGTGCTAGACAGAGGTAGAGTCTGCCCACAGCTGTAGCAGATTAAATAAGAATATTTTACCGTACAGAAACAAAGTGACTGATGTAGGTCAGAAATGAATAAGAAGTTAATTTAACTGGTTCATAGAATTTAAGGCCCAAAGGGGCCATGGTAATCAACTGCTCTGACCTCCTGCATAATACAGGCAAGCAATTCTGCTCAGAGAGGGAATTGTATTTCTGCACTCTGAAAATGACATTGGTAGTTCAGAGACACCATAAGATCACTTCTGGGAGAATCAGGAGCTGAACCCAAATTCCTCATGTAGCTGGAACCAACTCTTATGCACATCACCCTTGCACTGACAGGTATAAACATAAGCTCTGTATCTTTGGAAGCTCATTGGTACATGGAGTTAAAGGCAAAATATTGAATCTGGAAGTCATGCAATATCATTATTTTCCATTATTTCTAGGAAAAAAACATTACTCAATACCAGAGGGGTAGCTGTGTTAGTCTGTGTACAGCAAAAACAACGAGAGTCCTGTGGCACCTTAAAGTCTAACACATTTCTGCAGGCATAAGCTTTCATGGGCTCCAACCTCTTAATTAGAAGTGCATCTGACAAAGTGGGTTGGAGTCCACAAAGGCTTATGCCTGAAGAAATTTGTTAGTCTTTAAGGTGCGACAGGATTCTCGTTGTTTTTGCAGTACTTAAAGAGGTCATTTTGCAAAGGATTTTTTGTTATTAAAAGGTGCTGGTCAGAAAACATAGTGGCATTATGTCCCTTAGAAAAACCGAAACACATACAAAACTTGTTTTCAGTGATGAATTCTATCTATTCTTAATGCTATCAATTTTTGTCAAAGATGAACTGCTGGTTGATGAAAAAATATCCATTTGCAGCTGAATAATATTTCTGAGTCTCTGTAAACGGCAGAGTCTGAGAACACTAATTTAAAAAAGTAAAATTAAAGAAGAGACATGTTTCACCAGTCATTTAGCAGGTTCTCTCACACAGTGAAAGTTTTACTGCTGTGTATTTTCCCTAACATCAATAATACCACCACTTTCAAAGGAAGGCAAAGGATTTCAAAGCAATTCTACAAACACTGAAGTATCCCAGAGCTACCATGAAATAGAGAAGATCATCTGTGGTTTACAGACTGAGAAGCTTGAAGGCCAAAAAAATCTAAGGGTGTCTACACAGCAAAGAAAACCCCACTGTTGACCCATGCAAGCCAATTCAGGCTCATGGGACTTGGACTGGAGGGCTGTTCCATACCTCTGTAGACTTTGGGCTCAGGTTGCAGCCTGATCTCTGGAATTCTTGCAGTTCACAGGGTCCTAGGCTATGTCTACACTAGAAAAGTTAAGTTGACTTAACTTTTTCTAGTGTAGACATAGCCCATTGATGACCTTATTAAGTAGACTTAACCTTTTAAGTCGACTTAATAAGGTCCATTTAGGCACTAATCCCCATCCACACTGGCTTTAAGTCAATTTAAGGAGTTGACTTAAGGCTTAAGTCAACCTAAAATGAGGTGTTCTTAAGTCAACTTAATAAAAGCCCAGTGTGGACGTGGCTTTGTTTAGGTTGACTTAAGCCTTCTTAAGTCGACCTAACTTGCCAGTGTTGACGCACCCCAGAAGATAGCAATAAAAACAGTACTACCCAAGTTGTCTGTCATAGACTAACCACAAGTGTCTAGTTGCTGGGTAGACAGACCTTAAGGCTATGTCTACACTCACAAAGTTAGGTCGACTTTCTTAAGTCAACTTTCTAAAGTCCATTTTAAGTCGACCTTATTAAGTCAACATAGAGAGTCTACACAAGACTCTTAAGTCAACTCAAAGGTGCTCCTATTAAGTCGACTTAGAGAGTCTACACTAGATTCTCTAAGTCGACTTGATAGGTGGAGGAAGAGCCAGCCTTGAAGGGCTGGCTCTCCCCAGACCAGGAAGCCGCTGGTGGCTTGCCCCAGCGAGAGCCAGCTGGCTCTCCCTGGGACAAGAAGCTGGGCGGTTTGTCCCGGGAGAGCTAGCCCTGCAAGGTTGCTGTCCCGGGACTGAGAAGCCACTCGCGGTTGGTCCCGGCAGAGCCAGCCGTGTGCCAACTGGGACGAGGCGCTCGCGGCTTCTAGGTCCCGGCAGAGTCAGCTGGCACATGCGACAGGATTCTCGTTGTTTTTGCAGAGTCAGCTGGCACATGGCTGGCTCTGCCAGGACCAACCGCAAGTGGCTTCTTGGTCCCAGCAGAACCAGCCGTGCACAGGCTGGCTCTCGCTGGGACCAGCCGTCCGCCTCCCGGGCTCTCCAGCCAGGGTTCCAGTGGGCGATCCCCTCCCGCTGGAGTCCTGGCTGGGAAACCCTTCTCCCTGGGACTGTGGCTCCCCTGGCAGGGAAGCCGCGGGTCTGGGGAGAAGGGAGCAGGGGCTCCCCAGGGGACAAAGGAGCCACAGTGGCTCCCTTCTGCCAGGGAGCCATGTGGTGCTCCCTTGTCCCCCTGCTCTAAGTCGACCCAGTCACCTTAGAGCATCTACACTGGCTAAGTCGACTTAATAACGTCGACTTAGACACTAATTCGAATTATAACAAGGTGTTATTAATTCGAACTAGTTTTTCCTTAATTCGATTTAAGGAGCAGCTTAAGTCGAATTAAGGAAAGCCCAATGTAGACGGGATTAAATTAAGTCGACTTAAGCCTGCTTAAGTCGACTTAATTTATAAGTGTAGATGCACCCTAAGTGACTTCTTCAAGATCACACAGGAAATTAGATAGAAGCAAGAAACTATATCACCTTCTATTACATACTGTACTTTAGCCCAAAGACTATACACTATTATAATTTTCTTACAGAGAAGCAACTTTCCATTCCTATATATTGCTATCACTTGACAGTTTTGTTGCCTTACTCCCACAGGACTCCACTGCATAGAAATTACAAAATATTGCTATGTCAGTGACCCATCATCTCCATGGAATGGCTGTTTCTTAGAAAAAGGAGAAGATTCTGTACCATCAGGGTTTGACACTTTCTTGTCTGCTGCGACCCCCACAACAGTTACAGCAAAAATCAGAATACCCCTAGGGGCTGATCTAATTTATGGTAGCCTCTCCACAAATGCTTATACCCTCTGCTGCAGCACAGAATCTGTTGCTGAGTGTTACAAACACAAACTTCCTGCTCTAATCCTGCCCCTCATATGCCTAGCCCTACTCTGGCCTTCCATAATGCCAGGACCACAAAGGGATGGGAGGAGAAGCCACAGAATAGTGCAGTTTAAAGTGGTCCTGGAACAGTCTACCTGGGACATTTTCCCTCCAGTCCCTTTACAGCCCCTATAGGCCATTCCTAGAGCTATGCAGTAAACTCTTAAAAAATGGTGGCATACATTCACACCCAGAACCAGAGGTTTCAAGACAGCAGCTAGAATTTAGCAGCAACTATGAGGCAGGCTAGTCAGTCCTGCACGCTTTGCCAAGCAAAAATGCTACATGGCAGCCAGGTTTTTGACCTATATCATTCCGCTCAGCTTTTCAAAAATGAAAATGAAGGTTATCTACACCATCCCTAACTGGTCCTCGCTTAGGACAGGGTGTCACGTCACCACCTCAAAACCCCAACAAAAATTTAGGTGCTATTGTTGCTGATTATATTACTAGAATTAACCGAACCATACATTATTAAATCAAATATTAAGCTGGGAATGAGGACAACATTCTATGAAATACCAGAAGCTTGCTCTGCCACACACACATGCATAAGCGTCTTTTTTTCTTATCTTTCTTTGCATTTTACTTTTTTATTCTCTATCATTTCTTCTTTTTCTTGATGCATCTGTTTTTCAGCCTTCTCTGATGCCCTTCAGCCTGATTTTTCTCTTTCATTCTTTTTTCCTTTAAAATCCAAGATTTTCCCTCCTCCCCGCACCCTTGTCTACTCATCTTTCTTCAATATTCTTCCTCTCATCTTCAGTGTTTCCTCTCTTTCCCTTCTGTCTCAAACACCCTCCACAAATTCTCTCGTCTCCATTTCAAAACATCTCTATTCTTTCTCATTTGACTCCTTTGTCTACTCTTCATTTTTATCTACCCTTCAATATTCTTCCAAGGGGCTAAAGCATGGGCCTTGCTCACTTTAATGCAAGCAATTACAGGGTTTCAAGGGATAGGCCAATAAGAGAGTAAATGTGCAAGCATCAGCCTCTAAAGACAAGTAAACTGACAGTATGTGCCTACCAGTATAGGAATGTATTCTTTTGGGTTTCCACTCTGAGACTTCAAAAGCATAGTATAGTTCCACACTCCTAAGTCATGACTCCTTGGAGGAACAGACTGATAGCAAGTCATTTATGTCAGTCACTCAGCTTTTTGCATGGAGCAGAGCGCAGGAGCTTGACTTGTTCAGAGAACAAAGGGCCTGAGAAGTGGGAGGTGGCACACTCCAATACTGTTGCACTCCGCTTCAGAAAGGTCACTCATGCTTGGCTGGTAAAAGCTCCAAAATCCCTTTTTGACCTCCCCCCACTGCCCGCCCATTATCACTGTAATCGGCTGCAAGGCCTTTGGATCCTGTTTTCCACCCTGAAGAGATGAAAGTGTCATGGTAAACCGTTCAGGTCAGAATTCAAGATCTAGTTGACCTAGGCAGCAGGAGTTAATCAACTTCAAGGTACTCCACTCCAATTTGAAGTTCTGTTGTGAATGACCTAGCCTGGCGATCGGGTCATACTGCGGTAGAGTAGGCCTTTCAGACAGGAACAGGGAGGTAGAAAAGAAGTCTGACTGCAATGTAGTGATGTGAGCAAAGTATTTACATATGAGTAACTAGAATGTGAATCACACATATGGTATTTAACCAAAAACTGAGAGGCTGTCTAGCAATGAAGTAGCCCGTTTATATCAGTGAGGCTGTTTAGGACATACTTAAATGTGATAACATTTAAGATTAGATCATAGAATCATAGAACAATAGGGTTGGAAGGGACCTCACGAGGTCATCTAGTCCAACCCCCTGTTAAACAGCAGGACCACTCCCACTAAATCACCCCAGCCAGGGTTTTGTCTTAGCGGGCCTTAAAAACCTCCAAAGATGGAGATTCTACCATCTCCCTAGATAACCCATTCCAATGATTCAGCACCCTCCTAGTGAGAAAGTTTTTCCTAATATCCAACCTTGACCTCCCCAGCTGTAATTTGAAACCATTGCTCCTTGTTCTGTCCTCTGCTACCATCGAGAACAGCCTAGCTCCCTCCTCTTTGGAGCAACCCTTCAAGTAGTTGAAGGTTGCTATCACATCTTCCCTCAGTCTTCTCTTCTCTAGAATAAATAAGCCTAGTTCCTTCAGTATTTCCTCATAAGTCATGTTCCCCTGCCCCCTAATCATTTTTGTTGCCCTCCGCTGGACTCTTTCTAATTTGTCCACATCCTTTCTGTAGTGGGGAGCCCAAAACTGGACACAGTATTCCAGATGCGGCCTCACCAGTGTCGAATAGAGGGGAATTATCACATACCTCGATCTGCTGGCACTACTCCTACTGATGCAGCCTAATATGCCATTGGTCTTTTTGGCAAAAAGGGCACACTGTTGGCTCATATTCATCTTCCCATCCACATAACCCCCAGGTCCTTTTCTTCAGCGCTGCTACTTAGCCGATCGGTCCCCAGCCTGTAGCAGTGCATGGGATTTTTCCGTCCTAAATGCAGGACTTTGCACTTGTCTTTGTTGAACCTCATGAGGTTTCTTTCGGCCCAGTGTTCCAATTTGTCCAAGTCTCCCTGGATCCTGTCCCTAACATTCCCCCCAACTTGGTGTCATCTGTGAACTTACTAAGCACGCAGTCTATTCCATCATCAAGATGGTTCTGGCTAGTCTCCATGTGGGGCCACTCTTGTTTACCTGTGAAGAGTATAGCCAGGTGGCCTATAGGAAGAGTGATCACTGATCTCTTTCAGCATTCCACTCCCAGCAAGTGCTAGGCACCTGAAAGAGGCACAGTGAGTTGAGGACATGGCTCCACAATTTCTTTGATAGACAACAGAGCTGGCTGGGTATGGAGCAAGAGACACAGACAATGTTACCAGCTCTTGAGACTTCGCCATCAGTCTCACAGTATTTGGTTTAATTCCCATAGCCCTAAGATCTGGAATCATGTGATAATTTGAGACTCACAGATGATATATAAAAATTAAAAGTAAATTCCTAGCTCTTATGCTTACAGAGAAAAGCCAAGGAAATTAAAGAAAACCCTATTTTTGCTTTCAAATGTCACTATTTTTAAGCCAGTCTCATGACCTTTGGGGACCCAACTCATTTTTTAATAGCTGGGATTGGCAATGCTGTGTGTGCTGCCAAATGACGCAGACAGGCTGCTGTACTCTTTGTGAGTGCAATGGTCAGTCTACTCCAGTCTTTCTTCTGTGGACTCCAGCAGCTGTGTGGTTCTTCCACATCCTTCTAAGGATATATGAGAAACAATTTAGCTCTTAAGGCAGAGCAGCTGTAGCCCAATGAAAGGAGCATGGCTCTCAGTCAAAAGAGTTAGGTTCTAATTCCCATTCAAGCCAAGATTTTCAGAAATGACTTGAGATTTTTAGTAGCTCAATTTTGCAGTGTCTTTTTCAAGTTGAAAACTATTTGAGTCATTAACATTCATTAATCACTTTTGAAAAACTTGGCCTCTGTCATTTGTCTGCTGTGTGATCTTGTAAATTCTCTCTGCCCAAGTTATTTACATCTAAATGTAATGTTGGGCACCCAGCTTAGTTCTGTGCTTTGAGATCTATAACTGCAAATCGTTACTATTCCTAGATTTTAAGGCCAAAGGACTATTGTGATAATCTAGTCCTGCATAATAGATTCTACAATATCAGATGGTAATTCCTGCATCAAGCCCAGTAACATGCAGATTAACTAGACCATTTATTTAGAAAGATATTGAATCTTGATATAATTATTTCAAGTGATGGAAGATATACCATATCAGGTGATAAGATGATCTAATGGTTAATTATTCTCAGTTAAAAATATGCATCTTACTTCCAGTATGAATTGTCCAGCTTCGGTTATCCAGTTACATGAGTATTAATTCAGTCATTGTTTTGTTGAGGGAAAGGTCTTTAATATAGATAGCAACAGAAAATAATCTTGCCAAAAGAGTAATACAAATGCAGTCTTAATCTTCCTTAACAAATAGGTGACTATATCCCACATGTCAAGGTTAAAAACTTCAGTCTCTCTTTCAACAGGATTACATTTCTAGATTTTATTCTTCCTAATAATATTCTCTTTTGTATGCAAATTACTTGGGGTTCAATCAGGAAAAGCAGATATTTTATGCATTTACTTTCATTAGGGTAACTGTTGTTAATTGTACAGAACTTTTTTGTGTTTTGTAATACAATATTAGGAGGGAGGGGCTGAAGTTGGCAGCATGTAATCCTTATACTATGTACAACCTTCAAATGACTGGAAAAGTATTGATGTTCTAGCCAGTATTGATAATATAGGGATTCTTTCTCCTTCAATTTCAGAAGCAAGTCAATCATTCAAAATGTTGAGCAATAGGTCATCCATTCAAAGACCATGGCTAAGATTGAAAAAGGCTGCCTTCTGAATTACCAAAATTAAATATGTCAGGAAAAATAAAACCCTTCACACACATTGATGAGCTCTCAATTGACTTTGCAGGATCCTTTGAAGAGAGAGAGAGAGAGTAAGAGAGAGCATGAATAGCTATGTTGGGATATTGGTGTAACAATTTATCTATTTATTTTTGCATTCAGGATAGTAGCTACATTACAAAGCCCATAGAAAACACGTAAGGCATTTTTAACATCACATATCATGTGGGGATTGACACTTGGAAGTGGAAAGTAGAGCTCCCACTGACTTCAGTGCAAATTAAAGGTACACAGCACTGTCCAATATTTTTCTTTATTTTCTATTATTCTTCTAGTATCCTACTGAACCAATTTCTAGGGAGGGAATCTGGACTAAATCTTCATATTTAAAGTGACACAGCTAATGTAATATAAAGTGACATAGCTACACTGAAGTCAATGGAGCTACACTAAATTACTCCCACTCAGATTCTGTGGAACAATCTTCCTGAATGGATGTGGATGTTTTAGAGGAGGTAAATCATTCCCAACCTCTTCCACTTTCCCAGAGACATACACTAAATGATGAGAAGAAAAACATTTTCGGTCTCCTATGCAGGATTAATCCATGGAAGGACCGCATAGCCCCACATAACTAAGAATTCCTTTCCCAGTTGGAAATATTTTTAGGGCCACATTTCCAAAGGCACCTCTGCTTGTTTTCCAGTTTAGTGCTTGTGCTTTGCAGGTGCATTCAACTGTGGGTACACTTCAGGCTCTTTGACCCAGATCCTCAAAAGAATTTAGGCTCCTAATTTTCACTAGAAAAAAATCAGTTAGAGGATCTGTGTCTTTGTGTCTGCTGATCAGGCATCCATAGACCTACACAATTTTGGGCATAAAATTAAAGGCCAAGTTAAGGACCTGAAAATCTAAGCTATAGCTGTATTTTTTAGTCACAGTTTGTAATAGGTTTAATTTACCTCCCCTTTTCTGCAAGCAAGTCATGCAGTAAACACACATTTCTACCAGCCTCTTTAATTCATGGCAAACTAGTTTCAATAGTAAATAATGCAGAGCTAAGACCTTATTTTTTTTATACGACTGTCACTCGCGTTGGAGCTCTGTCTCAGATCAATCAGTATGTATAAAGAAGAATATTTAGGACTTAGTGTCAGACGTATTACTTATTAGTTCTGAGGTGCCAGAATGAAATCATATGCCTCTGAGGGAGGGTTATAACTTTACTGTCATTAACTCTGACAATGTCATTTATAATCAACCTGAAGCTTAAGTAGATTTTGTCGCAGTCTCACAGGTATAAAAACCCAGTTACTTATATTTTTAACTAGAAAGAATAAGAAGATAGATGGCCCTTGATTAGGAAGATCTATCATTCATCTTTGCAAGTCTTAAACCATATGCTCCTGAATGACAGAAGGTTTTTTCCACAAAAGACATGGAATATACTCTGACAGCATCACTAAAAATAGAATATGCATAGATTTTCAGAAGAAAATACAAACCCCAGAAGTCTAGACTTTCTAGGGGAAATCATCCATTTTTTGATAGTGAAGTTCCATCCTGCAATGAAAGCTAGGTGGCACAGTGCAAGAAACGGAAGTGTCTGGAGAGTTGCGTTCAAATTCTAAATAGATTAAAAGTAAAAATGACTTTGGAGGCATTTGCACATAGCATAAAATGGCCACATAAATAATCATAAAGCATGCAGAAGATGTTGTTTAAAAGATGCCTAAGAAGTGAACAGGGAAGAGTACTGCGTGTCAGGACTGAGGTGGCCTGTGACACCAGTTGAAGTGAGTTAAGTCGACTTAAGCCAGTGTAGACCTGGAGTAGCCCTAAGTCGACTTAGGGCTACTCCAGGACTCCCCCACTGCCCTCCCTACTAGGCGGGGGCACAGGGGGAGCCTGGCATGCCCCCCCCCACAGGGCAGGTCAGAGCCCTGCCCACCCTGCCCCTATGCCCTGCCAGGGTCCCTGTCCCCCTTTGCCCCATTGTACCAAGGTACAATGGAGCAACGGCTGATCCTCCTGGCACTGGGCAAGGGGTGTCCCCTCTGCCACCATGGACCTGCCCTAGGTCCCCCTAGCCCCTAGAAGTCCAGTGTGGATGCTCTAGGTCAACCTTGTAAGTTCCCCTCTAAGTCAACTTAAAATTTAGGTGTAGACATGCTAAGTCGACTTAACTAAGTTGACTTAAAGTCAACTTAGTTAAGTCGACTTAGCTAAAGTTGACCTAAATTTACAAGTGTAGACATAGCCTTCCAAATTAATCTCAACCCCAAACTAGGGGTCTTATTTTTCTTCTCCATACTCACTTAGCCCTTGAAATACTATACTCATCATACTGCTACAATAATTCACATACGAAGGGAGGAATAATATCTTTACCCTGAAACTCTGTGATGTAGAAATTAAACAAGTTTTAATATAATTCAAAGTTGCTGGGATCAGACTTTTCTTGCGCACCCCTGGTTTGTATTTGTCCTAAACTCATGCTCTTGATAAAGTTTTGATCCATCTAATACAGCAAACACCCTTCCCTTCACTTCCACTAGAATGGAAAAGTAATAAATGCCATGAATGTGATGTAGAGTTTATCCTTCAGGCAATTCTAGTACTTCAGTCAGGTAATTACACAAAGCAGTACATTCTTTTCAGCTACACTTCATGATGCTCTCTAGAATAAACTCTAGAAAAGTTCATCAAAAAGTTACTATTGGGGGTGCTGCTTCATTGCCAGAGGGGCAGTCTTAGTGTTTTGGGGCCCCAGGCAAAAGATAAGAATGGGGCCCCCCCTAGGCTCCCCCACCATGTGCCCCCATCCTTGACTTTCCCCCCTGGCCTTCCTACCCCCCACACAGATGCCTTCCGCTGAGGCCCTGCTGCTCCCTCCAGGCCCCTGCCTTCCCCTGACCTTCTTACTGCTGCCCCCCACCTTTCCCTGTACCCTGCCACCAGCCCCCACTCCACGTTGCTGCCAGCATGACTGTGTCACCAGCCCCCCATCGCCTCCCACCATGGCCTCCTCACACTGGCCCCCCCTCCTTGCCGGGACCCTCCCACCCCTTGCATTTCCTCAACCCCCTCCCTATCACCCCAGCCCCCCTACCACCACACCTGACTGGCTGGCTGGCTTTAGCTGGAGTTCGGGGTGAAGCTACAGGACAAGTTCTGATTGTGTACAAACCAGTTAACCCATCCCCGAAACCAACCTTATTTTTGGTGAGCAGTTGCATGCCCACATGGACCCAAACTACCCATGCCAAGGATAAGAATGTCAAGTTTAGAACTGTTAAATTTTTCAACCAAAACATTTTTTTGGTGAAAAATCATGATTTCAGTCAAAACACTTCATGAATTTGTGTCCATTTCATTGAATTGTTTTAACTGAAAACAAAATTTTAAAAATCCCAAAAGCGTAGAAATATTTTGACATTTTTTAAACCAAAATGTTGTGACTTTTCAATTCAATTTCCATTTCAGTATTCCTTTAAATTTTGTTTAAAATAAATTTAAAAAGAAAGAAACTCAAAATAAAAATAAAACTTTGTTTCGGGTGGAATTAAGCCTTCCATTCAACCCAAAACAATTTTTTTTTCTTTCTTTCTTTCTTTCTTTCTTTCTTTCTTTCTTTCTTTCTTTCTATTTATATATTTTTATTTGCCAAAATGTCTTAAAAATTGTGGTTTTGGGTCACCCCGAAAACTAAAAATAACACACTGATAATATGTCTGCAGAGTTTGAATGAATGAATGTTAAAAATGTTACTTAAAAATATTACTTCATAGTAACTGATACCTTTTCAGAGCTTAGAATCAGCATTTATAAAAGATTACTTCAATCACAGTAACATTATCAATGTGCCTAATTCAGACTGGGAGATATGCATATTTGATTGCCCAGTCAGTGTGGCAGCTGATTGCAGGGAAGAAGAGGAATTTCATTAGCTAAGATTCTAATGAAAGTAAAGGTCAAACTTCCTGTGAGTTAATTGCAGGAATTATTAAAGGTGCATACACCTGTTTGGCAGTCCCCTCCAATACAACATCTCACAGACCTCCTCCTACCTGCCTTATATCAGAGACTGAGTTGCTTCCTAGCAATTATCCTTAATGAGTCAGTTGTACTTCTCTGAGAGTGATGCTGATGAATCTAATTGCAGGCAGCAACTGTAGGTGCTCTGTCATGCTGAGACATGTTTAATCCTTGGTTTACCAGATAATCTGCAGGTTTATGGACATTGCTAATATATATCCGTATAAAAGAGAGCTGGGCTAGTGTCCCAAAGTTCGGGTGCAGTTCTAAACCTCCTGAAAGTTCAATATGGTCAGTTGTAGGATTCTGCTTCTCGTCCTTGTTTGTTGTAGATCTGCCCTGATACTCAACAAGGTATCTCTTTGTTATGCTTCGATATTGACGGATTTGCCAGACCCTGATTCTACAGCTCAAGCTCAAAAATGGTGATTACCTTGGAACAAATACTTAGAGAAGTATATTAGCATTTTTTGTAGATGAAGTGGTTAGATACACTTCATAATGCAAGTACACTACATGAGTTACACTCTGATTTCAACATTGGTCAAATATTTGATGCTTCTCATCACTATTCATATTTGAAGCATGTATTTACTACAAAATCCTACAGTCAGAAGATTAACATAATTGTCTTATTTTCAAGTGAAGCTTTATTCTTGTACAACTCTGAATTGATACACAATCCACTGAAATTATAACTGATCTCTTATTCTATACATTTCTGTTCTAGAATTGTGACATCTCCTCCTCCCTGGGTCCTGCAATTATATAGAATTTTCAGGCTTTTGAAGGCTACATAAGTAATTAGATACCTCCAGTTTTCCAGGACTTTGGAATCTCCAGATTCTTGCCCGGCAGGCTGCCCATTCTCCCAAGACCCTGTGGTGGTCACGTGCCTGAGTGATGGGCACCACAGGTTGCATGTCTGCTGGGTAGGCTACCCAGCTAACTTGCCTGCAAGCCAAGGAACCAACAGGATGGCTGATCAACTGGGGAGCCAGTTTTCTGACATGGAAATTTCTCAAACAAATAAATAAATGAATCCATTTTGGTTCTTCCAAAATTGATTTTTTGGAAAAATTCTTTGATCAGAATTTCCCACTTCCCCTCTCCCTTCCCTCCCCCCCTTCCCATTTTGAACATTTCATTTTGATTCATCCCATTTTTTCGAAATGCCATCCATTTTCCATAGGATGGAAATTCTGGTTCCCATATAGCTCTAGTTTTAATTCAGATTCCTCTGGATTAAAAAGAATGATAAGTATTTGGATGGTTTTACACTCATATGGTAACAATTTCACTCACTTTGTGCTAGTATAAATAACTGCACAAAGTGTAGCTCATTGGTGAATTGAGTTTAAAGATAAGATTATATCAATCTCATTTTCACTGGAGTTCTGTAAAGATGATTGCTGGGAAATAGTAGTTTCACATAAACAAAAGACTTTCTTCTTCGTTTCACTAATATACACTTTGTCATATGATACAATCTTCATGTAGTTTTCACAAGACTCCACTCACGTTCAATGGTTGGAATTATATCAGTGTGTAATGATTTGTGACATAATTGCTTCTTTAATTCTCACACACCACAGGATTTATTTCACTCTCTAAATATTTGTTATAAACCAAGGCCAAATACAGACATGGTACTACTCATTTGACTTCATTGAAGTTGAGCTCACTTATATCAACTTATATCAAGGCTGAATTTGATCCAGAATTAATCAATGTAATGTAACAAATGATTATTAAATGAAGTTATCTGCTATGCCTCTGATAGACAATAATCTTTCAGTGCTAAAATGAAATCCAGTTCAAAGCACAATGGCTGCTTTCTTAATTCCTATCATAACAACTCCCATAATTATGTGCCAGCCACTCATTATCAATTCTGCACAGATAACAGGCTAGTATAATTAGATTCCAAACCTGTTCATTGTTAGTTTTCTGAGCACAAAGAGGAACATCACATGGTATTTGGCTCAGACACAAAATGTTTTAGGTACCTGTCAATAACTAGAAACAATGGATAATAATCAGTGTAATGAAATGCAGTTTGTCATTAGAGTTTGGAATAATACCTCACTGTAACTGTGAGCAGCATCTGGTCTGAAATCATAGAGTTTAAGGTCAGAAGGGACCAGTACAATCATTTAGTCTGACCTCCTGCAAAATGCAGGCCTCCAAACCTCACCCACCCACTCCAGCAATAGGCCACCAACCTATGACTAAGTTATTTACCTCCTTAAATCTTGATTTAAGAACTTTAAGATACAGAGAATTCACTGGTAGGTGAGCCATGCCCTGTGCTACAGAGGAAGGCGAAAACCCCCCAGAGCCCTAGCCTATCTGCCCTGGGGGAAAATTCCTTCCTGACCCTATATATGGCGATCAGTTAAACCCTGAGCACGTGGGCAAGTCTCAACAGCCAGTCACCCAAGAAACAATTCTCTGTAATAACTCAGACCCACCCCATGTACCCTCCCTTCTTAGGCCACTTGTATATCCACCACCCATAGCCAAAGATCGGTCAATTTCCAGAACAGGCTATCTGATCATAATGTCCAGAGGGGTAGCTGTGTTAGTCTGTGTACAGCAAAAAACAACGAGAGTCCTGTGGCACCTTATAGACTAACAGATTTTCTTTGACATAAGCTTTCGTGGGCTATAACCCACTTCGTCATAAAGTTATCAAGCTCAGTTTTGAAAGCAGTTACGGTTTTTGCCCCCACAACTCCCCTTGGAAGGCTTTTCCAGAACTTTATTCCTCTAATGGTTAGACACCTGCATCAAATTTCAAGCCTAAATTTCTTGATAGACAGTTTATAACTATTTGTTCTGGTGTCCACATTGCTGCTGTACTCAAATAATTCCTCTCCCTCCCTGACATTAATCCCTCTGATGTATTTATAGAGAGCAATCATATCCCCCCCCCAACCTTCTTTTGGTTAGGCTAAACAAGCCAAGCTACATATAAAATATGCCCTTCCTGAACAAATATATTGTATCCAAAAATTAACCACCATTGACTTCTAAGTCTCCAGACATGGTCAAAGCAGTACAGAGACAAGAAACCAGGAGAGAGGATGAGACAGAAAGGTTACCTTTGTTTTTACTCTGTAGTATGTTGACATTTGCAAAGGGTCACTTAGTATCGCATACCTATCCCGCACAGACAGAAACATTGCTGGAAGCTAGAAACAAGAGATTAAACCAGTGAATTTGGCTGTTGTTTTTTTTTTTAAATTTGCTGGAACATTTGGAACACGTGGGGAAGAAAGGGTGTTCACTATGTCAAAACCAAGCTTGGGTATCACAAAAGGGATGGAGAACAGAAAGGCAAAGAGTAAAAATCTACTAGCTGTGGCTCATTTTCTTTAATTGGATCTTAACCACCTAATAAGCAGCATATACGTCTCAAACCAGGAGTGCCTGAAGAGGGAGAGATGAAACCTGGATTATGGGAGAAACTCCCTCCGAAAAATAGTTCACCAAGTATTGATCTAACTTGTCTTTGCATGAATAATAGTTTTTAATATGTTTTGACAGAGAAATCATGTTTCCATTTCTTAGAGACCATGACCCAGCACTATCACTTATGAGCTAACAACACTAATTTAATGTGGAATGGCTACAGCATAAAACTGGCCTTTATGCCTATCCTAGGCTGTCTACACTGGCAAGTTAGTTCGAATTAAGGAAGCTTAATTTGAACTAATTTAAGCCATGGCTACACTAGGCTTTCATTAGTTCAAATTAATAATAAATAATCAAAAATAAATAAAAAATAAAAAATAAATACAATTAATAAATTTGAATATGCTATTCGAACTAAGGGTTAATTCGAACTAGTTAGTTCAAATTAACCAATGTGGCCATGTTAGTTCGAACTAATGGCTTAGTTCGAACTAACCGGCCCATTGAACTCAATGCAATTCGCTAATTTGAACTGAGCAAGTGCCATGAATGCCACTTGCTTAGTTCAAACTAAATTTTGTTAAATTTGAATTAACTAATTCGAACTAACTTTAGTAAGTGTAGACATAGCCCTAGAGTCTGCATCTCAGAGCAATAGCATCCAAAGGCGTAGTGCTCAGACTCGTAACCAGCTCTTGCTGGCTAAACACTTGACCTGGGGTCTCCTCAAAAGTCAAAGAACTGCAGGCAAGGGTTAAAGTAAGGGGAAACGCACCATAACGCAGTTCCGGGGCCCACAAATTTGAGGGACCAGAGTTCCGGGGCCCCTAAAAATAGAAAAATCTGGGGGAACGCATGTTCCACCCTGCCCTGGCTGCTGGCAGGTCCTACACCCCACCGTTGTTAATCACAACACTTATTGTGTTATGCAGTGTTTGCTAGTTTGTGACAATAATTGCTATAGACATAAAGGCCATATAAAATTATAAATATTTTTATGGAATGATAACCGATGCATGTGGTACTGAGAAGTGGTTGCAAATGACTACCTGGGCTGGGGCCCACACATGTATGAAGAGGGCCCAGACAATATGGGAAAGGGGCCCGGAGATTAGGAGGGTTCCCGCGCCCATCAAATTATACTTTAACCACTGACTGCAGGTTAGAGACAGCCAGGAGAGTAGAAGAAACATCAGTATCCCTTCATCCAATACCGGAGAGGAGGAATAGCTGGAGGAGCAGCAGTCACGTAACACGTTTACACTGACTGTATTGCCATACTATTCGAGGGCTTTAGTCCGCATTAGAGAAGTGTATGTTTTAGTTTGCACTAATGTGTCATGCCTCAACTGGAATGCACTAGATGTTCCCTAGCGTGCATTAACATTGTGCTGCTTGAAATGGAACGACATTAACAGGGATCACAGAAGCTAGTTAGAGTGCAACAGAGTAATGCAGCCTGAAATGCATGTCCCTCTGGTGCAGGCTATTGCACTGTGTTGAAAAGCCCTACATTTGATTCTGAAGTGAAGTAGCATCTAATCTAGAAACTAGAGTCCTCTTCTGCCATGCACCATACAGACATAATCCCTGAAGTCAGTGGGAGCTAACAGCCTAATACAAGAAAAGAGGCAACACAAGACAGAACACACAATTTCTGTTTACTTCTCCTTCAAGCACCTCCTCACTTTCTCCAGTGTCCTCACAATCTATACAAAAAAGACCGCTCCATAAAGCTGTCCTCTTTTAAATCCCTCCTTAAAACCAACCTCTGCCAGGGTGCATACAAAATCACTCCCACCCATCAATAATTGGGAAGAGCTAAACTCTGAGGTCTGCTTTTCTGCAAACTGTTGTTACCTGCTTCCTGTTATGTTCTATCTGCATGCAAAATGTGAACACTCTGGGGCAGGGACTATCTTCTATGTCTACTACAACAGGGCCCTGATCCTTGACTGAAGTTTCTACATTCTATCGTAAGGAGTGTGACAAACTATAGAAGAGAAGGTAGTAACAAGGAGAATGTGCTTTTATTTATAGTATCATTAAATATGGCTCAGACTAGGCTCTGAATGAGTTAAGTGTTTTGGCTTTTTTGTTTGAATTTATAGAAGTGTAAATAACTAAACTATACTAAATTAAACTAAAGTAAATAAATATCTGCAATGCCCACTGGTTCTCACCCTACTCTGACTAAGAATTTAGATTTTAATGTATTCAAATAACTTCTTCAAATCATCTCTTTATTTTTTTTTTTCTTACAGAAGCTTCACAGAGTCCTGAGAAGCAATGAATGTGGGATTTTAAAGCACATAGGATTAAGCTAGAGAAAAAATTCACAAGGCTATATATCCTAAATTATATCCAAGCATTTCATTAAGTTAATGGAGAACATTAACAAATAATATTAATAGAAAGCTAATTTCTTTATGGAAATACAGTTAACATGAAAACATTTTTCCTGTTTTTTTTAATGTAGTATGTGTATTTTTAATTAGGTTTGAATCTTTACCTCCTTTCCACAAATCTTTTTACTTATGGAGTGTATGAATTTTTTAATTAGGTCTGGTTTTGTTAGACCCTTTCCACAAATCCTAAGATACTAAATCAAAATGATGCATTTCTTTCCATGTTTCTTTATACAATATCTGGAGGGTTTACATAATACATGCAAACTTCTGCATCTTAAAATTGTATAAACAGATACAGTATTTCTGAAGGTTTTCCAATCCCATTAGGAAACATAACAGAAAAAAAAAATCAATGTACTATTTTTATGTAAAGTGTACCAAAACAATTTAGAAGATTTACTGCACTGAATTGAAATGTGATACAAAATGTTGAGAACACAAATAATTAATGTGCCATTTCTCCAACCCTTATACACACTGAACAATACCTTTGGTCCTGATTTTGAGAATACTTACATACATGCTTAACTTTCTTCATGTTAATAGTGCTACTGAAGCTAATAGAACAACTCATTTTTTTTTTCAGTTTAAGCACATGCTTAAGTTTTTTCAGGAACAGGGCTATATTTTGTGACTAGGCCCATTAATAAAACAGAATCTTGAGGTTCCAAGTCATGTTTACTTCTCCACGATCACTCTAAATGTTTTAGCCATGAGCCTGAATAAAGATATACACTCATATAGTGATTAAAAAAATTGGAATTTTGGGGTGTAGATATACGGTGAATTTATTTTAACATTGACCTGAAATGATATATATTGATATATTTTGAGAAGTTCTTGTGAATGTAAACAGCACTTTATATTTAAATTAGAGCTGATTAAGAAGTGTCCTGTCTTCCTCTACTAACAAACAACTCCCCCTGCATTCCCCACTCCCAAAAATCAAAACAAAAAGTTTTCATTTGAAATTTTTAATTCAAAATCTTTTGATATATCACAAGAAAGTATGAAGTAATGAAACAAAGTGAAAGTTTTCATTTTTAATTTTTAAATTAATAAATAATAATAATAATAATAAATAAATTTGTTTTAAAAACAGAATTAAAAAAGGTAAAAGAAAAAAGGTTTTGTGGGGTTTCATAACTTCTGACAGTAACATAACATTTCTTGTGAAAAAAATTGTTTTTTTGATAAAAACAAAAAACAGTGGGAATATCAGAAAACCTAACCAGCTCTAATTGAAATCAGTATCGCTAAAGAGAGGTCCCTTTAGTTACTTAATTCAAGCAGGATAAGTTTCTCTGTTTAGACTTACGTCTGTCTAAATAGGTGAAACCATTACCTCCTTCTCCCAGTATATGATATCTATCTCTGTAACACTGTGGCCTTGGCTTTGTGATTGTGTCACGTCTATCACGTGACTGATTTCAGAAACTACAATCATGTACTACCTCACAGTTAACAGCGTTCTCTTTAGCTCAAGTAATGAGACCTACGGTTTTGTGCTCATGGTACCAGGTCCTTCCCTGCTATTGCAGTCATGGTTTATTTCTGTGCACACAGGCATGGATCCTTTCAAAACAGCACTTTAGAGGGAACTTGAACTTGTGGGGATCTCACACACTGTGCTCAATAACTGCAGCTTGGCAAAGAGAGAAGTGTATAAACACACTGCCTCAGTGCATACAAATGGTACATCTCTCCCTAATCCATATGACTATAACAGTGGATTGCTTTCTCCCAACTAAAATGGGCTTTGGACTGAAGGTCCCAGGTTTAATCCCTACTGATGATCATGAGGTCTGGGTACAGACCCATTATTTGTCTTTTTCCACTTGTATCACCAGTTCCCATTCCAAGTTTCTCATTTGACAGACTCACATAACAATGCCAGTCAGAAGACAAAGGGAGATACGTTTTATGATGTTGGGATTGGAAGGGCAGTCTCAAGTGCTGATCTACTCTAGGGTTTTATTTTCAGAACTAATCAAACTACAGCACTTTGTTCTTCCGCTATGCTCCTTGTTTGAATTTCCATCCATCATTCCCTTCTCTCTCATTCACCTACTTGATTGGGTAGTTTAAATAAAATATTTTCAGCACACATCAGAGATCAAGCTTGTATTGGATAGCTTGAGGTAATGGGGTCTGCTGGAATGACTGAATCATCATTAGATGATGCCACATCACCATGTATTATATTGTAGCAACATCTGATGGTTCAAGGTAATGATACATTTGACTGATTCATCACTGAATTCAGAGTAATGATGTTGTTGATTGAAACATCACCAAAATAATGTTGTTCTGATGATGTATCACACTTATTAATGCAATGACATGTCCTAACTTCCTGCTGGCATTAGTGAACAGGATATCTAAGCTATATATATATATATATATATATATATATAAACAAACCATGTTATTGTAGAATAGGATGGTAAAGATACAGACTCTCCTTAAGCCTCTTCTTGTACATTCTTCAAACAGAGGAAAATGATGCTAGAGAAGTTGTTTGATTCATAGTTCTTGAATAGTTTTAATTCCAATTAATGAACAACTGCCTATCACCAACTGTCTTTGCTCAGTCTAGAGGGCAGCTAAAAAGAAAACAAGGTTGTTTGAATATTTTTTAAAGTGTGCATTTAAAAATGATTGATACCACACTGATTGCTTCTCTTCCCACATCTTTAAGTTATCAATTGACAGAACTGTACAGCTTCACTTTGTAGTTTTCTCACCCAAAGAATGAGACCTGAAGAAGAGCTCTGGGTAAACTCAAGATCTTGTATCTCACCATCAGAACCTAATTTAAAAAATGATATTACCTCACCCACCTTGTCTCTGTAATATTTTGGTACCAACATAGCTACAACCCTGAATACACTAAGAAGAAGAGGCAGCTATATTGAACAGCTAAGGGACTCTGGAGACAGCTACTGATATATAGCTGAAATGCTATTTAGGATTGTTGGAGAAATTCGGCCCTATTTGACTGAGTGTAGGATTCCCAGAGAAGAAAAATAGCTTGGCAGTTTAATGACAGGACAGCTATGAAAGGGATTCATATTTAAATTCTGACTTTGCTCTGTCAGTCCCAGGAAGCAAGTTTTGGAGAATTACATAGGCAGCTCACCAAATCCCTGCAGCAGCAGAAAACTTTGTAGGATGTAAACACCCCCCTGATCACTGACTAACAACCAGCTGAGTTGTATGTGTAGATCTCCAAAGGACCAATAACCAGCCCTTGTTAGGAAGAGAGAGGAGTAAATTGGAGGTCTTAGGGAAAATAAAGAGCATATTTGTAACGAAGATATACCAAGGAAAACTACTATCTTGCAGAAAAAAACAGAAAAAAAAAACTTATAAAAATGGAGAATGGTAGAATTTCAGCTAATCTAGTTCCCAGCTGGTTAAAGACACCCACAGCTGAATTCTACCCTTAGATTACTAGAATGTGAAGAGATTTTTTTGTTGAGTTGTTTATATATTAATGCTAGGAGTTTGGAGAACAAGTCAGATGAACTAGAGTTTCTCAGTGGTGATAAAAAATGGATATAATTGGCATTACAGAAACCCAGTGAGATGATTATGTTAAGAGTCACTGATTACAACCTGTTCAAGAAGCACAGAGTGGGTTAAAGAGTTATAGACATAAATGCCTCCTTTAGAATGATTGATAATCCAAACCTATAAGATCTTAAATGTATTTGGCTCATTGTGTGAACAAAAAGCTTAGCCAGATACCAACAGTGGTTTGTTACAGACCAAAGCAAACTAAAGAACAAAGTTGAGTTATTGCTTAAACAGCTGTCTTCCACATAGAAAGAAAATTTGTATTATTGGCTACTCCGGTTTGGGACACACATGCTGGAGGTCTAATGCAGCCTGTAGTAAAAGATTGTTAGCATTTCTAAAAATGCATTTTGTTGCAACAATTATCCAAATGCATTTAAGATCTTGTGGATCTAGGTTATCCGTAAC
Organism: Pelusios castaneus; assembly: GCA_007922175.1. Lineage (NCBI taxonomy): Eukaryota > Metazoa > Chordata > Testudines > Pelomedusidae > Pelusios > Pelusios castaneus. Next base: position 13,996,182 of record ML685777.1, read on the forward strand.
TCTAGAACAGGCAATTATGACTAAAACCTCTTCTTCCCACATTGCTAAACACTATATGTTATATCTGAATACATATTAACTAGTTTGGACTTCTTTATGATGGCTCAAGATGAATTAATAACTGGTATGAAAGATGGTGTCTGCTTAGGGACCTGTAATCACACCTCATGATGTGCAATATGGGCAAACTGAGGACAGTTTTAACCCTTAATATACATACTTGGTGTTTCAAAAGGGCTAATTTCCGAGGGCTGAGAAGCATTATGAGAAAAATTCATGGAGAGGAAAATTTTAGTCAGAAAAAATTAAAATTAGGAGCTGTTAGAGGAGAGTTTAGCTGGTCAAAAAGCCACAATTCTGCAATCAAGAAAAAGGACCACTTTGGCTAAAAGCCCATCTTAGTTCAGTAGTGAAATGAAGGTAGCAATAAAAAGAAAACCCTCATAACACATAATTCAAGGGAAAGAGTGTAAAATAGATAGCAATTGATAGAAATACGAATTGAGTGCAAAAAATTGATACAAACGTTCAAGCCATGCACTAACAAGTTTAAGGACAATAAGGAGTTGTAGACAAGAACAAATGTTCTTCATGAGGAAGTGGGTGTGGAGTAAGATAGGCTGTGAATTTAAAGTGTGGAGTAGCTAGTGCATCAGCTCTCCATGTGGACATTCCTCAACAAACCCCACAAGTACTTTCTTAGTATGGAATAGGTAGTGTGCCCTAGCTACTCTGCACAAACTTTTTTGGGCTTCCCCCCATGTAAGCAAGCCCTTGAGAACAGAATAAATACTACCAATGGTATAGTCCCATTATTAATCCGAGATGGTGAAATTGCTAATTTTGATGTAGAAAAGAGAAGACATGATCAATAAGTATTTCTACTCTGTGTTTAAAAAGAAGCAGAATGAACATTGTACTTGTACCATGTGTGGATGACACATTGTTTTCAGGGCCATTAGTAACTGTGGAGGATGTCAGATGTGTGCTATAGCTCAACATTTTAAAATCTGAAGGTCTGGATAATTTGCATCGGAGAATTCCACTGTTAATTTTTAATAAACTTGGAATTTCCCCTATATTCAAAAAAAGTGGAAGAGTGTTAGCATTGTACCAATATTCAAGAAGGGCAAGCAGGATGACCCATCTTATTATAAGTCAACTATAGCTTGACATCAAGCCTGAACAAAATAATGGAAAAGCTGATATAGGATTAATTTGTTAGAGCATTAACAACTGGAAATATAATTAATGTCAGTCAACATAGTTTTGTGAAAAAGAAACCTTGTTAAACAAACCCAATCTATTCCTTTGATAAGTTTATAGGTGTGGTTGGTAAAGGTAAAAGCATAGATATATTTATACTTTTATACGGCATTTGTCTTAGTGCTGCACCATATTCTGATTAAAAAATTAGCATGCCAGGAAGTAAATATAAAATAACAGATGATAAAGTTTACAGATGACAAAAATTTGCAAGGTGGATAATCAGGAAGATCTGACAGTCATACAGAGCAATGTGGTAAACTAGGTCCAACCAAACAACATACAATTTAATATACCACGGTGCAAAGTTATATATCTGGGACCTAGGAATGTAAACCTGTAATAAGGTACACTCACAGCTAGCGCACTATCTTGTGGCCAGGTCTGCCTCCACTCTTTCCATCAGTTGCTCACCATCAGTTTCTCTAGGACTCAGGACACTCTCTTTGGGTATGTCTACACTGGAGGCTCTGTTAAGTCGACTTAACAAGGTCGACTTTTTTGACTTAAAGTCGACCTTGTTAAGTCGACTTAGGGAGTCCACACTGAAAACTCTAGTCGACTGCCAGTGTCCACACTGGCAGGTGCTAGGTCGATGGAGGAGTGGTGCATTGTGGGTAGCTGTCCCACATTTCACAGGGGCCTGGAGGCCAATTAGGTCAACTTAAGGGCACTCCTCGTCCAAACTGTCTTAAGTTGACTTAATAAGTTCGTTTTAAGTGTTAAGTTGACCTTCAGAGGTGGTGTTATTAAGTTGATTAAGGAAGCGCTTAAGTCGACTTAATAAGCGCCCAATGTGGATGCAGCGGTCTGTAGGTCGAATTAACTGTCCTTAAGTCAACCTAAGGCTCCAGTGTGGATGTACCCTTTGTGACTTGGCCCTCTGGCCAGGTTGCTATTTAGTCCTTCTTCTCTGGGGTGTCAAAGTCTTGCTGCACCAGCCATCCAGTTGGCAAGTTCAACAACCTTGTCCCACTTTTCAGCGGCTGGAAGGGGAAACCAGGCCCACCCCTTACTCTGGGTTCCAGCAGCCAAGGTCTACATGGTCTCCCTTTTTGCTGCTGTTTCTTCCTACCTTCCTTCACAGGTTCTCTTGAAAAATCCTCTGGGGTTGATCCTTCTTCCAGGGCTGGGATCCAAAGGCCTATTCTCTCCCCTTCTCCTGCAGGTTTCCTCTCCTACACAAAGACAACAGATCCTTTCCTTGCAGCCCCCTGCCTCCACAGTCTTCCTAGTTATACAGTATAACCATCTCTCACCTTGCTCTCCAGTTGATGTTTGTCTGCAATTTGTGTTTATAATTCCCTGGGCCTCCAGTCAGGTACAACTGTGAAAATTAAGTAGGCCTTCTCTGGGCCACCTTAACCCCTCCAGGGCACATATAGGGTTAACACTTCATCACAAGGCTGTACTTAAAGAACAGTAGACACCCCATCACAAAGGGGAACAGTAAGTAAGATATGCAAGGATTAAACCTCTATATATGGAATTGGTGAAACCAATACTGGAATACCACAGATAGCTCTGATGCCCACATTTTAAAAAGTCTGTTGAAAAATTTACCAAAAATGATTGGAGGACTGGAGACAATGCCTTTCAGTGAGACACTTAAAGACCTCAATCTGATTAACCAGTCAACAAGAACGGAGAGAGGTGACTTGATTTCAGTGGAAAAGTAAATTCACAGGGAGAAAATACCACCTATTAAAGCTACTGAAGAAGGGGATATCAAGAACCAACAGCTAGATGCTGAAGCCAGCTAAATTCAAGTTAGAAATTAAGTCCCACTGTTTATTAGAAAGATTAACCATTAGAAGAAACTACCAAGGGAGTGGCGGATTCTTTATCAGTTCATGTCTTCACATCAAGACTGGACATTGTTCTAGAACATATGCTTTAGTCAAACACAAGTAATTGTGCTCACAGCCTGATTAACTGGATGAAATTGAATTGCGTATGAATACACAAGGATTCAGACTAGTTAAGATAATGGTTCCTCCTGGCCTTCATCTCTATCAGTCTCTAGGAGTGCTAACCACCCACTGAAGTCAATTTGGCCTCTAGTCTCTAGCCTTAAAGATAGCCCTTCATAGTCCTTGAAAATATTGTTAAATAGAAAAGGCACTGAAGTCAGAAATCTAGAGCAGAAAAAAAATGATAAATAGTGTAGGAAGGTTACATTGTACAGGAAAGCTAGGAAAACCGAGAATATAATAGCTAGAAAAAAGAAGGTTAAGAGAACAGGTATGATTGAAGTTTTAAAGCTGCTTAAAGGATAAAAAGGTTCAACATAGACAAGTTCTTTGAACTAATGACAAACAACACAGCTACAAGGAATTATGTTAACACTAAGAGAAAGCAGGTGAAAAGGGAATATGCATTTTTGTTCCAGTCACAATCCAGCAAAATCCACATGTGTCTTTTCCATTTGTGAGTTTGGCAGACAGCTATAATTAGTCCTGATGTGAAAAAGGACATACATACATGTGCACTATGGAAACATCACATTAAGATTTTAAAGATTCTTTTTCTTTTAGAAATGTCAGATTGCTAAGGATGTAAGGTTCTCAACAGGTGGGACAGTGGCTTTTTGTGTGTCATGACCAGCACTAAATCCTAAGCAAACAAATAGCAAAAAGCATCTAAGCCCAATTTTCAAAAGAGATTTAGGCAATTATGAGCACAAGTCACTTCATCACTTTTGAAAATTTTACGCTGGATCAATATTTTGAACCACATTAAATATTAGAAATTCCTGAATGTTTAACACCACTTTCAAAATAATAATTCAGTGGGTGACTGGATCAGAAACAGTAGTAGAAAATACTGCACTTTAGCTCACAATGAAAAAAAAATCAATGGAAAAATCTCTTAATGACTCACTGAGTGCTTGGATCAGAACCCTCCTATAGCCAGCCTTCTAATCTAAACATACCCTTTTCATTTGTTGCAAATAGTATTTTTTTCTGTTTTTTATTTATCTCATTGTTAATTGTCTCAACTTTTATTTCTTGTCTCTATTTCTTGCTTTCATTCCCCATTCTTCAAATAAATCCCAAATCAAATGTCAGCTGACTAGAGCCATGCAAATAAACAAATTTTTCAATTGTTAGCAATGGGATAATGACCCATTTATAATGCTTATACACAGAGATGAAAATAGAGTCATAGGCTAGGTCTACACTTAATAAAGTTAGCTCGAATTAGTTAATTCGAAATAACTAATTCGAACTAATTTTAGTTAGTTTGAATTAACTTAATTCGAACTAGCAAAATTTAGTTCGAATTAAGCAAGTGCCATGAATGGCACTTGCTTAGTTCGAATTAGTGAATTGCATTGAGTTCAATGTGCTGGTTAGTTCGAACTAAGCAATTAGTTCGAACTAACATGGCCACATTGGTTAATTTGAACTAACTATTTCGAATTACTTAGTTCAAATAGCATATTTGAATGTATTAGTTCGAATTAAGGAAGCCCTTAATTCGAACTAATTAACGCCTAGTGTAGCCATGGCTTTAGTTAGTTCGAATTAAGCTTCCTTAATTCGAACTAACTTGCCAGTGTAAACGTAGCCATAGATTATAAAATCAGAAAGGACCAATATAATCATCTAATCTGACCTCCTACACAATGCAGGCCACAGAACCTCCTGCCCATTCCTGCAATAGACACCTAAACTATGATTGAGTCTCTGAAGTCCCCAAATGATGGTTTAAAGACCTCAAGGTACAGTGAATCCACCACCAAGTGTCCCATGCCCCATGCTAAAGGGGAAGGTGAAAAACTCCAGGAGCCCTGCCAACCTGCCTTGAGGGAAAATCCGCTCCTGTCCCCAAATGTGGTGATCAGCTAATCCCATAGCATGTGTGCAAGACTCACCAGCCAAACCCCTGCCCCCGCCCCCCAAAATTCCCTGTACCAATCCTCCTAAAATCCTAGTAGTCAAAGATCAATTCATTGCCAAATTAAGATGGCTCATCATATCATCCCCCTCCATAAATTTATCCGGCTCAGTTTTGAAGCCAGCTAGGGTTTTGGGTTGGTTTTTTTTTTGCCTCCACTGCTCCCCTTGGAATTCTATTCCAGAGCTTCACTGGAATATATTGATTTAGATTAAAGGAAACAGTTTGTTGAGCCCAAAAGGAAACATTTTAGCCACTCTGTGCTTGTTTAACACTGTTTTCAGTAAATATCACTGATGTAAGTTTCAAAATAAAAAGTGTTTTCAAATTGAAATATTTTATTTTGAACACATCTACCTTAAGTATTTAGACTTTTTTCCCCTGATTTTTATGTTAGGCTAAGACCAAAATGACTAGATGAATTCAACATGAAATGTTTCAGCTGAGCCTATGGTGCGTTTTTTGTCCCCCCCAAAAAAAGTTTCTGGTAAAAACTTATACCCAGAGCTACCATGGAAATCAATAGAAAATTCCCACTGACTTTATTAAAGGGGTTGGATCACTCATATTAGCTTCTTTTCCATCCACCGCCCCTTTCTACTTCTTTTTCATTCACATTCTTTTTTTCCCTGCACCCTCCTCCCAAACTGATGACAGAAATAATTTACATTAAAACTAAACTATTTGAACACTAACTTTTGTATGTTCTCAAGAAAACTCAATCTTCAAAGGCCTGAAATGATTCTGATAGGGAAATAAAGCTGTATTATACCAATGGTTCCTGCTACCATTCTGCCCACTTCTGGTTACAAGAAGTGAACAAGTCATTCATAGGGGCATATGCTCTGCCCAACAGTGAACATTTTCTATTTTGCAAATGTCCTGCCTCTTCACAGTTGACTGACACACCCAATAACCCTGCCTTTGTGGAAGAGCAGGCATTAAAGAACATTTGAAAACTTGGGCAGTTGTGGTCCAGGACAGCACAGCCGAGGATCCCATATTAAAATTAAAATGCAAGTGCCTTATAATAACTAAATACTTTTTGAAAATACATGAGAGACTTTGGGAAACAAAGCAAAGTTCATTTTCTTTTTAATATTACTTTGTGCCATGATCTATTCTAATTGTTAAATGATGCCCCATTGTTTTCTCCAGTGATCTAGCTGGAGTGTAGCATATTTGTTCCTCGTGTATAATCTCCATAAATGGAACATTATTCTATCATCTGTATTAGGACAAAAATACTAACCTAAACTGACATTACATACACCATTTAAAATTTTATATAATTCAACTGAATCCTTCTTAGCTGACTAAACAAAAAATTTTTTGTAAGCTTATCCTAGCATATACCTTTTTACAGTGGGGATTAGCATAATAGCTATTCTGAGTATTTTTCAAGTTCTATGAGATATTTTTATAATATGGGGATATATTTTAAGTGAGATACTACTTGAAAAAGTTAATCTCATAATTAAACCTAAATTCTATTTTTTTCAATTATGAATTCTAGTTATGCTTCTGTTTAAGTAGATCTCCTTTCTTGAGACTTTTAAAAAGAAAATTCTTTTCTTTTCTTTTACTTGAAAAATGTATTTATTTTTGTAATGCAATTTTTTTGCTTGTTTTGTTTTTGAGTAAAATGGCTCACGTTAATAGCGGAATTACATGATCTTTTCTTACTTCCTTGGGATTTGTCAGGAAACAGGGCCTGCCGCAAAGTCAGTCTGTGGGCAGACTTGCAAGCCCAGCTGGCCTGTAGTAGGTTACTTAAGCAACTATACCTCCTGACTTGCTGGAAGAGTCAGCAGCCAGCTCTTAAATCCAGCAGTTGGGGTAGTACCTGTGTCTGCTTGTTCCCAGTCTAGGACGGAGTCTTATCTCACTTCAGGGAATCCAGTTTGACCATGGCTTTGATTCCTGCTTACCAACAGGTTTCCCCTTAGCTGTTGGTAGATTATTTTTTTCTTTGAATCATTCTACATTACTTTACACACAAACATAAGAATTTACTTTCTCGATTCCAATGCGTCTCACTTGCCCACTTAGGGCTGGTTTTCCTCTTGTTTATTCCCATGAGACTATACCTAAAATCTATGGACTGCTGTAATCATTTAGAGCTATTTTGCTTTAATTAGACTGACTTAGATGCATGCGTGATGTCTTTGCTTACTCCATAATTCCTCAGCACATTCTTCATTTATGAAATATATATTCAGCATTATATTTCATAAAACCCATGATCATCTAAGTCATGGTTGTCATATCATGGCCACTTGAAATTTCACAGAGAGCAGGGATTGAACTTAAATCCTCTTGCTCTAATAGCACCAGCCTCTAACCACTTGAGAGACAGAAAATTTCCATTATTTAACTTTGTAACTGCTTGACTTGGTATCAGTCGTTATGTAGGAGAGGGAATATAGAAAATATCATTGGAACAACCTTCAAACCCCTGACATACATATCACATCATAGATGTGTTACCTGCTGTGAACTTGCTCTGCACAATTAAAGATATTCTACAGGATTATCAAGAGGGGACAGTTTGAATGAGGGAGGGCACTTTGTTAATATGATGCTTAATTTTTTGAGCCAAACCTATTCTTTGCTGACTTTTTCCTTTACTACCAATAAGACAACCATAGGGACCGGAGAAAGCAGAGAACAGCCATAGTATGGTACACTACAATTATGATCCAGAAGTGTTTTAGCTTAATTGAGAATCAGGCCTTACAGTATTGACATGCCAAATCCAATCCTCGATTACACACCTGACCTAATTTTCTAGAAGTTGGTTAGTTGCATGGGAATGAGGAGAAAATTTGGCCACCAGCTCTGTCCAATTCATTTGGAAAACTTGAGGCTACATTAAGAATGAGATAGATAGGTGCATCCTACTAAAACTTAGGCAGTTTTTTCTCAGATGATATGTTAGGAGAAATTCTTCCCAGCTGTGATGGGGTAAGCCTACACTGCACTCCAGAAACCAAGCATGCCCTATGGGTGGCGGAAGTCCCATCCCTTAAACCCTGCTGGGCATGCTCCAAATTCTGCTCCAGTATAAAAGAGAGCAACACAGTTCATTCAGGGAAGCCAACGTGGAGGAAGGACATGCACTGGAGTCTCCTTCCCTGGAGCTGTATCAGCCTCTGCCAAGGAGAGGGAGCAACTCCAGTGACCTTACCAAGGAGCAGGTACTCTATGACAACTGCTGAGGGACAGACACCCAGGTGTTTGCTGCAGCCAGCTGGTCCCAGGCACCTCCGGAAATGCAGACAGTGACTGATTCAGAAGGGGAAAGCTGATAGACTGGAGCCCCGTGGGAAGACCACCACAGCAGCTGGGTAGGAAGTAGCACAGGGGACCTGAATGGGGTGACCAGGGTGGTGCATGATAAAGGTCAATGTGTTTCAGTCCAGATCCCTGCTGACTTGGTGCCTGGCACTGATAGGGCCCTGGCCTTGGGCTCTGTGGAACACGAGGGCCTGAGCCCCCCTGTCCGAACACCGTGCCTCATAGTGGATACCCCCCTTTGCTGTAGACTCAGGCCACTAGGCCGTATTGCTTTGACCCCAGGGTGTTGCATTGATTCTAAGGCCACCAGGCCATGCTGCCCTGACCCCTGGGTATTTTATTGACTCTTGGGCCAATGGGCTGTGCTGCCCTGACCCCAAGGTGTTGTATTGACCCTTTGGCCGCTAGGCCATGCTAGCAGGGTCACTGGAACATCTGGTAGAATTGAACCCAGTCTATGATGCCCGAGAGAGACCCGGGCCCTGAACAACCTTATGGGGACACCCAGCCCCCGTGCAACCCTGAACTTTCCCAACTAGGAGGAAGCAGAAGAGGGGATCTACTCCATGACATCAATGATAAGAATTGCTTTCTGTATCTGCCATCCAAATACTGTAGCTGAAAGATGCTATCCCTTCTCAAAGCAGAACTATTGGAGTCCAGTGTCTAATACTGGAGAATAATTTCACTCTTTCTTCAATACTAGATTGATTATCAGAACTGCTCTTATGCAGAAGACAAATGTAAATTTATTTCACAAGGGTTACATTAAGAATAAGATTTTTTTTCTATTTCCACTGATGCCACTGGCTCTAACGGAGGTTCTCATGATTTCTACTCTGATATGGAACAGGAGAATCAGGTCCTGAAATTGGTTCTTTGACATTGGGTTCCCAAACTGTTCCCAAACAATATCATTTAACACCGGAACCAAAATAATAGCAGTCACGGACTCTAGTTATAAACAAAATCTTAATTTTCAATTAAAATTAGCAGTTGAAATACGGTGATATGTAGCTTGAAAATCATCTGGCTGCCTGGATGCAGAACTGAGAAAAGTGGTGGTCTGATCTTAAATCAAAGAATCTTCCTTTAGAAAAGGTAAAATATAATAGACCAAAATGAACCATTTGATTTCTTTTCTGATGTTTCTGTTTCCAAGTTCTTATGTTTTGGGCTGTGCCACAGCACATCAAGGATGTATGAAAGTGTAGTTATGGCTTAGTGCCCTTTTATACACTTTCACCAGCTCCTCAAAGGACCATCGCATGAGCTGACTGCACACATGAAGAATGAATTGATTGATATTTAGACCTTTGAAAGAACACTTCAAAAACTGAACTTTGAAACCATTAAGATGTGCATCTTTGATGCAGATGGAGCCATTATGCTCTTATAACAAATACAGACCATAGTCAAATAACCCTCTCACCAAGGTAAATTTACACACACAGACACACACACACCACAAATAGTTCATTGTGATTAGTGACATAAGGAAAGAGTGAAGAATCAGTCCAGATAAATAAACACCAAAAATATATTATAAAAATATTATGGATTAAATAATTTAGCAGTAATTTGCATTCAGTGTATCTTTTATAAGAGGATCCAAAAAGTAATTTGAAAATATATATTAACAAATTTTCCCAGCTCTTCCTTGTGGTAGGTGATGATTAAAAATCACCATTTTACATATGGGCAAAACTGAATCACTAGTAGGGGAAGTGATTTGCTCAAATTCATATCGATAGCTACTGTCAAAATTAGGAAAAACACCCAGGGATACTGATTTCTCATTCTTTCCTCTAACTACTAACCTATTCCCTCCAAATACTATTCAACAGTGCTATTTAAATTATGATTAAAAATATCAGGAGTGAAAGTTTTCAAAAATTTATGCTCAATTGTGCACCAAATTAATGTATATGCCACTATTTCAGTAGTGATCAAGGCACATACAGACACTTGAATTGCATGCACAGTCATGGTAAGTACATGTTCAAATTATGCAGTAGCTGCTAAGTAAGAGTGCATTAAAACCAGGTAAAGAAAACATGTTTGATTTTTACTCTTCACTAAATTAAAAAAATGGATTTACTGCATTTTGGAAAATATTCGGCTCCTGGTTTGAGAATTTTCATACCAATTTTGGACTGAAATTTGATATCAAACTCCTCTGCAAAGGATATTTAAGATGTACACACCCGTTTTTCTCCTCGTGCCCCCTTGTTTTAGGGAGAAGAACACAGGAAATGTGTAGAAATTTGTTGCTGTTCAGTGGCAGTAACAAATTATGACATCCCCTCTGCTGGCTCACCAGAGCTAGCTTGCACATAGGAGGGCAGAGCCAAGGTTCTGTCCATTTCCCATCTCTTTTCTACTCATCAGCTTCAGGCCAGGGTAGGAGTAAGCAGATGTGCAGCATTTTACATACCTGGACTCAAGGTCGAGGTAGTCCAAGCATGGCCTTGCACAGGCAATAGTCCAAGTCACCAGGTAGCCTATAAAACACATCCCCTCCAAATATTATTCCATTATTATTGCTGCTAGACTTGAATTTAGTCCTCTGTTTGTTTATGTCATCAGTAAAGTTAACATTTGGTCTCCCCATCACAATTTGAATGGAATAAACGCAATAAAAGCAACTTAAGAACTGACGTCTGATACTTTTCTTATTAGATACAATATCCACAGGGATCTACCTATCCCTCAGAATAATATTTATGGTCCCATTCTGAGCATCTGAATCTGAGAATCTGATACCCTATATTTTCTGATATTCTAGCCTTTTCTTTATAAAATCTGTACTTACTGAGTGTAATGCAGATATTCGCCCACATAACTTCACACGTAGCGCTCAACTACTGAGATAACAATTAGTTTCCTAAATTCCATTGGCTTTTATCTGCTTCAGATTATTATTATTATTCAGATTATGACAGGCATGTTACCCTCTTAATTTGACAGGTAAAAATAAACTGGAGAAAAATAGCAACTTTAAAGTTAACTCTTTAGTTAAAGTCACCACCTGTTTTGAGATTCCAATATTTAGTCTTCCGCACCATTTTAATTTGTCATTTGCTCTGACACACTAATAATCCTATTGGGCAATGACAAGTAGTGGTTGGTGAGAAATATTCTTCCCATCCCATATTTGACCACTTTCTTCATACCAAATCAGGAGGAATTCAAAGTTTCAAATATCGGTACACACTATAACTTAAAAAAAAATAGCTCAAGGTTTATTTTGATCATTTTGAAAGTTTTAATTTTGACCTTTCTTTGCATTATTAGTTTACATTTCCAAAGAAAAAGTCATTTTGAAACAGAAAACCAAAAATTCATCCATTAAGAAATGGACCCTTCCCCACCAAAACTTTGTTTTCATAAATGGCATTTTTTACCAAAAAATTGACATTCTTCACATGCTCTAAGACAAAGTCCCATATTCCGTGAGATCAGTTTAGACCCAAATTATAAACACAGCAAACACCTAATGTAAAAAGAACAATTAGCTGTCTGTCCCTGTTGTCTGTACTTAGGGATAAATTTTGGGTCTGTTGACTTAATAGAGCCAGAATTTCAGCCTTATAGTCTATAATCTAGTGGGGAACTCCTCATTCTTGATATTGTCCTGTTTGTTGTTATTTGTATTAAGGAGGTGTCTACAGATCACAACTGATATGAAAGTTCCACTATGCTAAGCATAGCCAATTGTAGGTCAATGGCAGCTGATTACCACTGTCCCTTTTATGCCTCTGAAAATGTCCCATTAGTCATTCTGCACATCTCTGCCATTATATAAAAAACAGTAGCTTTACAACATGGGTTGGGAAAACTGTTGTATTGCAGAGTTTGGGGTTTTCTGACCACAAAGTGAGTGTGGGAAAAGCCACTCAGGAGGGCACAGACTGGGACATTTAAAAGAAGAATCTTCAAAAATAGCTGCGAAGCAAACGTCTTCATTGCCATTGCCATAAAAAGTTACTAGATGGAAAATTTCACAGAGATCTCCCAAATTCATCACAGGTCAAGTCATCAACATTAGCCATATACATTTCATTGCAAGGAAACTGACAGATTTGCTATAGGTCAGTAACCAGAAAAGGAACATCACGATGCATTAGACATCTTGGCAAACACCCTGCATTTTAAATCTTTTTTGCATGCTCGGGGGAACTTACTTCCAACATCCTTAGAGGAAAAGAGATTTTCATCAATTACTAGCTTTAACCATTGCCTTTTCTGTAGCTGCCTCTTGAGCTGCATCACCTTCCTTAATTTGGATAAATACCGACTGAAACATTAAATGTTTGTTTCATACATCTCAGGGCTGTGGCCAAATGATTATATCTCACACAAATTGTGTCCCCTAGATCCATGCTTGGGTGATCCCTCTCTACACCTGTATATCACCCAGTTAACATAGATGTGAAATGGAGCTAGAGTAATTGACTTTACAACACTGCCCGAACCCCCCCCCCCCCACACACACACACATCTCTTAGAACCCCGCATATGTTTCGGAGGCAGGATCCTTGCAGGGGAAGTAGTCAAGAGAAGATGAACCCAAAGACAAGTGGAACCAAGGAGGTCACATCATTCTTCCACCAGCTGTGCAGCAATTTCATTCAGAAAGTGAAAGATTCTATGTTGGAAGCTACTTTTAGGGGCTAGTGCTGGTTGAAAGTTTTCTATTGAAATTGTTTTTGATGGATAGCATGATTTCAGCTAAGTAAAATATTTCCTGCATAGTATCTATTTTACACTGAACACTTTGAATTTTCACTGGAAGCTTTTTGGCCAAACACTGAAAGGAAAAAAAATCTATTTTGGATCAAAGAAGTTGAAGTTTATTGGTATGAGATGAAAAATTTCCCCATGCCGAACCAGCTCTACTCAGTACTGCATGGTACTAAACAATCCTTCTAGAGCAGTGATACCTCAACTTTTCCTATTGTGCCCAACCCTACCCCCCATTACTGCACAGTTGGCTCATCAGAGAGTTTTGAGTTGACAGTAGAGAAGGTCTGAAGGCGTTTGAGATGAGGGCTGAACTTGGTATGAGGGAAAAGCTAGGGTGGGGGCAGAGTAGGGCATGTAGTGGAGCTGTGGCTGGAGCTGGGTTGGTGTGGAAGTGCAGCTGAGGCAATAAAGGTTGGCACTCCGTCCCTGCTCCTCAAGAGCTGGCCCAGGCCCTGCTGCAGACCCCCTGAATGTTTCTCCGTGGCCCCTTCAGAACAGTTTGAGGACCACTGTTGTAGGAGAAGAAGGCTTTCCAACGCTCTTGAAATTAATGAGAGTGTAGTGTGTTCAACACCTAAAAGAGGTGTTGAACATTGCAGAGGATCTATCCCTTTAAAAAGCATTCAAAGGGCAACAAACATTCAAGGTAGGGACTGGAGGTCTCAGCTGCATGTCTCCAATAATGGATCTGCCCTAAAGATGTCTGGGTGATAAAGGAGACCCTGGCAGATGTGCTGGCAAAAGTATAGCTTATTCCACTGGAAAGCCCCTATTCCACAACAACCGTCAGGAAACCCCATAAGAACATCCCTCCAGAGTTTCTCCTTCTAAAATGCCTTTCTTTGACTATTTCAATGGGAGAAAGTTGCATCCCTAAGTGTTTTCATTGTAGCACTTAATGGGAACCAGAATGACCATAAATGTCCTATTATTTAAATAATCACACACACTAAGAGGGCATCGATTAACTGGTTCTTATTGCCCCAGAAATGGCCACGTAAAAATAGATTATAAGGGTTACAGTATCTGTGTAATCAGGAAATTGCCATCACATGCCATGAAATAGCACAGATAAGAACAGAAACCTCTGGTCAGCTTGTGCTTTATAGTTCACCATGGGTCTATATAGTACTAAAAACACTATGGCTATGTCCACACTGGCAAATTAGTTCGAATTAAGGAAGCTTAATTCGAACTAACTAAAGCCATGGCTACACTAGGCTTTAATTAGTTTGAATTAAGGGCTTCCTTAATTCGAACTAATAACTTTGACTAGGGTATTAGAAGTAAGGGTTAATTCAAACTAGTTAGTTCAAATTAACCAATGTGGCCATGTTAGTTCGAACTAATTTCTTAGTTCGAACTAACCGGCCCATTGAAATCAATGAAGATCGCTAATTCAAACTAAGCAAGTTCCATGAATGGCACTTGCTTAGTTCAAACTAATTTTTTCTAGTTTGAATTAAGTTAATTTGAACCAACTAAATTAGTTCGAATTAGTTAATTCAAACTAACTAATTCGAACTAATTTTAGTAAGTGTAGACATAGCCTTTAACGTCATAATATTCATTGACATAGCACCTCTGCCTGGAATATTATGATCAGTTCTGATCACTCATTTAAAAAAAAAAAAAAAGATAGCACAAATAGAAGGTTTAGAGAGACACAACAAAAATTATTAGAGACCGGAAAAAATTCATTCAAAAGAGAATGAAAAGTTTGGAAGTGTTTAGTTTACAGACCAGATTAACAAATTGTTTTAAAAATAATGCATACCAAAGAGAAGGTAAATCTGGCAGTCCTGTTTATCCTCTCATTATATAAGAGCAAGGTGACATGCAATGAAACTGAAATGCAACAAATTAAAAACTCAGAAAAGGATATAATTTAATGCTAGGTGTGATTAACAAATGGCACTTATTGTCATAAGATGCAACATAGGTCAAAAGTTTAGCAGAATTAAAAACCAACTAACCAAATAACCAAAAAAGATAACTCTCTTTTATGTAAAATGAGAATGTCCAGAATTACTTAAGTAAAAGTTTAGAAAGGATGCAAATCCTCATTTTATATACTGTGTCCCCTAACTCAAAGGAGTTAGGAAGAAGCTTTCCCTTTGTGCAAATTATGTTCTTTTAGCAGTATCCTGCTGCTTACTTTAAAACATGAGGCGCTCAGCAGTTTCAGAGACGAGATGCTGGACTTAGATGGACCACTAATGTGATCTGATATGAGATAGGACATGATTAACTATAAAACTATTCATTTTAATTCTCCATTTAGCAAGTCTTCCATCCACAATTGGATGTGGAAATGCCAGAGAAAAAGATGGTATCTGGCCAATACTTTTATATGCAAGAAAATAAAAAAGCCTTCCTTCCTTTTTTACTCTCTTCTACATCTATTGACATGGTTCCACAAGCCAATCACAGTGGGCTCTAATGGCTTCTCATTTTAAGATTTATTTCAGCTTAGTGCCCAAGGCACCAAATACTGAATATCAATCCACCAGGGACAAGAGAACCAAAGATATTTTAATATTTTCTTTGCTTCTGTGCCACTTCATGGTTTATTTGAAAGCCCTCTCAATCCCACTGATACATGTGACACAACACACAAACCAGCAGAAATCCCTATCTTCATAAACAAGAAAAGATTTTAAACCATATTTTTTTTGTTCTTTCAATAAAAATGGTAGGCTTTTTTTTTTTTTAAGTTTTTTTCCCATTTCATATATTTGGAAGCACTTTCCCAAGTCCATATATATGACAGAAATGTGTCAGAGAGAAGTGTCATAAGAAATCTTCCTTATTCTTCAAACCCCACTTATCTCCAGTAATTTTTCTAAATTACATTACATCTTTCAGGCTAGATCATCAGCTGCTGTAGTTGTGTGTGGTGTTGTATAGAATCTTGTATTTATAGGATAATGAAATAAACGTGGTTGGAGCTCTTTACTGTAGCTTTATTAAACAGGTCTGGAACCAGACTGACAGGTTTCCTAACAAGTAAGACAACTCCCCCCATCTATTACTATGGCAACCCCAATCAAAGTAATGTAACCCAAAACACCACATGTAGTCCCCATTGAAGTCAATATAAATGTGCTAAGTCAAAACTGGACCCTTATTTCAACATATTGTTTAAATGATTGCCTTCTTATATGAGGCATGATCACTCTGTTTACACGTAATAATAACTATATATAAAACAACATACGTAGACTTCCCCCCCCCACACACACACAGAGGTAATTAATCTGAAATTAATTCAATTTGTACCATATTTGAATTAACCTGAACCATATTTAATTAAAATAAATTCGAGACTTTGAGTGATCATTAAGCTTAGTCCACCATTTAAAGAGAAAATTAGAGATGGAAGGAGAAGAAATTTTAACAGAAAACAAATATAAAGGGTAGAAAAACAGGAAAGATATATAACAGTAAAGGTAAATAAAGATCAAAGTCCAACACATATCAAAACTATGGAATGGAAAAGGAAGGACAGGTAAACTCAGTAAGTACAAGCTCTGATAATTTTTCAACTAGAACAAAATTTGGAAGATAGAAAAACAGACATATACAGATCACAGGCTAATAAAGGTAAGTCTTTCTACAGAATCTTAAGGAAATAAAGAATTTGAATTTAAGATACTTAGATGCAAGTGTTTGTCATTTTATAGAAAGTTTTAAAATAATCAGTTTTATTGAATAAAATAAACTTTTGATGTGATCTAGGCAATTAAGCCCTGAATCAGCAAGTTAATGCAGCTACCCAATTAGTTGAAGTTAGAGCAGAGGCAGCCTTTGGCTATTGGGGGCCCTAGGCAAAGGCCCATTGTGGGGGCCCCCCATAGGCACATGAGGCCCCCCCTGTGGTCCCACTCCCCTCACCCCCACTCCCCCATCACCACCCTGCCCTCCCCCCTGCCCCAGCTCCCCACCCCATGGCCCTGGCCCCTGAGCTCAGCTCCTCCTCCTGCTGCTGACCAAGGCAGATGCGGCTTTTGGGGTAGGCGACGGGGACCCTTACTGCTTGGGACTGTAGGGGTCCACCTGCTTCGCCCACCCCAAAAGCCACCTCTGAGTTAGAGAGATGTTTAAGTATTTTAAGTCAGGGCCTTAGTGGGCAACAAATTTTTGCTGTCATCATTATAATATTAATATCAATATTCCAAACTGAACTAAAAAAAAGGTGTCCCTAAATATGAGAACAGGAGATGGTTAAGTAGAGACGGCTGGGGGACATCATGACAGATGTAAGAATATGACCATTTCCAGTCACCAAAAGCAGCAGATGAATAAGAATAAAGCCAATGAGCAAGATGCCCAAGAATATGCAGAAGGAGCACAGGATGCAACACTAAAGTCAAGAAGAATTAGGATCCTATATGATATGAGGAGGTCGTAGGAATAGGTGCAGGAATTGGTTTGAGAAAGGTGATATTGGATATTTTCAGGCTCTGGAAAGTGAAATTTAGTGATGAGAAAGTAATGAGTGATGGAGACAGAATTCAGCTTGAAAAGAGCACAATGAAACAGACGTAAGGACAACAGGGAAAAAATCAATGGACTGTGAGTGACCGATAATTCTTATGATATATTAGGCAGATTTGGGGATGGAAAGAGATGATCAAGCTATGAATGGATTTTATTTGCATGAAATTATGTTCAACAAGGTGAAATGAGAAATAGGCTATGTGGAAAAGCAGAAAAGAATGGGAAGATAATAAGAAGGATTGTACAAAAAATGCATGACTGAGGACATTCAAGGTGGAAGACTGTAGCATTAATAGATTTTGAATTACTTACACTATATTATTTTTCCCTTTTCTCCGTAACTTCTAAAAACATTTGGAAAGTGGCATGTGCATGCAGCCTAAAAGAAGATAGGCTTCTAGTATTAGCTGCAAAAAAATAAATTACTATATGAAAAAGATGCTGCAATTTACACGGAAAGAGGGTATGTGAAGAGGGGATACTATTACAGAGAAATCCCTAGCATTTTCAGCCAAATAGATAATGTTGTGTTACTGGTAAAATTGATATATTATTCCAGGGGAATTAAAAGTTGGTAGGAAGTAAGTTCATTTTGGGCTAAACTCAAAAGCTGTTGAGACCCCTGTAGAAGGCCAAGAAGAGGTATACTGAGCATGCTCAGCATCTCCCCTAACAACCTTCTAATCTTTGACAGTCAAAATGGACACTTCTTTCACATTGGTGCGAATTCAGGACTAACTCAGTTGATGTCACTAGATTTTCACTGGTGGAAGAGGATAATCAGGCTTTATCACTTTGCTTCTGGAAAAGGGATAGATACTCTTGGATAGCCCTGCATGACCAGTTTACACACTGAGTGGCTACTATCTGAAGGATTTACAGGTGAAAGCACAACCATGGATTGAGAATAATGGGTATGTCTACACCAGAAAAGCTAAGTCGACTCACAGCATCTACACTAAAATCTTAAGTCGACTGCCTGCGTCCACACACGCAGGTGCTAGGTCGATGTAGAGCCGCTCCCTTCTGCCGGGGAGAAGAATGGAGCCGTGGCTCCCTTCTCCACAGTCCTAGGTCGATTTAGGGAATTCAGTTGACCTAGAGAGTCCACACCTGCTTTAGGTCGACTTAACAGGTTGACTTGTGCATTAACTCGACCTAAAGAGTGGGAGTTATTAAGTTGACTTAAGGAAGCGTTTAAGACGACTTAATGAAAGCCAGGTGTGGACGCAGTGTTCTGTAGGTCGACTTAAGCATCCTTAAGTTGACCTAACTTGCAAGTGTAGACATACCCAACCTATGGTTACATAGGCAGAAAGGCTTGTTGTCTCCCTCTGAAAGGCAAAGGTCACAGAGGCCGTTTTCAATAAATGGGGCTGGAATAACACTAGGATTTAATCCTTTGAATTTAGAAGAAAGCCTGAGAAAGCTTGTACTCTGCTAAAGTTATGGTCAATGGAAAGAGGAGAGTTCATTTGATCTAATTAAAATTATGAAAAGGAAAGTTAAAATTGATCCATTTAAACTTTTCACACTTGCTTAAACCAACAAATCCAGAGGGTATGAGTGCAAATAGGAAATAGATTACCATAAAAGTTATTAAAGCAAAAGGCAACAAAGATTTTAAACTAAAAAGGCATCGAAAATGAGTTTCTCAAACAGCTAAAGTCTTGAGAAGATAAGGCAAAATAGAGAGTAAATAGACAATTAGAAGTAAAGCAATCAACAAAGGAAAGGTCTCATGGTCCAAGTGACCTTTTTTATTTCATGGAGGCTTTTTTATCTGATGTAAATTACATAGGATTTTAATAATCTTATCTAGATATACTTCTAGCCCATTTTTAGTGCTCTCTGATAAATTATTTGAAGTATTACTTAATATTTTAGCAGTATTATATTCCTCTAAAACGTAATTTCCTCTTTCATTAAGCATTATTCTGATTTCCTCTTTAGATGAGCTCTTGTGCTTTCACGTTAATGGAAAATGCTTATGTGCAGAATATCTAATTCTCTTTCTATTTCTAACATTTTAGCATTTTCCCCCTCCATGACTTTCAGAAATTATGATACATATTGAAAAACAGAGTTGCTGTTTTTGCCAGGAATACAGCACCTACAATTAAAACTGATTGTATGAGAAGACTTCTCAAAAGATGAACAATGCAGTACCAGTGTGGAGGAGAAAAACAGTTTCTGCACATTAGGTGTATATTATGTGGGCCTCAGCTGAACTATAAATCAGAGTAGGCTCTAGGTTTGGAAATGCAAAAAGCAGATTTAAAACTGAGTTCATAAATGTGAAATACTGTGTTGCTGCGTATATAAGAGAGAATAGAATCTATGTCCATGTTAGCTGCCTGTAGTATAGACAATAAAATGCATTATAAAGAGTTTCCCATGAGAAAAGCGAAGAAAATGTTATTGGATAAAAAGTCTGAAAAGGGGGGCAAGAGAAGGAAAATATGACTTACGTATATGGAATTCTCAAGTGTTCTGCTTTTCAGTGACCATCCTAAAATCTAAACATTAAAACTAAAAAATATGGCCATTTGGAAACATTCTGATGCAACTGTTTTCTTCACCATAATTTATTAATTTGTCAAAATAAAAAAGGTCTGTGGAGATGGCTTGGTTTTATGAAGTTCTTCCAGAAGCCATCTGGGAAGCATAAGTTTTCAAAGGTCCATATTTCCAGGACAGCTTACCATGCATGCTGCCCTGAGGCCAGGGACACTAGAGCTTCTCAGATCCTAAGCTATGGGACAGCCTGTCATGTGGACTGCTGTAGAGAGTTGGGGAACCCAGAGCTTCCAAGGTCTGTGACTCCATAGCAATCCCCCTGGTGATCTCCACTCCCTTTCAGGGAGAATCTGGAAATATTCCAGGTATGCTGGAACAATTTGTATAGTGGGGATGCTGAGAGCTACTGAACCAAAATGTATGACCTGTACATAATGGAAACTTGGGGCACATGACTTATGAGGAGAGACTGAAGGAACTAGGCTTATTTAGTCTACAGAAGAGAAGACTGAGGGGAGATTTGATAGCAACCTTCAACTACTTGAAGGGTTGCTCCAAAGAGGAGGGAGCTAGGCTGTTCTCGAGGGTAACAGAGGACAGAACAAGGAGCAATGGGTTCAAATTACAGCTGGGGAGGTCAAGGTTGGATATTAGGAAAAACTTTATCACTAGGAGGGTGGTGAAGCATTGGAATGGGCTATCTAGGGAGGTGGTAGAATCTTCATCTTTGGAGATTTTTAAGGCCCGGTTAGACAAAACCCTGGCTGGGATACTTTAGGGGGAGTGGTCCTGCTTTTTAGCAGGGGGTTGGACTAGATGACCTCGTGAGGTCCCTTCCAACCCTATTATTCTATGATTCTATGAAACAACTTCAAACTAGGGGATGCAACAGTAGCCCCAGCACCCATAGTTCCAGCATCTATGTTTTCTTCCAAATGGCAACAAAACCAAATTTCAAAATAGAGAAGAATTCTGAAATGTAACGTCTCTTTTCCTAGCTCAAAGAGGGAATACCTGGCCCTAGTGAAGTAAGTGAGTATTTTGCCATTGACTTCAGTGGAGATAGGATTTTCCTAAAGGATAGGGGGAAGAATTTCTATAACATAAAATAAATATAGGAGATATATTTTAAAATACATTTTTTTCCAAATTATACTCTCCACCACTCCCTTTTGTCTGTTCACTGGTCAGTAATAGTGGGAAATTACAAATTTGCAGGGCTAGCTAATCTTAAAATTATTAACAGGTTCAATATTAGAGATTTATGCTGTAGAGGAAAATAATTTGTCATGGCAGAAGTGTTCTCAGTCACCAGTTAATATACAGAAGTCACTTTCAGAGAGCACAATATTCTTAATAATTTTATTTTAAATTACATGCTTGCTAAAGAACTTGTGATCATATAATTATTCCAAAGCAAAGGAACTATGGATAAGAGAAATGACAGATATTCCTCCTTTATAGAGTCTGTAGCAATTCGGAGAACAGGAAGTTGACAAACGAACAGCGGACACATAGACTCTAACCCTAGGGTCAGGTGTGACCAATATGATCATTTAGTCTGACCTCTTGCACAATGCAGGCCACAGAACCTCACCCACCCTCTCCTGTAATAAACCTCTAAACAAAGATATAGTTTTTAGTCCTCAAATCACAATTTGAAGACTTTAAGGTACAGAGAATCCACCAGCAAGTAAGCCATGCCCCATGACACAGAGCAAGGCAAAAAAAACCCAGAGCCTTTCCAATTTGCTCTGGGTGAAAATTCCTTCTTGACCCCAAATATGGTGATCCATTAAACCCTGAGCATGTGGTGAAAACCCACTAGCCAGCCACTCAAGAAAGAATTCTCTGTAGTAGCTCATAACCCACCACATCAAATATCCCATCATAGGCCATTGGCATATCTACCAACAGTAGTCAAAGATCAGTCAATTGTCAAACTAGGCTGTCCCATCATACCATCCCCTCCATAAATTTATCAAGCTTAATTATGAAGCCAGCTAGGCTTTTTGCCTCCACTGCTCTCCTTGGAAGGCTATTCCAGAACTTCACTCCTCTAATGGTTAGAAACCTATGTCTAATTTCAAATGTAAACTTCCTGATGGCCAGTTTATATCCATTTGTTCTTGTGTCCACATTGGCACCGAACTTAAATAATCCCTCTCCCTCCCTGGTATTTATCCCCTCAACTTCCTTTTGGTTAGGCTAAACAAGTCAATATCTTTGAGTCTCCTCTCATTAGGCAGGTTTTCCATTCCACTGATCATAGTACCTCTCTTGCATCCATTCCAATCTGAATTCATCTTTCTAACATGGAGGTCCAGAACTTCCTACAATATTTCAGATGAGGTCTCACCAGCACCTTGTATAACTATACTAACACCTCCCTATTTCTACTTGAAATACCTCATCTGATTCATCCTAGGATCGCATTAGCTTTTTTTCACAGTCACATCACATTGGCAGCTCATAGTCATCCTGTGATCACCCAGGTCCTTCTCCTCCTCAGTCACTCCCAACTGATGCATCCCCAGCTTACAGCAAAAATTCATGTTATTCGTTCCTAAGTACATGATTTTGCACTTTCTACTATTGAATCTCATTCTATTCCTATTACTCCAGTTTACCAGGTCATCCAGATCTTGTATTTTATCTCAATTACTGTTAACCTCAATGTTCTTAACTACTTTTTCTTTCTAAATTTTTTCCAAGACCTTGCATGCTACTGAGGTCAAACTAATAGGCCTGTAGTTACCCCAATCACTTTTTTCCCACTAACCTAAAAATAGGAATTATTTAGGAATTCTCCAGTAATACGATACAACCCCTGAATTTTCAGATTCATTAAAATCCTTGCTAATGAGTTTGTGATTTCATGCGCCAATTCCGTTAATATTCTGGGATGGAGATTATCGCTGCCCCCCCCCCCGCCCATTTAGTCCCGCTAAATTGTCTGAATTTGACTTCTATCTTGGAGGTGGTCATTTCTACCTCCATATCCTTATTCCCATAGTCACCTCACTACTATCCCCAAACTCATCATTAGCCTCATTAAAAACAGAGGCAAAGTATTTGTTTAGATATTTGGCCATGACTAGATTATCCTTACCTCCACCACATCCCCAGTGTTTAGCTGTCCCACTTCTTTCTTTGTTTTCTTCCTATTTATATGGCAATAGAACCTTTTATTGTTAGTTTTAATTCCCTTTGTTAGGCCCAACAATTTGGCTTTTGCCCTTTCTCACTTTATCTCTACATTTTCTGACCTCCAAAATCAGCTTTTCTTGCCAATCCCTCCGTTCTTCCACTTTTTGTAGGCTTTCTCTTAATCACTTATCTAAGATACTTGCCCATCCAGTTTGGTCTACAACTGTGCCTATAATTTTTTCAGAGCAGATTTCAGGCAGTTCCTGACTCTGACTACAACATAGACTGCTCAGTTACAGTATTGCCAACTCATGGGTCAGGCCTCAAAATTCATGAAATTTAATATGCTTGCAATTTCTTTTTGCTTGCTTTTAAAATTTTGCATGTTTAATATTTATGTTTTCAAACTTATCTACACAGCAAAGAGAACTAGAAAACGGCTTCTTTAAAAAAAAATGTTGTTGTATCCACATGACTTGTGTGTTGAAGGCTTTAAGAAAAGACATGACAAAAACTGAGAGTTGGCAGCACTGAATTCATTCAGAGGAGACTCCCACAAAGAGGAGGGATGTATCAGCCTGCCTGTTCCTTGGCCCCATTTCTATCTGTCTCTGCATTGTTCAAACGCTGTACATGGCACTCTTCACAGGAGTCTCTCTAGGGGTATGTCTACACTAGAAAAGCTAAGTCGACTCTGTTATGTTGACTTAATAAAGTCGACTTACAGTCAACCTTGTTACGTCGACTTACAGCATCTACACTAAAAACTTAAGTTGACTGCCTGTGTCCATACATGCAGGTGGCTAGGTCGACGGAGAGCCGCACTTGGGGGAAGGGAGCTCTGGCTCCCTGGAAGAAGGGAGCAGCGGCTCCCCCTGGGGGCAATGGAGCCACGGCTCCCCCAGGAGAAAGGAGCCATGGCTCCCTTTTGCTGGGGAGCTGCAGCTCCCTTATCCTGGGAAGCTGTGGCTCCCGGGAAGAAGGGAGCCATGGCTCCCTGCCACCCTGACTTAGAGTGTCCATACCAGTTTTAAGTTGACTTAACAAATTGACTTATGCCTTAAGTCAACCTGAAGAGGGGGAGTTATTAAGTCAACTTAACAAAGCTCTTAAGACGACTTAATGAAAGCCAGTTGTGGACGCAGCGTTCTGTAAGTCGACTTAAGCATCCTTAAGTTGACCTAAATTGCTAGTGTAGACGCACCCTAGAAGCTTTTCTGCCATTGCACCAAGTTCATGATGTACATGTATGTGCCAATCACTATTCTTCAATTCCACTGCTGTGTTTGCACCATCTAAGTGCTATATAAGTGGATTTTTAAACTAGAAGCCAAATCTTTATTTGGTTCAAGTATAGTATGGAAACAAGGAGAACAGGATTCTTCACATCATAGGGTGGCCATGTGGCCATTTTCAACTAGAAAGTCCAGTCAAAAGGTGGACCTTACAGTGTCCAGTCAGTTCTACTATCCAAACACCAGAAGTCTAGTTACAATGGGCAGGGGAGGTGGGAAGGCACTGGACTGTCACCAATACTCAGCTGGGGCTGCCTCCTACCTTCATTGGGCAGCTGCAACTCTCATTCCTGACTCTGCAGGCAAGTCTCTCTCAACCTGACCCAAGTGGGAAGGGAAGGACAGTGACTAAGAGAACAATGTGGAGAAGAAGAGAACGGGAAAAGGACATTAGGAAATGGGCAGTGCAAGGGCGAGGCCTTCAGGAAAGAGTGGGGTGGGGGAATATTCTTGCACTCTTGCTGGAGTGTCCTTTTTTTAATATTACAAAGTTGGTAATCCAGCTTTATGAATACTAGAAGTTCAGGATTCCTCACACAATGCTACAAAGTGTTGAACCTCTTCTAGTCCTCCTTGCCCGTTTAAAGCTGGTCTGTACACTTTGAAAAGCTTCCAGAGTGAAATACTTGGCTTTTCTTTTGTGACTGCAAATGATGCAATTGTGTTATTATGCCTGGAACTTCCAGCCCCCGGAAGAAACTTTCTGTCCAAGTGGCACAATACTACTTAAAATTCCACTGCTCTGTAACATAAATAAAGACTACAAGACATCTGCAAACATAGCAGCAGTGTAAATGTGCCATTACTACAAAAGAAGAATGATAATTAAAAGCTTGGGGGTTTTAACAATATTTTGATTGTCAGTGATAAATAACATAATTAAGGAAGGAGGAGAAGAGAATCAGAGTAAAGATACATTTCCATGTTCCTTTAAAGGCACTGAAGGTTTCTAAGTCCTGGTCTACAATGACAGTGAAGTTCAACATAATGCTGCTTACCTCGACCTTCTGCAGCCTGTGTCTCCACTGTCAGAGCACTGAATTCAAATTAAACGGTGCTGTAATTCAACCTGATAACACCACCCCTGCAAGTGGCATAGCACTGAGGTTGAAATCCACAATTCGAATTTAGGTCCATGTAGTTAGAGAGTAGCTCTAATTTTGTTTTTCCTGTTTCTCCTGTCTGCTGCACCATAGCAACATAGCTCCTCCCCTGCCTGCAGCCCTTAAAAATTTTCAATTAATTCCTCTCTGCATGCAGCACTGTGCCTCTCTGTTGTGCCTTCAGCAGAGAAACAGCAAAGAAAGCTATTCCTGCCTTTAAAAAAAGAGGGGGAAAAGAAAGAGAGTGAGCAGAGGAAGACTGCCTCCCCACAAGCCTCTGTGCTGAATACCCACAGTGCAATGTATTTCAGAAAGTAATGTGAGCAGCAGGGCCGTCCCTGGTGGAGGACCCCCATGTGCTGGGGGGGCGGGGAGGAGCAGGGCAGGACAGCCCAGACACTGGATCCACTCTCCCGCCCCACCCCTGGGTTGACTGCTTCACCCTCGTGCTTCCTCCCTGTCCCTTCCCTTTGGCTTGCTGCCAAAGGCAATAGGGTAGAGAGGAGCGGGCAGCATGGCAGTGGGTGGGGGAGGAGCAGTTCAGACCCTGCACAGTGTGGGGCCTGTGGAACCATGGAGCTCAGGACAGTCACCCCGCTTGCCTCCCACCCCCAAGGATGGTCCTGCTGAGTAGTGGGGACATGAGACCCCAAGTAAACAATTTGCTGTGGACACTTGCTTTTGTTTTCTGTAATTTGACAGCCTAAAATCAAATTACAATCCCATCCCCAAGGTAGACAAGTCCTAATACAAATTTCAAAAGTTTTTCAGGTGGGAGAGGGAGAGATTATGATGCACAAATCGAACGTTCTACAGGGAGAGGCTCCAGAATTTTTATCACCTGAGGTGAAAGAGAGGGGCAGTGACATTCCATAAATGAATTTAAAAATCTAAAATTAAAGAAAATAAACATGCTACTGTCTTTCACTTTTAGAAGCACACTATAATGAAATGTACAATTAAAGTTGCCAGTTTGCAGCCTACTGATGTAAGAATTTTAGTAGACTATCAATTGTGTTAAGAAGTGCTCCTTAAAGCATTACGTTTTTACCTTAATCATATCTTCCTTTAACCTTAAATCAAACAAATTCTACACGACCAGTTTTTCAAGAACTCTTGATCCTTATCAAAGGGAAACCTTTATGTAATCCCAGGCTTCTAAGCACCTTACTGCTCAGAGTCTCTATACCAACCTTATATAACAACTATTTTTTTGAGAAGAAGGGTTTTATATCTGAATCAAACTCAAATAGCAAATGTTGTTTTGAAAAGGTGAAAAAACAACAAAAGGCTAAATTTTTTGAAGTAAGTGAGATAAATTCACTCTTTTTTAATACAATAAAATGCAAAATAAAATGATTTTTGCAAATGAAAGCAGCTTTCTGTTTTACAAAATGGAAAACTGTGTAATAAAAAATGAGAGAAAGTTGAAAGTCTAAGCAGTGATTCATTTTCCTGAGCCAATGTCAAAATAGAGGGACCTTGAGAAAGTCAAGTAGGCATAGGTATTTGAAAAAGAAAGGAAAAAAAGGGGGGAGGGGGGGAACATATATGAAAACTGTCTGAAAATAAGCACCAATTGCTTGTCTTTTCTTGACATTATTTTGTCTTATGCGCTATATCATTGAGATGGTTGATTACAGCACATTACTGTAAAAGAAAAATCTTTTGAGGAAATTTGTTCCAGGAACACATCTGAAATCATCGCCCCTGGGAACAGCACAGAAATTCTCTCCTCTCTTCTGATTCAGCCTCTACAAGCAAAGAAGCAAAAGTGGCTTTTTTCTTGTTATATTAGAGCCACATCCAACTTCCAGTCAAGTCAACAGAAAGAATCTGATTGATTTCAAAGACTGCTTAAGATTGGCTCCAAAGCCCTTTGAAGTAATAGGCCCCTGTAGGCTCCAATCCAGCAAACCATTCACCCACGTTACCCAGAGCTGAGAGAGGGTTGAAGCCTGCTCTTTTTAATCAGGGTTATGGTTCACATATAAGGCTGGTACCTTCACCAAAGGAAACACTTCCTAGTGCTGAGAAGAGTACAAAGAGAGTTTGTCTCTCAGGAAAATATTTAGCAATATCTCACAGAGGAGTTTCAGTCACAATACAAAAAAATGAAAGAAGTATGCCAATTGCCAGAGTCACAAAACAATTACTGGGTCTTTGTTAGACATGGGGAACTGAGGATACGGGACAATGGAAAAGGGTTCAAGACATTAAAAGACAAAAAAAAGTCACTATGTAAACTGTATCCCTTCCAACATTTACAGCCAAGAGAGCACTCTGTGCTTTCTTCCAAGTGCTACTTGTACAAATAGTAAATTTAGCCTCAGCCTTTGAGGGGTGATGCAGTGCTGAAATCTATGTCTATCTTACAACACAATATCAGTGTAAACCAACAGGGGTGTGCTTATAAAGTCTCTAAACCAAGCATGGGAACATTGTCCTTCTGGCTCTCTGGTCTGCACTCAAATGAACAGTTATGTTAGCTCCTCAGCCACCTGGGTATCTGTTCTCTGCTGAGATGAGGCTATTGGTTGTCCTAGAAATCCCCAAAGGAGTATGTTTTGGGGTAGGAATATGGAATTCCTGGGTAGGAATATGGAGAGTAGATGGGTCCCCTCTGGCTGTGATGCTTCTCTGCCTCCTACACACCAAACACAGCCCAAATTGAAAGTAAATCCAAACCCTTAAGCCTTGTCTATGTGTTCAATGCCATCAGTTCACTCTTCCGGGTTCGAATGAATGGTTGGTCAAGATGTGCTCAATTGACCTGGAATTCAATGCAGTAACTCCAGCCCCATAAGAAGAGTAATACTAAGTTGAACAGATGGCATTTCTGTTCGACTTAGCACAGTGTGGACAGGGGGGTAAGTGTTACTAAGTCCAAGGGAGATATGCAAGGTATTTTATGTACCTTGCGTATCTCCCTTCAACTGCCACCGAAAAGTGCTGCCAGTGTTGACTAGACCTTAGTCTCCAAGTTCTGGCTTATGACTGGTACTATTTCTAGCCTTCAGGGAGACCAGATGCCCACTTTTCACACTTGCTATTTGGTAATCCTACTAGCCCTGGGCCCTAGGTAGTCTAATGGGCTATATCTACACTTGCAAGTTAGTACGAATTAAGGAAGCTTAATTCAAACTAATTTAAGCCTTGGCCGCACTAAGCTTTCATTAGTTCAAATTAAGGGCTTCCTTAATTCTAACTAATAAATTCGATTGCTTAGTTTGAATTAATGGTTAATTCGAACTAGTTAGTTCAAACTAATCCAATGTGGCCATGTTAGTTTGAACTAACTGCTTAGTTCGAACTAATCGGAGGATTGACCTTCCTGCAACTGACTAATTCGAGCTAAGTAAGTGCCCTGCATGGCCATGGCTAGTTCGAACTAGCATTCTAGTGGGGCCATGCTAGTTCGAATCAACTAATTCAAACTAGCTTTTGTAAGTGTAGACATAGCTGTGGAGACCTGAGCCGCTGTTTCTGCTGTAGTTCAGAGGTGAACCACAAAAGGCTCCATGTAGTATTTGCTGAATACTCTGAGTGAATATGGTGGGATAAGTTTTGATCTCAGGACCTGATCCAATGGAAATCTTTTAATTGACCTCAATGAACTTTGCATCAGGCCTGCAGCCATCCCCGTAAAAATCCATTAACATTGGTGAATTTGCAATAGAGAGCAGAATTTGGCCTTAGGAACACAAGTAGATTTCTGTTTGGTTCTCAGATTTCTTTTGCCTCATCATCATGCATTGATATAATAAAATGGCTAGACATTTCGCATCTATTTTTAAGGGACAGAGGCTTATTTCACTGCAATGCCAATGTAAATGAGCCAGGTTGTGAATTTCTTCTTACACTGGTGTTTGAGACACGAGACAAGCCAACCAAGGTTCAGAACCCTGATGTATGAATCAGATAGGTCAGCTGGCTTTCAGTCCCTCTATATGTGCGGCTAACACTTGGGAACTGGTGCATGCGGAAGAATGAATGTGGATAACTCCTACTGGACTGCAGATGTGCCAAGTAATAATTGAATTTGAACAAATTTTACGAAGCAAGAGCACCCCTTCCTACCTCATGATATACCATCTCCTCTAGACTACACGTCTATATTCCTAGTAATAGCTCCTCTGTGACATTATAATAAAAACAATGTATTGGACAGTCAGATGGCAATGTGACCTGACCAAAGATGCTGCTCAATGATTAACATTTATAAATAATACTCATTTAGCACTTTATATTTAAAATGTCATGTATAGCTATTCATTCATTTCAATATTAAAATCACCTTCGCCCTCTCCCTCATGTCAGCTTGATTCACCCTTGTACATGAGAATGACTGTCACAATGAAAGTTCACTTACGCTTGACAGATCCAATCCTGTGTCTGCATCTGTATGTTATACCATTTGCTAGGGGATTTCCAGAGGGACCCTACTGCTTCAGTAGCCTTGGGCAGCTCACATCACCATTCCACTTGTTTCCCTACCTGCAGAATCATGATAACACTTACAGCACTCATCACATATGGTTGTTGAAAAATTACTTATTTTTGCACAATGCTATGAAGATGAAGCCTTATGTAAATTGAAGGAATGTGCACATGTTCCTGAAAATGCCACCCACTATATACCAGTCTATTCTTCTTCTCCACATCTCCGTATGTCAGTTCTGAGCCTGATTTTATACTATATCCTAGTGGGGCTTTGTCCCACATTTTTTATAATGCAAGGTCCTTATCTCTGTTTAACTTGAGATTGATCTTGTGGCTGGTATTCAGCATGTACAAGTTTCACAACAGTCAGAAAAGGCTGGCCAGCAGATGTTGAATGCTTAGCCCAGAAATAATTAGAAATCATGACCAGAAATGTTTAAACTCAAATTGGAGTCTTGTGTATTTATTTTTTAATTTCTTACTCTCGGTTATTTATTTTGTATCATTTAAAATACTTTGCTGCACTGTTAAAATAAATATTTCAGCTACTTTTGACACTATGGCATCCATATTTTATTATTAAACCAACATTGAGGCTTCCATTCAAAGCAGCATTCCTATTCAGAAATAGCATAAGCATATGTCTAAAGTTAAGCAGCATTCCTATTCAGGAATAGCATAAGCATATGTTTAAAGTTAAGCAGGTTTTCCTCAAGTAGGGTTTATATGAATATAAAAAGGTCAAAACAAGGCTTCAGTTTTGCAATTGTTATTATGTTCCATGTAAATACAGCATCCACCTCCATGCTATCAACTGCAGGATGGAAGCCTGAAGTTGTATTGTATTTTATACAAATAGTTTGCTACAAAGCATTGCAATTAGGTGACTATCCACCGTAATGTTTACAAGGATCTGAAATTACTTTTAAAAAAGGTGTTTCAATGAGGAATCAGACGAGCTCCTGTAATATTTTCAAATTGTCTTTTGCATAAATGGTAGTAATATATTTACCAAATTTGAAACAAATAATATGGATTTGATAAGTCATGTGCATTCATATAGAAAATCTATTAGAATATATACCAGTTAAGTAATAGACACTTTTAAAAAGATCTGAGGAGATTTGCAAAGAGATAACTGGGTGTTAGGATTCTAATTGAAAGTTAATGATAGCAGGGAATCTAATTGGCCTTTGTGACTTTGGAAAAAAAAATCAGCCCCTAAATTAGTATTTATTTACACGTGTAATCCCATTGAGGTTTAGAGAGCACAGCCCCTTTATATCTTTGCCCAGGGTGGGGGGAGAGTGCTGATTGTTCCAGGAAGAGGAAGTGATGTTTTGGGAGAATGAAGGGTGGAGGGGGAGTGCAGAGAGAGAGGAAGGGCAACAGGGTGGGTGAATCTGGAGATCCAGACAAAAGGGCTACAGTAGGCAGGCCCTCAAAGGGTGCGTCTACACTTGTAAATTAAGTCAACTTAAGCTTGGCTTAAGTCGACTTAATGTGCCCTACATCTATACTACACTTTGCTTAAGTCGACTTAAGGAAAATAAAGTCGACTTAATGAAAATTAAGTCAACTTTATTAAACCACCTTTCTACTCGACCTAAGGCTTAATTCGACTTTCTAAAGTCGAATTAAGCCAGTGTAGCCCTGGGGTAGCCCTATGTCGACTTAGGGCTATCCCAGGACTACACCAATGCCCTCCCTGGCGGGGGGGGGGGGCACAGGGGGAGCCTGGCATGCCCCCCAAAGGGCAGGGCATCTGGGCACAGTGTGACACTGTCTGGATTTAGGGAAGCATTTATGATATTATTTTCAATGGGTATCTCATAAACGCTATAATCCATAGGAACTATGTCATGTTTGGTATCAATAGAAAGGCAGTAATTTGCTGGGAATGATTATATAGTTTATGTCTAGGAATTCTATTTCAATGAGAAGTTAAGAATTTGATGTTATATCCATACTTTAACTTGTGTCATTAGACGGGAGGGTGTGAACAACCATTGTCTCCTTAATGTTTAGGAATTTTCCAGGTAGAATGGTCTCAGGGAATATCCTAATGAGCCATTGAGGACATAAAGAATACATCCATTGTATCCTTAATGGCTCATCAGGATACTCCCTGAGACCATTCTACCTGGAAAATTCCTAAACATTAAGGAGACAATGGTTGTTCACACCCTCCCGTCTAATGACACAAGTTAAAGTATGGATATAACATCAAATTCTTAACTTCTCATTGAAATAGAATTCCTAGACATAAACTATATAATCATTCCCAGCAAATTACTGCCTTTCTATTGATACCAAACATGACATAGTTCCTATGGATTATAGCGTTTATGAGATACCCATTGAAAATAATATCATAAATGCTTCCCTAAATCCAGACACTGTCACACACAGGACTCTGCCCTGCCAGGGTCCCTGTCCCCCTTTGCCCCATTGTACACAGGGGGTACTCCCCCCCACCACCACCGTGGACCTGCCCAAGGTCCCCCTAGCCCCACAAAGTCGACCTAGAGCATCCAGTGTGGACGCTCTAGGTCGACTTTGTAAGTTCCCCTTTAAGTCGACTTTAATTTTAAGTGTAGCCACACTAAGTCAACAGTTAAAGTCGATTTAAAAGTGCAAGTGTAGACATAGCCAAAGAGTGAAGCAGCCAAGAACCAATGTATCACATTTCTTTCAGCCAGATGGTTGAAAGAGTATTCACCTGATGTTTGTTCAGTCAGTTTGCTAGACAACCATCCACAACCTGTGAGTCATATAATATTGGATAACATCTTCATAACCAACAAAGACCATCACTCATTCATGTTGGACTTCAACTATTGATTATTTGAAGTTCAATCAAACTTCATAAAGCAGATTGGGAAAAGGGCTCAGTCACTAGAACATAGTGTGGTTCCCATTCCATTGTATCCCAGTCGATGAAGCCTACTGCCAATTCCAAGAAGCCATTTACAAAGCCACATGTAGTTTGAGGCCATCAACCAATTCACACTCCCTGCCTAAGTGTCAGCTACCAAGACTTGCTCAGGAAATTTGAACTGACTGGTGAGTCAAACATTGCAGACCATCCGACTGAGTCTCTGGATAGTGCCAGACTCACTTGGTAAGAGGAATTTATCGAAAACCTTGACTTCACTTATTCCAGCTGAAAGTGTTTGAATTTGATCTGCCAGCAGGGTGCTGCCCAACCACCTCCAGGCCAAAATTGTCCAGTGGTAAAGCCAAGTGAGACTGCAAGTCATCTATTGTAAGTAGCAAAGATTCCACTGAAGAAGTGACATAAATTCAACTTATATGACAAAGGGCATTAACTTAAACATCAGATTGTTGAGAGGAGTAAACCAGATCCATTCACAGTCAACGAACTAGACAATGCCCTTAATGCCATCAAACTAGGTA
Source organism: Pelusios castaneus (assembly GCA_007922175.1). Lineage (NCBI taxonomy): Eukaryota > Metazoa > Chordata > Testudines > Pelomedusidae > Pelusios > Pelusios castaneus. Next base: position 14,029,834 of record ML685777.1, read on the forward strand.
CAGTGGCAGGGTATAACAACATCTTGCCAGAATTCTTTAAATACTTTGGACCAAAGACATGGCAGTTGGCTCATTAATCTCTATATACGGGTCATATACATGTGGAAAAAGCTTCCACAACAATCAAAAATTATTGCAATTCTTAAGACAGGCACGGATGCCTACAATGTGATGAGTTACTGACTAATATCCTTGGCTATGTCTACATTGGCAAGTAAGTTCAAATTAAGGAAGCTTAATTCGAACTAACTTAAGCCTTGGCCACACTAGGCTTTCATTAGTTCGAATTAAGGGCTTCCTTAATTCAAACGAATAAATTTGATTATACCTTTCGAACTAACCCTTAATTCGAACTAGTTAGTTCGAATTAAGTCAATGTGGCCATGTTAGTTCAAACTAACTGCTTAGTTCGAACTAATAGTCACATTGAAATTAATGCAACTGACTAATTCGAACTAAGCAAGTGCCATGCATGGCACTTGCTTAGTTCGAACTAAAATTCCAGTGGGACCATGCTAGTTCGAATTAAATTAATTCAAACTAACTAAAATTAGTTTGAATTAGTTAGTTCGAATTAAGTAATTCGAACTAACTTTGGTAAGTGTAGACATAGCCCTTGTGTTAATGCGCTTCAAAGCATTTTAGTGCTTGATCCCTCAACAAATCGTTCCAGATTTGGACAACATCTTCCAGACTGAGTAGGCAGATTTCAGGAAAGGATGTAGCACCTGTTATTAAGTCTAGGCCTTCACCACCTTTATTGAAAATTTCAACACAATTTAAAGACCAGAACCATCTTCTTAGATTTGACTACCACTTGTGGTATGACTTGGCAAAAAGGCTTCCTGTGTAAATTCTTTCAAGTTGCCCTGCATTGGATGGTTGAAATAGTAGAGCTCTTCCTCCACAATGGAGGGTTTAGAGTACACATAGATGACTGTTGTAGTTCCTGGAAGTATGAGATTAACAGACTTCTTCAAGGTTCAGTTCTTTCATCTATGCTTTCAATCAATGATTTCCAACAACATTCTCACACAAATTTAACCATGAGGATGACCTCTGCTGCAGCTATCAAGCTCAGTCCTTCTCAGAAATTGAAAAAATCCTGATGATATGGAGCTCATAGCAGACTATTAAAGTTATTAATGTCTGCAGCCAAGCTTTTCTAAGATAGTTTCTAAAGTATTGCATTTGCATAATATGAGTGCAATAAATATATTCTTAAATGACCAATGCCTGGAGCACGATCCAGACCTGGTTTACCTCAGCATGATGTACTGCAACCATTTGAAGACAGCAGCCAAAATTAACACTCGGAACAACTTGCTTAGAAAATTTGCTGACTCAACCTGGAGTGAACGCAACCAGATGCTTAGAACATCAGACCTTACCCTCTGCCATTCAACAGTGGAGTGCTCTGCTCTGATCTAGTGTTTTGTCTCTCACACAAGGTTGATTGATGTAAAGCTACACAAAGCTATGTGTATTGTTGCTGGGACTGTATGTGAAACTCTACTGCCATGACTGCCAATAATTAGTAAAATTCCAAAATGCCCCTCTGCATTATATATTGGACAGACAGGACAGTCTCTGCACCAAAGAATCAATGGACACAAATCTGACATCAGAAATTGCAACACTGCAAAACCTGTAGGGGAACACTTCAATCTCCCTGCTCACTCCCTTAATGACTTGTTAATAGCTGTGTTGAAACAGATGAATAACAAATCACAGCTTCAAAGAGAGTCTGCAGAACTCGAACTTATATGCAAATTTGACTCAGTTGTCCTGGGGTTAAACAGGGACTATGGATTTTTCTCGCATTACATCAAGTGAATTGTCCTCCCCCTCCTCTATGTGCTGTTCCCCAGTGCTTTGAATCCTAACACCTATTTTGATTTGCTGTTACAGCCTGACCTGATGCTATGTCATACACCCCCCTGCATTTAATTTCCTCCCACTCTGTAACTTTCCTATCTTCAAAGCGTCTGACGAAGTGGGATTTTCTCCCACGAAAGCTCATGCAATTAATAAATCTGTTAGTCTTTAAAAGTGCCACAAGACTCTGTTGTCTTTCAATAATTAGTAACATAGCAGCACCCCATGTTTGCTGTGGAAAGGCCTCCATCATGCTCTTGGCCAAGATTCATGAGGAAAAAAATGGTCCTTCATACTCAGATTTCAACCACCCACCAGTTCACCTGTTTTCTAGACCCAGTGGTTTTCAAACATTTTTACTCGGGACCCAGTTGAAAAAAATCATTTATGCCCGCGACCCAACAATTACATCTTTGAGCAATGCAGTCTTTGAGTGGCGGCAGTGGGGGGTCCCGCAACCCAGTACCTGGCCCCAACCTGTTGTTTGAAAACCACTGTTCTAGACACTCTTTGTGGTCACTAATGCCACCACAGGACCTGAGAGTGGAATCTGCTTGGCATAAACTAGTGGTCAGTGTTGACAGTTATTAATCACTCTCTCATCACTGACCTATCTGCCATCAGATTTTGCCCTGCCAAGGCACCTGTGGTCATCCGTTGACCATCTCTAAACAGGGAGAGTGCAATTTGTGTGTTCAGTCTCTTCAAATGGGGTTTCTTTAATGACTTATGATGTAGATGCAGTAACTTCACATATCTTTGGCTGGTGCCTGCTGACTTTCTTCAATGGCAGACTACCGACTCTTCACCGAGTTGACTATTATGCAATTAACTGGCTGGGCACACTGTGTGTAACTGAACTGTTTGATAAATGCAAGTGCTCATGAACTTCATAGTTTCCTATAAACTACCTGGAAGTTGATTGAAAATATGAGAAACCACCAAAAAATGCTTAAAGTATCACAGCTTTCTAAAATGCTGCAACTCATAGCATATGGCAGAGAATAAATGTCTGCTAAATATGCTTAAGAGAAAAGCCTACAATGGTAACAGAAAGTGACACAAAAATCAATACACTTATGACAAAACTTGGGGTGAGTGCAGAAAAAATATAAAATTAAATCATTCTTATTATAGTTTTAATACTGAAACCTCATTCAACCTTTGATGCAGCATCAATAATTCCATAACACTATTTCTGCATCTCTCTGAAAGATGATGTCCAATATTATTTCCCATTCATCATGCATTTTATTATTATGGCATCTGAGAGAGACCACAAGATTACTTTTGTGAGACCATCATGAGAATGGGCAAAATTTGGTTCATTTCCCAATTTGTTATCACTGCTGTCATAGCACAGATTAATTCATATGAGTACATGCTATTACTGAGCTACCTTCTGAAATATTACCTGTACTACACCATGATTACTGAAGTCTGTTCCTTCAAAGCTCTCTCTTTAAAACAGGCTCCTGGATAAGGCTACTTCCCTTTCGGATACCAGTTAATGAGTACTAAGCCTTAGTAACGCCTCTGTATAACATTCAAAAGGCCTAGAGTGATGCCAAAATCAGGGCGGAGTACATTTTTATTGTCTGCCTCATCTACCTATCTATTCCCTTTGGGATAATAAAGCAGTTTAAAAAGAACATTGGCATGACTACTTAGTCAAATTACAGCATGTTGAAAAGGTCAGAGTGGTAAAGCACACTGATATAATTCATAGATTATACAAGATATTAAAATTCTGATACAACATTCTTTGAAAATGAATGTAACAAGAACAGAAAATGGAAGAATATTAATCCATTCTTATGACAATATTTGTACCAAAAAAAGGGAAATGTACAATTTTAATATTTGGTAAGACATCTTGGCTATGTCTACACTGGCAAGTTAGTTCGAATTAAGGAAGCTTAATTCAAACTAATTTAAGCCATGGCTACACTAGGCTTTCATTAGTTCGAATTAAGGTCTTCCTTAATCCGAACTAATACATTTGAATATGCTATTCGAACTAAGGGTTAATTTGAACTATTTAGTTTGAATTAACCAATATGTCCATGTTAGTTTGAACTAATTGCTTAGTTCAAACTAACCGGCCCATTGAATTCAATACAATTCGCTAACTCAAACTAAGCAAGTGCCATGAATGGCATTTGCTTAGTTTGAACTAAATTTTGCTAGTTCGAATTAACTAATTCAAACTAACTTTAGTAAGTGTAGACATAGCCCTTAAGACTAGATGTATAGCCTCAGTTTGGACTCTACATCTATGTCAGCAAACGCTACCTACATAGTCAACATGATTAAGGAAGAGGAAATCTGAATCCTCATAAATTAAGTAAAAAACAATAGGTGCAGAGCTTTTTCCTAGACAAATGGTAGCCTCTTACAATGTCACACAACATTGTATTTGTGTGTGCAGCGTATCTATATGTGCATATACAGAAATATCTCTAATATATGTGGGTATATATACACATGCATCTATATAAAAATGTTAATTTTTTTACTGTTTGTTTTGCAAGATCACCTAAATACCTCATTCAGGTTCAGGTGCTTTTGAGAGTCCATTGTGCTGGGTGCTTATGAAAGAGTGATTCATCAGCCCATGCACCACCAACCCACCTACTCAGTGGGAGTGGCACTACATATGCTCTGGTATCCCCTGCCGTCAACTGCTCCAGCATACGGTGATCACTTTCTCTCATTACTAAGTTCCCAAGCCAGATCACCTTCACAGTCATACCCTTTCCTGGGGACCAGAATCACAAATCCTCAAAACATATATGTTAAAGTCCTACAATTTTCAACCCTTAGGCCCCGAACCCTCAAGCCTTTCCCTGGGGTACCCCAGAGTAAGAAATCAACTTATTCAAATGCTTCAGTATACTTGCTCCTTTAATCCATTCTCAGTTTCTCACTAGACCCACCACAGCAAGAGTCTTCATCTTCTGCAGCTTGTATTGACTTTTGTCCCACCCCAGAATTTTCCTGTTTCCTGTAGTCTTCCTGACATACTTAACTTTCTGGAGCTAAAAGTGCCCTTGCCTTCTTCCTTCAGGGCCTACAGCTGAAGCTTACCCTGCCACCAACTATTCTCTCTGGTCAACACACTTTCTGGGTTCTCAAGTCTTCTTTTCATCCCATGAGCTCCTTTTAGTTTCCCTCCCTTGCTATTCTGAAGCTGGCTTTTTTGTAACTCTGCCTCGCAAGATGTACCCAACCACCAGGTGTATCAAGACAGAGAGCTGATTAAGGACTTGTCTGCTTCTTTAAACATTTCCTCAGACCATCTCCACTAACATAAAATCATAGAACATTATGGTTGGAAGGGACCCAGAAGGTCATCTAGTCCAAACCACTGCTCAAGGAAGGATCAACCCCAACTAAACCATCCACCCAGGGTTTTGTCAAGTTTTACCTTAAAAACTTCTATGGATGGAGATTCTACCACCTCACCAGGTGACGCACTCCAGTGCTTTATCACCCCCCAAGTGAAAAAGTTTTTCCTAATATCTAACCTAGATCTCCTCCATTGCAACTTTAGGACCATTGCTCCTAGTTCTGCCATCTGCCACCAATGAGAACAGCCTAGCTCCATCCTTCCTGGAAGCCTCTTTCAGATAGTTAAAGGCGCTATCAAATTTCCCCCCATTTTTCTCTTCTGCAGATTAAACAAACCCAGTTCCCTCAGTCTCTCCTCATAAGTCATGTGGTCCAGCCCTCTAATAATTTTGTTGCCCTCCACTGAACTCTTTCCAATTTGTCCACAGCCTTTCTGTAGTGGGAACCCAGAACTGGACACGGGACTCTAAATGAAGCCTCACCAGTGCCAAACAGAGGGAAATAATCACTTCTCTCAGTCTGCTCCCTTGAGGCAGGGGGAAAGGTGACAGTTCAACGGATCATACCATGAGGAAGAAAAACATAAACAAATCCTATGATGATGCTGTACAAATATGGACATGGTCCCTGTCCCAAAAGAGTTTGAAATTTGAAACAAGAGGTAATAAAAATACATTGAAATCAATGGAATGGTTTCCACTGACTTCAGCTGGCTTTAGATCAGGCCCTAGGAGGCCTTCGGAGTACAACTTATCCTTCCAAATCTCCTCAAATTATAATGTCTATATTGCTTTTATAAACCGTATATGAAGAATATCTGCTACCCCTGACTATGACTCAGGCCTTTTCTACACTGCCACACTAAGCCAACAGGTGATATGCAATCTACATACAGTAGAATGCATATCTCCCATCAACTTACTTACTACCCCTTACTTCCGCGTCTTCACTCAGCTGCATCGATGGGAAATGCTCTCCCTTCAATGCAGCGTTACTTTTTTTGGAGGGATGGAGTTACTAAGTCGAAGGGAAAGCACTTCTGGGATCAATTGAGCAGGTCTATGCTGGCCACTCAATTGATCCCACTGTGTTGATCTGTGGGGATCAATGCAACAATTTCAGTGTAGACATGGCTTCATCACTATTCAGGTCATTTCTTGGAGGTATCACAACAGATGCATGTCATGATGGAATAGCATAGTAACTCTAATCTATAATGTGGAACATGGTTTCCATGAACATTCCAGAAGCAACAGGCATTAGTTAAAGCATCTTGTCATTGAGGTCTGTTAGACTATAGACATTTAGGCCAGCCTATAAGGTCTATGATTTTCTTTAAATATGGTGTATCACTAGCTAGCTACAGTGATAGCAAATCAAAGAATCAACTTGACTGGCTGAGGCCTTGTACTTGAGCTAAGCAAAGACAAAAAGCACCAGAGGCAGCCATAAACTGGGAAGCGTGCAGTCACATCCACACATTCCAAGCACATTAAGTCAGAAGGAGCCAATACCTGAAGAGCATCACACTTGTGACAAAATTTACATTTGTATTGTTTGGTCATCCTGGTATCTATTGCTCTGATGACTTCTGTCTGCATCCTTAATTGTTTCTGTCGTCTTGTAGTTAGTTGTAATCAGTTAAATTGGTGGGGTATAATTGGATTATGTTACAATATGGTAGGATTTGTTATAGAATTATCTGGTAATACTTGTAAAAAAGTATTGGTTAAAAATATACTATAAAACCTGAGGTCCAACAGGAAGTAGGAGGAAGAAATGAAAAAGGGAATCACTGATGTAAAGGCTTGTCAACCCCAATAAACCGATTGTATTGCCTGCTACTAGACATTGGGCTTCTACCTCTGTTAGCAAACAAGAACTGCAGAAGGTGGGACCTCTAACAAGGTCAAGCATGGAAATCTTTTCTCAGAGGTAACTTGCTCAGAAGGTGATATTGTAGGAAACATGGTGTCTCAATGGAAATGGCAAATTTCATTCTTTTAACATAATGCATATAAAGTTTTCACTACACAAGGTGTACTATTTTACTTACAAGGTGTACTATTTTACTTATACTTACTTACTGTATATTTCATACGTAGTTATCTGAAAATCCCCGCAGTTCAAATGTTCCCTACTATTAAACATTGTGCTTTCTGCTTACACAACGTAACAGCACAAAGACTGGTTTTAAAATTTACAAGTGGCTATTTCCCCCCACTGGTGTCATTTTTAACACAAATGTAAATTTTATATTACATTTCCTATGATAACCAAAGGTCATTTTGTGGACAATGTGCATCTTTCATTCAAGTCAGAGTCCATGGCCATATGTTTCCGTCAGTTTCTCTGAGGGCAGACCTACACTAGAAGTGCTACATCAGCAGAGCTGCATCAATGCATTGTGCCACTACAGCATGTCTACTCAAGATGCTCTATGCCTATCAGGGCTGTCCTTTGGGTGAGAGGGAGAAGTCTCAGCACCAATCAGGCTCCAGTCTCCGACCCCGACCCGCCCCACCCCATGCTTTCGGCTTGCCCCCCCCAAGGGTGTCCTTGATACCTATCGAGAATGTTGTCCCTTTGGTATAATTATTCCACCTCCATGGGAGGTGGAAGCTACGTCAGCAGAAAAGCATCTCCTGCTGACATAGCGGTGGTATGGACAGCCCTGAGGTCACTAACTAGTATCACTCGTCGGGTGTCTTTTTCACACCCTTGAGTGATGTAAGTTAGGTTGACTTAAGTGGTAGTGCCCTGAGGGGAAAAAAAGAGTCAAGTCACTCTTGAGAAATATTGTGTTTTATTCAGTAACGATGTTACATGTCAGTTTTCTTGTCTTCAGAGACACAGCAGGTAAAATGGTTAACCGTGTGTTTTACAACCTAATTTCTCATGAGCAGGATTTCTAGAAATTCATCTGCCCCTCTACTGAGATGTATTAGTTTTATTTCTTATAGTCATTAGATATACTTCAAAGCTAAATCATCCTCCACCGCAGTTCTAACTCATAGGCTGCCAGTTTTGAGGACATATTCTGCTGAACATTGTAGCATGACTTAGTGTTTAGAATGGTGGCATAGTGACTTACAAAAATGTATCTACTCTTTGACAAGAAAGAAACCTTATTTAAAGTAACAAAACAAAAAACATCCATTCAGGGAAGGATGATACACTGTCTATCATTTCTGGGTGTTATAAAGAACAAAACAAATAACACTACTAATCATCCATAATGGCTTAAGTAGACTACATTTTCAAAGTATGCCTTTATAGAATACTACAATATTTTCATCAATTCACAGAGGCAAGAAGGAACCTTTAGCTTACCTAGTCTTACCTCCTGTATGTCACAGAGCATTAAAGTTCACTCAATTAAGGTATTAAGGTAATACGTTGTATTTGGCTAAAGTATATTTTCCAGAAATGCATCCAGTCTTGATCGGAAGAAATGGAGAATCCATAACATCCTTTGATTTTTTCCAATGGCTAGTCACCCTTATTATTAAAAAGTTGTACCTAATTTCTAATTTGAATTTGTTTGACTTCAGCTTCCAACCATGATTTCCCACTGCTAATTACTTTTGAGATCTGTCAGCTGGGACTCAATTGTTTCAATGTGTGCTCTATCAGAAGTTGTATGGTACCAACTTTATAGATGTATCTTTAGCAGCCACACTTGTAATTTCAAATAATAAAATTATGTTCGTTTGACAAGGCCTATTTTCCTTAAAATCATGGAGACTGGCATTAATCATATTTCTGTCATTTAATTTTTATCAAATGAATCTTTTATTAGCTTTTCCATTCTTTTGCCCAAGGTTTGTGTCAGGTTAAATGCCATCTCACTTGCCTTTTTTGAATATTGGCAAAAGCTCAAACCTTCCTTCCTGGCCATGCCTCTCTAGGTTTCTCCCTAGCAGGCTTAGTTACCCATCCAAGCCAGGGGCACAGCTGTTCCCCACTGCCTCCTCAGGACAGGGTCTAGCAGTACCTAATCAGTTCCATCAGCTCGGACTCCCTTCCCCTGCTTCCTGTGGCCCTGCTAATGCTCATTAGCCCAACCCAGGCACCAGGCTTGGGGGGAAGGAAACACAGGTGGCGGAAGCCCTAAGGGACTTGTTTCCCTCCACTCTTCCACAGTCAGATTTCTTTTTCTTCTGAATCACTTTGACAACATCCAACATTTTAGTGATATAAGGGATAAAAACCCTTCCAAATACAACTTCATAAAATAGAGAGAAACTTGTTAAAATCCGTTCTGATGCTAGAAAACCAACTAGCATAGACAGCAGGTCCAATTTCCTAAAAATTTCCCCTCTGCTCCTCCAGTAGACCCTGCCCTCTCAGCAACGCTGGATTTGCAGAAGTGCAAAGATCCATTGCTGTCAATGGTAAAATTCCTATTGCCTTCCGTGCGAGCACACTTAGGCCAATAGTGAGTGCTTGTTTAAATTACCAGCCTTCCGTCTTATACACTGAGAGTGGATAAATCCATTAAAGGAAAGTCTTTAAAACAAAAAACCTGATCCAGAGGTCAGAGCTGTTCACTCAATAAAAACACCCATATACTAAGTGGTAAAATACTTAACAGTAAAAAAAATATAATGATGAAGGCTAAGTCTATACAGACGGCGACAAATTTGCCGCCATCAGTTTGATCTCTCCAAATTGGTTGAGCTGTCAGTGAAGACCCATTCAATCAATCAGGAAATCGATCCCATAAGTCCATTCCTAAAAAAGCATAGTGCTGAGTTGAAGGGAGGGCATTTCCCTTTGACTCAGCGCAATGGAGACACCATGGTAAGCTGGCATCGGGAAGCAGAAGGGACATAAGCAAGTCATTTTATGTAGCTTGCCTATCTCCCTTTGACTACCGCTGAATTCCTCAGTGAGCGTAGACCTGGCCTAAATTTGCTGTTAAGGGAGATGCAAAATAAAGTTTCAGAGTAAGCAACTAGCTTAAGCTTCACTGACCAATAAACAATCGGCAAGGCACATCACAGCTCCATGCCTCAGTTTCCCCTCTCACATTTGATATGCCTTGCTTATTTCGCTTCTATTTCCTTCCAGCCAGGGATTCTCTCTTTCCATGTGTGTGTACAGGGTTTAGCACAATGGGGTCTGAGCATATTTGGCCCATCCGGGAGCTACCATAATAGAAATAACAATTTATGTTGTAATTATTCAACTTTTGGAATCATATACCTATTATAAGAAAGATTCATTATTGTTCATTTAGGAATACAATTTTAAAGGTCGATGCCACAAAACCATATGGTGGCATGCAAATAGGGATCAGCACAGGGCAGCAGACAAGGACCAAATTATCTGGGGGGTAGTGAGGAAGCTAAGTGTTTCAGCTGAGGAAAAGGTGCATTTTTATGGATGTTTCCATCCACTCATCTCAGAAAAAATGGCCATTTATGTTTTTATTTTTCCCAATTCTCATATAAAAGCAGGGATATTAGTTATAATCTACAAATGATGTAATGATAATTTCCAATATGTACATATGAAAGGGTTTTAAGTGCATTTAGGTTGAAAAAAGAATCACCAAGGACAAAACTTTACTATTCGGGCCTATTCCTACAGCCACTGATGTGAATGGAAGCCACTTTATATTAGGCACTTCAACAGTGCGTTCTGGCATCTCTGTAAATCCCAGGGGTTTCTTGTTTCTGAGGCTCTTGGAATTTGAAGGATAGACTTACGTCCTCCCAAGCCTTTTCCTGAAAAATAGATTTCTAACAGTGTTGACATTTAAACTGTTTTTTTAGAGCTGCCATTGAAAAGAATGGACAGAAATAAAATATTTTAACACATTATTGCTTGAAGAGCCTAACAAAATTATAAATGTTCTTGCTGACAAAATCTTATCCAAGTTGGAAAAGTATTGTTTATTGATACAAGCTGCATGGTCAATTGTTTTGACTTAGTTTTCCATGTGTAAGGAACCATATCAAGTAAAATTTCTCTGATTTTAATCAATATTCTTAGAATTTAGCAAGCTAGTATTATTCTGAAACATAATTATTGCAATATCTACCCTTTATTCTCTGGCAAAAAATAAGAAAAGCATACCTGTTTGAGTTTTAGTGTGAAATGCATACGGCCAGTACAGTGAAAAGAGTTACACCAGGTGTTAATCTGGCCTATGATCTTTTAGATTTTATTTCATTACAATAGAAGAGTTTGGTTTGCCTTTTAGACATGTAGTGCAATCTCTGCAGAGGGGCAAATGATGTTCTTTACAAAATGTTCCAAATGGGACTCACTCTCTTTACGGGCCTACCCATTTGTTTTAAAATGGATTGGAAAAGGTATTTCCTTAGGGAAAGGCCCATGTGTTTGCAATATCTTTGATGCAATGGTATATAGTTTGCTGCTTACACAAGATATTATTGCTGGTTAGTTATGAACTGTAATACATACAGTAAATGTCATTTTTCCTCACAGATAGATTAGGCAAAGAGTGACACACAGTACTTTGGTGTATTTTACCGCTGAAAGAAACAGCCTCTCGGAATGACCTTGCACAGCTGAATAGAAACACATTTCTGGCATTAACTAAGAAAAAACTCCAGGGAAGCATGTGGTGGCTTTGTAATTTTTTTTCTACCACTGGCACAGATGCAGGCGCTGCTACTGTGAAGGCAACAAAAGGGAGAGGGACAGAAAGAATAGAAAAAGACTGGCTTTAAGGCGGAAAAAAGATAATACAGAAGGAAACAATAATTAAAAGTGTACTGCATTGTTCAAAGTTTCATCATGAGAAAAGTGAGGAATAATTAAAGACCAGTGTAAAACTCCAGATTATTAACAGCTACATAAGCCTTGAGCAATGTACTGACAAGTCATAATATAATTGTAAGTCATATTGCGAGATGGTTTTGTCTCTGAAGTTACGCCTGCACAGTCCGCAGCCGTGAGTCTCCCAGCCTGAGTCGACAGATTTGGACTCTTGGGGATCACGCTAGTGCTCTAAAAATACCTGTTTAGACAGATCTTTGAAGTCCTGGCTCCAGCTGCAGCTCGTGCTCTGAATCCCGCCTCCCTTCCTAGGCTTCAGAGTCTAAGCTTATAGTCTGAACTGCACCTTCAAAACTCTGCCTACACAGATACTTACAAAGCATTAGAACAAGCCCTGAAAGGTACATGATGGCAAAGGTTCAATGATGGTTCTTATTGCCTTCTATGATTCATGATGGCAATCAGAAGGTAATTAAAAAGTGTTGGTTTAACATTTTACTAGGAGTTCACATATACATATTGCAATAGATAGAAAAATGATCTATGAGTGAACACATAACAATGAATCAAACTGCTGTGTAATCCTTTATATGGATACAAACTCATATGCATTATACATTTTGCCTAGATATGTTAATCTGTGACATGAAAAGAGAGATTCTAATTTAGGATGCATGATCCAGAGCAACATATGATGTGGTGAATTATATTTTTACTACACTTAAATGTCAGATTTATAATAAGCCTACTTCCACATCACCTTTCACCCCAATGTGCTTTACAAGGATTAGCTTACTCATCACTGAAATCCACCCAGTTTTGAGGTGAAATAAAGCAACTGGTTAATACTGAACAGCAAGTTAAGAAGAACAGTAAAACACAACATACAACTGAAGCTGCTAGCATAATTTAGTTAGGGAAAAATACAATTACTGAGGTTTGAATTTGGTCAATAGTCCAGGACACCAAGGATAGAATCTTAAAACGTCTGTGGAAAATACTATAGGATCTTTGATAACCATGTGGGGTCAGGACCATCTCTGTCACCTGAAGGAGACTGGCCTAATATTGCATGGAAGCATTCTTTCAGTACAGATGAGAGAAAAGAATGCCAACCACTTTGAAGAGTTAGCTCTTCCTCCTGCAAGACCTACAATGGATGTTAGACGTCTCCCATCTAGGATCTGTACAGAGCCATCTGGACTATGTGTGGCTTGGAAAAGCTGACAAGACAGCAGCGCGAATTGTTGTAGATGTAGCTGCAAAATTAAACTGAGACACCCGATTACCTTCTGGTTTTAAGAAGGATAAGTTTCAAGAGCGCAGTAACTGACATACTGAGACACAACAGAGTCCTGTGGCACTTTTAAAGACTAACAGATTTATTTATCGCATGAGCTTTTGTGGGAGAAAATCCCACTTCGTCAGTCTGACGAAGTGGGATTTTCTCCCACGAAAGCTCATGCGATAAATAAATCTGTTAGTCTTTAAAAGTGCCACAGGACTCTGTTGTCTTTCTACAATAGACTAACACAGCTACCCCTTTGGAATTTGACATACTGAGAGACATTGAATGAGATGGTAAAATGAATACAGGTTAATTCTATCTTCTACAGTGGACACATTCATAGCAAAATGTGTCTCTATTCAGTCAGTGGGCATGGTGGAAGCCACACTGCTAGACATGCTTAGAATGGGTGTGCACTACCAAATGTATTCTAGAGTATTATTTTGTACAGGAGGTAGGATGGAAAGATTATTTTGTAGGTCTTGTCCATCTGTACCTTCTATGACTGGGTAAATATGAGCTTCATGTAGAAAGAAACAAGGGAAATAATTTTAATAGCTGGGTGAAATGTTTCAAGTTTTGGAAATTTCATTGATACTTTTTTCTAACCAGTTTATACAGCTGATGGAAGACTTCAGAAACTGATTAAATATTTTTCATGAAAAACTGAAAATATCTTTTGTGATAATGGGTACCATTTTGATCATCTCCTAAGTTTTAGGATTTTTTGTTATTTTAAATTATGACTGGTTTAAAAAAGAAGCCATTTATTTTGGACAGTATGTCATCTTAAACTGGCTTCTTCACGGACATCACTGTTATTAATAATTATGCATATCTTGATAGCACCTAGAGACTCCGATCAATCAGGGTCCCCAGTGAACCATATGATAAAAAAGACACTTGTTAACAAAACTAATAGTTTACCTGACTGAAATGACACTGACCCACACATTTCCCATAAATAGTCACAGCTATGTCCACTTCCCTGCCATATTTAAGTGATATTTCATTAGTCATGTAATGCTAGATTTACACCCGTTCTTCTATACTATACTTATAAGGACTCAATCCAGTGCCCAATGAAGTGCCCACTCCCATTAATTTCAATGTACATTGGCTCTTGCTTAGAATCCTCAAAAAGTTCAATTATAGAACTGGATGCACTCTTTAAGGCTTAAACCTTTTTATTGCTATCTAATTCATTATGTCTAATGTGGAGTACAGGAGAATAATTAGTGTTTCACGGGGCTGACACTTCTGCAGATGCATTCACCCTCCACCAATCCAGAGCTGTGTGGCAATGTAATGACTGTCTCCAGCTCACCCAAGAATATTCGGAAATTCTACTGAAAGCAACTTAATTACAATAAAAAATAATGATAGCTGAAAATAGAGTAGAAGGAAATATAGCAATCTATAATATGTTTGCCTTGATTAATACAATAAGCATTGTGATAAATTACCTAATCATGCAAGCATAACATGAAGACTGGTTTTCATATGCTCAACATATTAGAAGTAACCATTTTCTTTTCCATGCTATTTATTATTCTTTCAATTTGCAAAAGACGGTGTCATTAAATCCTTTTATCAGTTTTAATTGCTCACATATCTAATATCTAAATGTCTGATATAGTGTTTCTTTTTCTACATTGCTGTGGCTCACTATTAAAATGTTCTTTCAAAGCCTTCCTGAGACATATAGCTCCTCGTTAAGCTATTCTAATGGTCATTGTATCTGGCTGTTCAAATTCAACAGAGAGCTGCTCCACCTCTGCCCACCCCTTTAGCTTTACAGATATTATGCAGGACACGTCAGGCAGCTATAGCCATTGGGATATTTTTCTCACTGAGGTCCAATCTTATAATTAAACAACACCAGTGATCCTTCAAATAACCCAAAACCCATTCAACTGTCATTCTGCACCTGATCTTATAAGTGAAGTGCTCCTTGATGCTTTCAAGGTTGCCATGTATAGCTTCATGAGCAAGGGGAAAGCTGGGTCCCTCAGCATTGCTATTGTTATTTCAACATCCCCAGTAGTAATCCACTGGTCACAAAAGAAAGTCCCTGCATGTAGCTCTCTGAACACTCTTATGTTCTTAAAGATACTCACCTGATCCACATTCTCTGATCAGCCCACACTGATGTCAATAAAACATCTCCGGTGATCTACCTGTGCTTGCATTACCATAGAAAACTAGCCCTTTTGGTGGATGTATTCTGTGGCAGGGTGGTCTTATACTAGGGATACGCATACTATCTATTGTCCCACAGGAGATCAGGAAGCCCATTACTGCAAAATCATCCAGTATATCTTGCACATTTCCCAGAGGCACAGTTCAAAGAGTCAGGAGGCAATTAATGGCCCTGCACACTTGAATGACAACAGTCCCTGCAGTTGAAGTTTCCACAGAGTAATCACCACTCACTTCTCAAATGTCAGGGTAGCTCTCACTTTGGTGTCCCCTGCACTGGACAGCAGGTATGAGTTCAGCATGTAGAACTGGTAATGTGGCCTTCCACATCAGAAAGTTCTGCAACCATTGCTCATCATCCCAAATCTGAATGCATGGCAATGCAATCCCAGCAGCCAGTGCTTTTTTCTGAGGCCCAGAACTGGCAATCAGCGATTTCCAGATGCTCCATGAATGCCACCAACATCCTTGAATTGTTGCTTTTTATGTCCTACAGCAATCTAGCCTTCAAGGAATCATCAAATATTGCAGGACCAGGCACCCTGTCATGAGCCTTCCAAGCACAATCGTACAGAGCTATGCAGGTTCCATGCTTCTGTTAAAGATGGTAGTCAGCCAGTTGTGGAGATTATGAGAAAGTGCAAAACATTATGGGATGCAGATGAAATTATGGGATGGAGAGCACTGCATTATGAGTAATTGACCCTGAGCTCCTGGCTACCCCTGCTCAACTCATTTTGGTCTCATGAGGAATTGTAAAAACTTCCTAAAACAATTCATGCTGGATGGTGGCAAGATACACAGTGGTGTATGTACCCACAGTGCACTGCACTCGGCATTGATACAAGTGCTTCTGGGTGAGGACATGTATCTTTGACACAGAGAGCATAGCGTGCACATGCATAAGTGATGTAATAATGGATACATCTGTATGCTAACATAACATTGATCAAAATAATTTTGTAGTGTATACATGGACTGAGTAAAAAGTCTAAGGATTTAACTCTGCACACACAGAAAATTCACCACATAATGCAAAGGTCTGTTCATTGACGGTAAATATACAATTAAAGAACGGATTTATGCTGACTAGATATATTGAAATCAAATTCCAAAGGGGTAGCCGTGTTAGTCTATTGTAGAAAGACAACAGAGTCTTGTGGCACTTTTAAAGACTAACAGATTTATTAATCGCATGAGCTTTCGTGGGAGAAAATCCCACTTCGTCAGACGCGATTAATAAATCTGTTAGTCTTTAAAAGTGCCACAAGACTCTGTTGTCTAGATATATTGGTTCACACTGTAGCTGGTGTAAATCAACACAGCTTCACTGAATCTAAGTTTATGCTAACACTGGATCAGTTCTTTTAGTTACTGGAGGCACTGGAAGAATAGATATTGCTGGGAGAAGTGAACTATTGGCTTTTTCATCTCCCCTTGAAGCTCTGAAGAAAAATCATATGGAAGTGTATTCCACGACTGATTTCTTGTGACTGTAGGAAAACAGGTATTGATGGAATGGAGTCTTTCCTGTACTCCAGTGCTAGATTTCTTTTTCTTTCTCAAAGCACATAATGATATTTTTATATAAAATAAGCATAGAGCCTTTTTTTAGATACAATTGCCCTTGATCCCCACAAGCAATTTCCAGAGATGTCAAGAGAAGCTATGCAAATTGATCAAGGACATATTATCTTCCAAACTGATCATTGCTGTAGCAACAGATAAACGTAATATAAGAAAGATAGGACAGGCAGAAATTATGTTTTTATTCAGACTGACAGTGACATTGCATTATCATCTTTCAACAGCAAACACACTAACGTCCCATCCTGTAAATACTTTCATTATTTTTTGCTAATATATCCTGAATTATGACCCTCCTATTTTATTGCATTAGGATAAGCAAACAATCTGATGTGACTGAAATCTGCTAATCCAATATGATGAAATCAAATGATGTGACTGAAAAAGCTCCACTAAAATGCTCCTCAAAGTTTTGATAAACTCACGTATGCTTTTCCCTACAAATTTTAACTACTTTTCACACGATAAAATTTGGATCATTGTTTTGTGTGTACAATATGGTACTTTTCCAGGATAAATTCTTCTGGTCTGCAGATTTATTTATTTTAAATATTTATTTGATGGTGTGTAGAAGTCAAAGCATCTATAGCTCCTTCTGACTCAGTTTGTAATAATCCAACTGCTTGTAACAATTTCAGTCTAATTTTTACACCAAAGTGGATATGGATCCTTACTATCACCCAAACACATGGAAACTTATGATGTAAATTCTGATCTTCATAAGTTTCCTTTGTCATCAACATGCAATCTTTTCTGATTCACAGCACATCACATGCTGTGTTATTTGTACTTGGTTATTAATCATTGGCACAGATATAGCAGATAGGGCCACATTTTCAAACACATACATGCAAAATATGCACTCCTGGGCACAAAGAGCAGTAAATTCTGTATGCACCATCCTTACCCATTTGTGCTTACACATTTCTGTGGTCACAGTTTGCACACACCTATTTTTAAAAATGTGATTCGTTGTGCAACTCTCACAGATAGTGGAATATGGTATCAAAATAAATGTGTTAATGATTCTTGACTACCTTATCTCCCCAGGTGTGTTATGTAACTGAATATTTCATACATTGATATATTAACAACAGAGTGACACTTTATGATAATCAACTGACTAAAATGTTGCTCAGTATTTAAATACAATTTCTTTTAGTCAGACTGGCATAAAAACTTCCTTGCCTCCAGTTCCCGAGGGGATGTTGAAGAAATTGATTCTGATATTTTGGGGGAAGATTTAAACTTAGCATAATTCAAGTAATTAAACCAACCTTCTACTTTCTCAGTGGCAAAACTAGATAATAAATGAAGTGACTCCACAGACTAAACTTTGTAATTTATCAAGCCCCTGTTGCTTTAAAAGTGAGTCTTTGAAATATGCACAAGGCAAGTTCAGATTACATCCTCATTTTCATTGACTTTTCAAAGGAAGAAAAACACAGCATGAATCGGATTTGATTTTCTGTTTTTCATTGGTTAGTGAGTATTGGTTTTTTCACCTTCTGACCTCAAATGAAGTTTTATGCCAAGGGAGTTTTCAACTCCCAAAGCACAGAATTAAGAAAAGCTTCCTGCCTGTCGTAGGGTTTTTAGTCCAGCTCCTTAATGAGCTGCCATTTTGTCCACTTCTTTATATCATATGCTCCTTTCATAAGGCTAAACAGTAGCTGTAGCACACACAAAAATTTCTGCTAAATAAATAAATAGAGATGTCTAAAATGCTCTGTCTGCCATCTGTCAAAACCTTCCTGCACCTCTACAACTCCTTGCATCCTTGTTTTGGCCTTCAGGGTTATTATAGCATAACCAGCAATCCCCTCTGTGCTTGCTTAATCTGAGTCAAGAGGGGGCATGAGTTTTCATGGAGTGGAACCCACTTCAGCAGATGCATCTGATGAACTGGGTTCCAGTCCACAAAAGCTTATGCACACCCCTCCACCTCCCAAATTTTTTCATTAGTCTCTCAGGTGCCACAGAACTCCTTGTTATTTTTGCATGTCTTGTGTGTCACTATACAGCATAACCCTATATCTCAGTCTACAAATTACAGAACCAGCAAGTTATACAATCTGTGGTCAATTTTTATTCCAAGTAAATGATCTCCTCTGTGCTTATTAAACCAGAATTCTGGCTCTTGTCTATGAGTGATATTAACCACAAAATAGTGATTTAACCACTTTAAATGGCTAAGTTTAATGGTATTCTGAAATGGACTCCAACACTGATTGCACCAGACTCATTTATTTTCCTAGTCTATGTTGGGATATCATGGATGAGAACTGAGGGTGGAATAAAATTAGATTCCCAATCCACACCACACACATACCCAAATACAATAACTCTAAGAGTATTGTAGACATATAGGCTATGTCTACACTTGTTCAAGTAAGTCGACTTTGCTAAGTTGACTTAACAAAGTCGACTTAGCATGTCTACACTATAAATTTAGGTCGACTTAAAGTCGACTTTTTCAAATCAATTTAGAGCGTCCACACTGGACGCCTAAGTCGACCTGTAGAGGCTAGGTGGACCTGGGAGTGGTGCATGGTGGAAGGGGTGCACCTCTCGGGTGCCCCTCTTCCCCGGGCACCCCTTCCAAAGTTTATGAATATTTACTAGTGTAGACATGTTACGATTAGTGTAGACATGTTTACTAGTTTATGAATATTTACTAGTGTAATGGCGAACTAACTAATTCGAACTAATTTTAGTAAGTGTAGACATAGCCCTTGGTAATTTCTTTGAACTGATGTTCCACTATACAGGAAGTCTCTACATTATCTTTATTAGATAGAGATATCAGTTAAACATTTATTGTACCAAACTTCTTTATTACCAAAACCTAATACATTGAAAACAGATTTTACTTGATGAATTATATTCACTTTTGAAGCATACTTACAAAATGACTTCATCCATAAATCAAATATTTTTCAAATTGTAAATAAGTCAACTTCTTTTTTCCTCACTGCATTTTTTTTTATTAGTAACCAGTAACTATATTGATCAGAATTACAGATGGCCTGCAGTATTCTGGTGCAAGAGATATATGTGCACACAGATAATCTCACTTACAAGAATTGTGATGTGTTTTCTAGTCTCCCTCAGTGTGGCTAGATACATTACAAATCAGTCACCAATGTCCTGTTTTAGTGATACTGAAACAAATGGCCATCAACACTTCAAGGAAGAAGAATATGCTAAGGACAGTTTGGGTGAGAATTTTAAAGGCATTTGAGTAGCTAAATATGCAGATAGGTTCCCCGTTTGACTTTCAAAAGTGCCTGGGCCCCTAATTCCCTTTGAAAATTAAAAATGGTTTAATTTGCTGCAGTTTTTTAAGAGGCATAAATAGTTCACTGGGCCACTGAAAGATTTAGGGAGATTTCCCACACGGTATTGATCCCACATATAAAATACCGAAAAGACATAAACCTCAAACAAAAAGATTATTTTACTATTTTAATGCCATTTTGCCAGTTCACATGGTTTTGCCAGTTTTCAGGAGTCAAACTGAACTGAGTGCGCCTATTTTCATTTTGTTTTATATTCACACACAACACACAGGCATATGACACACACCTTGGAAAATAATTCTATTTAACTTATTGAATCAGCATTTTAATTTTAGGCCATTGTCTTGTGAGGTAGAACGAAGCTACAAATTGTCTTTGTCTTCCTTATCTAGTCATTTGTTATGATGATGATGAGCTACCTTAGGAGGATTCTAGCCAGTGAATCTGAAAGCAGCAACAGAGAACCTGATGAGCAAAACAATGAGCTGTAGTCAGATATCCTTCACTGCCATGAAAATCCCAAGAGGGCCCAGCATCCATTTACTGAGAGTGACTGATGCATACATCTAAATATAGCATAAATCAAACACCCCTCATCTTACAAGTATTCATATTTACTTCATGTGTTATTATCACCCAAAGTGACAACACCATCTTCAAAGGTATTCAAAATTGACAGCATTCACTCTGTTAACAAATTTCACAGAGTCCATCTTTTTATGGAAATTCAATATTCCTCTGTTATTGCTTTTCTAACAATATTTCTTCCAAAATATTCTAAGTGAATTAGCTCAGCAGAAAGGCATTTACTGACCATAATCATAGTATATTTTGTAAGCATTGGGGCAGAAGTGCACATTATACCTCTCATATCTGGGCAATTTAGTATATCTGAATTGATATGAAAACTTCCCTCCTGCAATCATACATTTTCATTTTATATTGCAACCATTGGTATATTGCCATAGGCAATAATGGTATGTAGCTGAGGAACATATATATATATATATATATATATATATATATATATATATATATATATATATATATATATATTTGAATTTAGTAAGATGCAGTAGTGCAATGAAATGCTGTTTGGTATTTTCTGATATATACAATAAAGAAATTGGAAAGTACAATTTCCCCTTGGGGGTCTCAACAGAGTCTGTAAAGCCTTGCAGAGAATCAAGGGAAATATTCCTAACAAGACATTGTTTTCTACTATTTTCTGCACCAAGAGACCTATGCTATATGCAGATACAAGCAAAAAAATCAGATTTTTCTACTGGCTTACACACACGTTTATATTATGAGTGTTTATGTTGCTGTTATTGAAAACTTTTGTTTATGCGCATTGCTTGCCATCTACTGGATTCCTGTCACATCCATCACTGACACTATCACAGTCTTGTTTAAGCAACTATAGGATGAAGACCCACTGCAGAATGAAATCCGTGATTTCTTTTTAAGCACAATTCAACAATAAGTAGGCATTCACTGTTGAAAGCTACATATAATGTGTCATAAATCCATATGGAATATAAGCAAAAATATCCATTACAAACATGACCAGGCTTCTCTATCTAAAGCTATCAGTTCTTCTTACAACTTTTTACATTGATATCTTTTACTATATTTCCATCAAGCTGCATGCATAAGACCATAAATAGTCATCAAATACTGTGGTGCCAATCCTCAGCTAGCATAAGTTCTTATGGTTCCACTAAAGTCAATGGAAGTATGACAGTACACACAGGTAAAAAAGTCGATCCACTGAACTTCAGTAGAGATCCCAAGACAACACTGATAAAGTTCCACTTTTATATTATATGAAATGCTTTTTGTTTGAGTTTAAATTACATATGCACTTGATATCTTGCATTATTTGATTGCTTACATAGCCACAACAAGTATGTTCATGTTAACGTAACAAATTCTATCTTCATTAATATGGTCCTATAAAATTAAGGATCATGGGCTATGTCTACACTGGCAAGTTAGTTTGAATTAAGGAAGTTTAATTTGAACTAACTAAAGCCATGGCTACACTAGGCTTTAATTAGTTCGAACTAAGGGCTTCCTTAATTCGAACTAATAACTTCGAAAAGGGTATTAGAAGTAAGGGTTAATTCGAACTAACTAGATCAAATTAACCAATGTGGCCATGTTAGTTCGAACTAATGTCTTAGTTCGAACTAACCGGCCCATTGAAATCAATGGAGATGGCTAATTCGAACTAAGCAAGTGCCATTCATGGCACTTGCTTAGTTTGAACTAATTTTTCTAGTTTGAATTAAGCTAATTCAAACTAACTAATTCGAACTAATTTTAGTAAGTGTAGACATAGCCATGGATTTTAATTCATTGCAAAAAAAAAAAGAGGTTGAACAACTGGGTGGAAAAGTCAGCAAGTACACACACGAGTGGGTGGTTATAATAATTAGTACTTTTATAATACTTCCTAGTTTTAAGCATATATACTCTCCATATAATAGCTGAATTGGGGGAACACTAGCTATTGTATAATAAACAGTCTCACAGGATGACTAAAGCACCGTATAAATCAACACTTACGCTTTATACAACTTCTCTGGAGAGCTTGAGAAAAAGAAATTCATGTAAGTCCTCAATTGATTTAAGGGCCAGATATAGCAGAAAATGCATCATAGTAAAAGAGGTACTGTATGGAGTGCTAATAATGCATTTGTACTGCATTGTATTCTGTATTTGTGTGCATATTTGAAAGCAGCAGAAGTGTCAGAAGATTCCACTTATATATATATGAGTAGCCAAGACTATACAAAGAAACATTTAATTCTTCCATATAGATAAATTAAATTGAAAAGCTATGCAGAAATAATATTAATGTGACACAAAATGCAATAAAACACAGAAAATATAAAGTCAAACTCCTAGACAGTATTCTCATGGTTGTGTCTCCTATATATTATTCTCTTGGTTGTAGTCTCTCAGTTGTCTATATGTAACTTGTGTGTCTGTGCGCACACACGTTGCTCTCTGACCTCAGCTGATTCCATTACGGAGAAATAAATTTTAAAAGAGACCAAATCCTGACTTAAAGAAGAAAGGACAAGATTAATGTGTCTGATTCAACTCACCAACCTGCTGCAGCATCCTCCACCCTGGCACTGCAACGCTGATCCTGCTCAGTGAGGAAGGCAAGCTGGAGAATAAGTCCCTCGCTGAACTCACCCCACAGTGGCGGTTCCTATGCCACTGGACTGGCCCATCTCCCTGCTCCTGGCACGGAAACCTAATGAATTGGGTCACAGTGCCAGACGGCAACTGGACCAAACTAGAGTGGTGATGTGATCCGGTCCATCAGGTCGCGATGCCTGGAGTGAGGAAGTGGGCCGAGTCTTCAGGAACAGGAGCCACTGCTGCTGGATGAGTGTGCGGAGGCTTGCTCTCCAACCACGCTCCACCACTCTGGACCTCCCCCTACACCAGAAGGAAGACATGTATGTATGAAAATTGCAAGGTGCAATCCAGACAGGTGAGGAGCTGTCACCACATGCCCTGTAGCATGGGCTGCCTCTCAATGCTTTGCTGCTGTAGCTCCCAACCTGGATCTTGACAAACAGCCGGCAGGTCACAGCCTGAGTGTACATGTACCACCACAGCAGCCTGTGAGCAATCACCAGCCACACATTGGTTTCCAGAAGCCTTGGTTACTACTTGCAGGAGAACCCCAACATACTCCTGACCTCCAAAATGTGGTTTTGCACTGTCCAGCCCTGTCCTGTCCAGATATATAACAACTGTTGTCTTTCTAAGGGGATCAACATAAAACCGTCTGTTGCCTTGAATGAAGTTATCCAAACAATTCACAAATGTATTTACCTACAATGAGATAGATGTTTAGTGATTGAAAATGAGGCATTCAAGTGAAAAATGGTTACAAAAAAAATAAAGATAAAATGCTTTCTAAATTTAAACTAGATTTAGTTTAAGAGGAAGTCCCTTGCCACATTTGTGCAGTAACACTGATGAGTAATTCTCAGGCCAGGATGTGCCCACCAAGTCCAACTGTTCTTTCTTTTGTCAGCTGATGAGAGAGAGATGGGTAGGGAGAGAACTTGGTGGATTTTTGCCCCTCACTTTTATAGTTCAGTCACACTTGACACCAATGATCTCCCGTTAAAGCTCTTTCCAGTTAACAGCTAGGAGACATGGTGTCTGGCAGGAGAGAGTTTTCATGCTGTTGTTCAACATGATCTAGCTCAATCTGTTGCCCCTTTTCCTTACCAAAAAATGGCTACTTTATAGTTGATGGCCATCAGCTTTGAAGACACCTGGCTGGAGGTGTTAACCTGTCCTCTGCCTTTGCAAAACAGGTTTACCCACTCTCCAGACCCCTCTGGTAAACACGCTTAGTCATAATTTCATTTTATGTTCATAACTTTACTTACATTACTGACCATACATTCACCATGATATTACTGACCAGCAAGCTATTAGTTTTCAAACCATATCTTCCAAGGCATGCTATACAAAGATTATTACAGTAGCGTGTAAGGCATAAAAACGGGTATATTCCATCACAGTATGTTTGCCTGGTTTTTTGCACCCTTGATGCCAGGGTTTCTCTGAGTGCCATTCAATCCATGAAACCCCACTAAAGCTGTCACTGATTAACATCAAATATATTTATTCTTCTCTATAATCTCTTTATTTCTTGCCTGAAGCACTGCCATCACGCCCATTCAGCAACTATTGAGACTGTTGAGAAGTGTTATATGGAGTTTGCTGTCTCACTGTGGTTATTATTCCACTCACATACAGGGGATATGGGAGCTGTCCTGTAGAAAAAAAGGGAATCTAAAGTGTGAGCTGAGTAATCTGGAGAGAGAAACTGTAGGAGAAGCTGTAATACAGTCCATCTCACCATTTCGGTACCTTCTGCTGGTTACCTGAGGAATCAGGTCTCAGTCAGGCAAACACTCCTCTCTATGCTGTCTCGCACTCAGTTCTATCTGTGCTCTGCCACTCACCACCATTCATGGGATTCTGCAGTCCATTCTAGTCACTTCCCACTGTGGTCACTGCAATCCTGCTACCAATCCTATGGCATTTGGGGATACAGAGGGGACCCAGGCCTGCCCAGTACTTTGGGTCCTGGACCAAGGACCCTATATATTTGGCAGCCCCCCACAACAACCTTCCACCATGCTTTCTGCACAACTCCTCTGTCAATTTCCACAGGTTACTTCCCTTCAGCCCCAGTATCTTCTCTGCCTTTGCATCAAGGCTTTTGGCTCTGCTGAGTCCTGGCAACTAAGGTTGCTCTGCTCTGTCCAGGGTACTACAGCCCTTACCCTTTGAACTTCTGAGAGGCACGGCCCTCGCTCTGCTCTGCAGCTCCCTTATATGCTGGCCTCCTGGGCCCTGATTGGCTGCAACACACCTCCTTCCTATTGGCTGCCTCTCATGACACCTTTCCAAGGGCCCTCTTAACCTTTTCCTGGCCAGTGATGGGAAGGCACCCTGTCACAGAAGCCTATCTTCAAGAGAAAGCTTGAGCTGAAATTTATATTACTATTAATTTCTGTGTTTAAAAAAAAAATCCCAGGAAATGGGTGAGTTTGAACTCTGCAAATTATGTGAAGTTTGGGAATGATACATGCTCACATGCACTCACCAATGTTGCAGAATTAGTTATTTAATCATTAGTTCCTTTTATTCTTGAACATTTATTTTGATAATATGTTGGCTAGTGAGAAGGAATGTGGGTAAGGGGCATTGTGGAAACATGTGCCCTCTACTATCCTCTCAATTAAATTACCCTCTTGTAGGCATACTTAGAGTTGCCAGGATGAATTCAATACGCTCTGTCATGGTAACACAGCTCAATGAATAAGAAATTATACTTTTTGAATTGTAAACTAGATTTCATTCCTGCCCTTTCCATGAAGTTTTATGTAGCCACATTGGGTAGCAAAGTAACAACCATCAACTTCTAAGGGTCCCAGGAATTGTTAACAGCTTAAAATTTACACTATACATTGACAGATAGATAAACGTTTTGGTGCCATGCTAAAACCCTCTCTCCATTTATCACAGCTGTTCTGACTACAGATAGAAGGGAATGTACAGAATGGACACATGATGGATATATACATCTTTATTTCTCAGCAACCATAATTTGGAACCACATTTTGGGATCAAGGAGCATTGGGGCTACCAAATCTCCTTCACAATGACACTCCTCTCGCAACAACTACAATGGAGTTAATGGAAGCTACCCAATAGAGGTACGCTCCATTCTAATTTTCTTTCCTTCACATTCTAATCTATTTTCTCATTTCCTTCAACCATTTTGGACTATTCTCAACTCTCTTTTTATCTTACTCAGTTCTGATTCTTTTATTAGATCCCAGTATATTTCATTGATTGCCTCTTAGCTTACATTGTGTTGCACATATCTTCCTTCCCTATCATACTATAAAATCACCCCCCAATAGAAGTATTATGTTTTACAAAAAAGTTATGACTGATGATGATAGATCATCTCAACTGGACCTTGCATCAGCAATAAAGGGCCAGTATATTGAAACCATCAAGATTACGCACAATCAATTAGGGATTCAAGGACTATTACCAGCATTAAGAGCAAGTACAGTATGTCCCTGCTTTAGTGGTGAATCTTTGCGAATTCCCCATTCCGTACAAGCTCTACAATAACAAAGGGTTCAAACTATTCTATTCCCATTTTCAGCAGCTGAACAAGACAGGAAGGGCAAGAACCTTTTCCAGAGACCTGGGGCTTTTCCCGTCCTAGAGGATTTCCCTCTTTTAGGCAGCCTGAGTTTCTGCTTTGTTTATGAACAAATTCTAAGATCAGCTCTGGGACAAAAACCCTTACATTGGTACTATATTTAAGGTGCTAAATAGACAAAGCATGAATGGCAGTGAAAAAGAAGGCAACAAAGGGTCAAGAGTAATACCAAGGCTTCTAAATGTTTTCTGATATAAAATTCATTCCACATTAAACTGCAAACAGAAGAGCTCACCTTCTTTGCTCTGTGTCTTCGGGTGTCTAGTAGTGAATTGCTCTCAAGGATTTATCCATACAATCAATTTCTTACAAACAGAAATGAATACCCATCAGCTAACTGGACAACATCCTGACTGAGAAACCAAGATTGGTGGGAAATCTGATAGATTTTTGAAATTTCCTGTTTCAAATGACAAAAAAGCTAATGCGGTTTCTTGAACAAATACTGTGGGTTTGCATTAGAACATAGTAAAAAGGATTTTCCATCAAGTTTGGATGGGGGGAGAGAGAATTTAGTCGGTGGTGTATTTATGCCAGGGCTCAGTTTTGCTCCTCGTCTCTCAGGTTCAAATCCTGGACAAATCAATTCTTCTTTCTTTTAAGTAGATAACCAGACTATGGTGTAGTTTACTGTATCTCTTACCCTTCATGAGACCAAATGTATACTTTATTGCCCCAATCAGCAAAGAAGTTAAGGAGTTGCTTAAGTCCAATTGACTTGAAAAGCTAAGCACATTTTAAGCACTTTGCAGAATCTGGTGCGGGAACATTAGAAGGACCTATAATGTGTAATATTGGAGTAGGGTGTCATCAGCTTTTCACAAAAACGTTCCACTTCCTTTTTCTGGACAGCATATAGCTCCTTATATCCCACCACCCCAGAAGCTTTCCACTGGTTTATAGTTGTCTAAAAATAAACAATCTTTGTTAAGTTACAATTAAGGCTGTCAAGGGCAAGTCAAGAGAAAATCTATAATTAAATATATCCTTTAAAAGACCCAATCATTATACAATATAGAACTCACAACATAAGGTCATGTAAATAATTACTACGCTGATCTTAAACACTCAATATATGCATATACACTGCTAACCAGAAAACTACTCTTTAACTATCCCCAAAATAATTTCACCAACCCTTGAAATAAACACATTTAAACGAAGAAATTTCTTAGACAACTTGTGGTATTGAGACTTATGCCTTTAAGAGCTAAGCTTTCCAGACAGAGAATCTGGATCAGCCCCTATGAAGTTCTTGTTGACTTTGTTGTTATTCACAGCTAGGAAGTAGGGGCCAGGACACAGAGTAAAGCATAACTTTTGAAGACACTTTAAGCACTGAGGGATAGATCCAGAAAGGGGACGTAGGCTAAGCACTGAAGTACCTAACTTTAGGAACTCTGCCATTCAGTGGAATCCTCAGCGTTTACGTACCAATGCTCCATAGTCAATGCATGGGGAGAATTTGGTGTCTAAGGCCTGGTCTATACCACAGAGTTAGGTCAACATAAGAAGCTTATGTCAACCTAACTCTGTAAGAATCGACATTAAAATGTAGCTCCCACCATTGTAACTTGCCCAGTACAGAGACTTAACTCCTCCTCCTCCACAAGAGGCATAGCACTTATGTTAATATACTTTAGCCAATACAATGTCAGTGTGGACTTTGTGTTGCTTACAGGACTATTGCTGCCTGTCAGAAACCACCCCACAATGCCCCCCACTGATAGTTAAATTGGTGCAGGCATTTCTGGTGAGAACGCACATTGCCGACACAAGGAGCATAATGTGGACATGTAAAACTGATTCAATTACCACAGTGACTGTACGGTGATGTAATTTAGGTCAATTTTCTTTTATAATGTAGACTTACTCTAAGAATGGGATTCACAAAAGCTAGCATACTGAGCAGGGAACTGCTAAGTTTGCCAGTAGGGAAGCAACATGGGCTATGTCTACACTTGGTAATTTAAGTCGACTTTAACTAAGTCGACTTAGTGTGTCTACACTTAAAAATAACGTCCACACTGGATGCCTAGGTCGACTTCTAGGAGCTTAGGGGGACCTAGGGGAGGTCCACGGGGGCAGGGGGGCACCCCTTGCCCAATGCCAGGGGGCTCAGCCTTTGCCCCATTGTACCTAGGTACAATGGGGCAAAGGGGGACAGGGACCCTGGCAGGGCATAGGGGCAGGGTGGGCAGTGCTCTGCCCTGCCCTGTGGGGGGGGCATGCCAGGCTCCCCTTGTGCGCCCCCCCCCGGCAGGGAGGGCACTGGTGTAGCCCTGGGCTAGCCCTAAGTCTACTTAGGGCTACCCCACGTCTACACTGGCTTAAGTTGACTCTAGGGAGTCGAGTTAAGCCTTAGGTCTAGTTGAAAGATGGTGATATAAAGTCGACTTAATTTTAATTAAGTCGACTTTATTTTCCTTAAGTCGACTTAAGCAAGCTACTTAAGTTGACTTAAGGAAAGTGTAGTGTAGATGCAGGGTAAATTAAATCGACTTAAGCAAACTTAAGTCGACTTAATTTAGCAGTGTAGACGCAGCCCTGGAGAGGTGTAGGGCTTATGCCCTACTTCTTGAAATAACTTAGGCATTTAAACCAGCTCTGGACTTTTTCACAAAAAAGAATTAGGAGGAGGTTCCTTTATGCAAAATAAATTACCCAGCAAGGAAGGAGGAGACCCAGATTCAAACCCCCACTCTGATTCAGAGCAAGAACTTGAACACGGGTCTGCCACTTTCTAGCTCACTACCCTATGAAATAGTTGACTGGGCAATGATCAAAAGCAAGAGACTGATTCTATAGCTAACTGGTTAGGGAACTCACCTGGGAGACTCAGGATGCAATTACTACACCAATGAATATTTAAGTATTTCATACCAAGTGGAACAGCTTCAACAGGAGAGACTAGAGGAAACTCAAATTGGAATTACCAATAGCCTGATGATTAAGGCACTCACTTTCGTAAAGGGAGACCTGAGTTCAAGTCTCCTCTCTATATCAGGCAGAAGGAAGACCTGAACCTGGCTCTTTCACATTCTGGGTGAATTATCTAGTCACTGGCCTATATAGGAGGCCCTAGCACCTCCTCGAGCTCTATTTTACTAGGGTGTGCGGGGGAGGGCTGGCCCAGTGGGCATGCTCTTAGGTGTCCTCTAAGTAAACCTGACAAAAGGACGGACAATTTCTATCTGCCAAAGTCTGTAACGTTTGTGTGAATAAGGTGAAATGAGAGGTGGCAAAGCCCCAGAAAACAGTGTATCAGGGAATGAAATTCTCTCAACAGGACTGATAGGAATGGCTACTTGATCAGGCCCCACATATGAGATAACCGGGTAGGGACATTTTGGTGAATGATCATTCACAATTTTTGATGTTCCCTTTGAAAACACTAAATGAGGCAGTTTAACTCACCATAAAGACTTTTTAAATAGTACTCACCACTAAAAGGACTTTACCACCTTAGTTACTTAGGGAATTTAAGTGCCTACAGGGTTAGGTGGCAGCTGAGCAAAGGTGTGGTGGATCTAAATCATAGACTTATGTGATAAAGTGGCAGTTAGGCATCTAAATCCCTTTGAGGATCCAGGTTAGTTTGATCATTAAACATTTCACAAGTTATTCTTTTCTCAAAGTCCCAGTGCTATGAATTGAAGGATGTACTGTATTACCTCTATGTGAGCAAGAGACTTTAATCCCCTCTTTAAATGCAAATCCCAACAAAACTTACGAGAATTTAAAGTGCTATGTTATTAGATAAATGTGACAGATAAACATTTCCCTTTAACAAATAGTTCTTATATATGCAATCTAAGCATATAACGTTATATATCTGGAGAAATTCCAGCTTCTTGCAGCTGTCAAAGTTGTGAGTGCATTTGTATCTGTGTGGGGTGGGGGGTATTAAATAGTGAAGTTAAAAGCTTTATTTTTCAGAGCCAAAATAGTCACAACTGCCGGATGAGCAGGCCAAGGAAGCACTCATAGGCAGGTAAAAATCTGAAAACTAGCAATCTAAGAGACACAGCTACTTGCACAAAAATAAAAAAAGATATTTGCAGCAAGATATTTCAAGTCTCATAGTGGAAATAATATGGAAATATGAATCTTTTTAAGTTAAATGAATGATCATTCACAATTTTTGATGTTCCCTTTGAAAACACTAAATGAGGCATTTTAACTCACCATAAAGACTTTTTAAATAGTACTCACCAAAATAACTTGCATAAGCAGCAAACCTGTGCCTCTGATGTAAAGCAACACATAGGAAAATCTCCAGAGATAATCAAAATATTTCTTGCCTTCAGTTACACTGCAGGCCCAGTTTCAGGGTGAAGTAGCACATGTGCCTGCCTGGTTAAGACTGGAACACTGGGATCACGATTATGCTGAAAAACCTTTCTACTAGGAAGCATGTACAAATAATGACACCCAAAGACTGAGGAAATGCAAAGCTTCTGATATGCCGCTCAGAAAAATAAATCTGGAACTTTGCTTAAAAGGAGTACATTGTAGGCAGTTATTAAAAAGTCATCAATTATCTTAGGTAATAAAAATAATTATTATTAAAATAATGATTTGCAGTTAGAAACTTCACTATTGAAGATAGTCCCTCCAGTCAGAATAAGGAAATACAATGAAGTAGCACAGATTCTGTAATAAGCATATCTATTTCTCTTATATAGAATTAATAGGAGTTTTCAGGGTCCTCTTTACTGATGCACAAAAAAGGGTGTACAATCATCACTGGACACAGCAGCACTAATATGAATTTTTTCCAGCATACACTGTAGCTAATGCCAGATTTAGGCTCAACTCCCACCCGTTTGCCCCAGAAACTAAGCCCCATTACCAGTAATAGGCACTATAATCAGATTACAATACCTAGTCCCAACCACAGGACTATGTATAGTTTGGGATACTACTCCATATGAATAAGGGAATCAGAATCTGGCTGTCAGACTCTGTGGTGGTGTGGCTCTAACAAAAGTTCTAGTAAGTAAATCAGTCAATCGAATTGTGTAGGGCAGCCTATATTAGCCAAGTATACTGACTTATAGCACATCTCTTAGACCAACAGTCACTGCGTTGTCAGCTATTTACTTGCTGGCATTTGACTGCTTGCACAAGGAGTCCTATAGATAGACGAATGTCTTATAAATGATCAAATATAATGTTAATATCGCATGGCCACAACTCTCCTTTTATGGTTTTTTGCCGCTAGCAGAAGATAAACCCTTCATTTTGTCAGGACGTTCCAAGTCTTTTTGACCTTTGTATCAGAGCTTCTCAGTCTTCACTTGCCTTTAGCCTTGTTTCAGGGTTCCTGTCCCTGCATCCTGTATCTTCCCCCCCTCCCTTTCAGCCCTTTCTAGGCTCTTCTCCCTGGCTCATCATGGAAAACCAGTCCTTGAACATCGCTTAGTTTGCTGAGTTCAGGCTGCTTCTTACATACTCATTGTCATCAACTCTTACAATATTTTGTGTGCTTCTTAGAGCCCCAGATCTGTGTTGCAGAACAGTTTGAAAACATGGTCTGAGTGTACCCAAAAGGCTCAGAAACCAGCAGAAAAATGAAATGACCCCAATATTTTTTTTTACTTTCATTATTTTGGTGGTCTAACTCATAATTTTTAAATCCTCAGGGTTGGCACTATTGAATAGCTCTCCCACAGTCACCTGGCTTGCACTCGGTCATCTGATTTCTAGCACCTCACTCTCTCTAAGAGGAAACTATATTTCCCAGAATACCTTTACATGATGGAGCACACAAACCCCACACTGGGTCGGACGAGCTTAAAGAACATTACTGGGCACTGGTAGCCCTGACCTTCCTGGCCTGCAGAGTATCTTCTAACTCAAGACAGAGCTGAAAAACGAGTAACCCAGCTCAGAAAGAGGAGCAAGACAAACCTACCCTAAAGGATCTGGACAAGGGCATTAGAGAAGCTTGATTGAGGGAGTAAGGCCATATGCTGAGCCTGGCTAGGAATGGTGGTTGGCTTCATTTTTCTGTTCATTCCATCTTGGATTGGAAGCTGAGAAATGAAAGTAGGAGGGAACCAAACCTTCAGCCCACTTCACTGCTAGTCTGAGTAAAGAAGGACCAGGACTACAATATCTACCCACTGGGAGGTGGTTCTGGGTGTGGTAGCCATTAGGCCACCTAACCCACCAATGACTCTATTATACCTGATCTTAAAAGGCTGAGCTCCAGTAATACACCGTTCCTCAGCGTCTATTATAGGGGTCAACATACTCTTAGTACACCACTAGCACTCAGACATATGCGGATATGTAAGTACATTACACTGGAATGCGTTACACATTTGGAAATTTATTGTTGTTGGCATATTCTGGTTCTTTTCCTTCATCCTTTTCATACAGCTATAGCAGTTTCTACCAAAAATCCAGGCATCGTTAGCCATATTTTCTGCTTGCTTATTTAAAGGTAAATCAGACATTACTCTACTGAAATAGAGTAATATCAGAGTTATATCAGCATACAACCGGTAAGAATAAAATTAGAGTATTCTATTTCCAACTTCTAACTCATCTGGGCCTGCATCATGTGTGTGTTTGCAGAGGACAAGTTGAGGACCTTTCTACACAAAGATATGAGTAAAACTGGTGTATATACACAATGGCAAAGCAATCTCCTCAGTCTTGCCAGGTAACAGCTGTTTCCTCTGGTGTGATGGGCCTGAGGTAGATCTGCCCCACCATGGAGGAGTCCTTTTGGCTTCTCCTTTCAGTGACTCTCAGTTAGTATGTTTGGGTAGGACTTGGATTGGGACTGTGGAGCATCTCTCCATCCCACAGGGAAGCAGTATATTGCCCTAGGGAATATCCTCCTTGGGGAACTACCTTTCTCCAGCTCCTTCGGTGGGACTCTGGATGTAGTGGGGTCACCCTGGGATTGGAACATTATTAGCCCTTCCCCAAGCTGGTTCTTTGGTTTTTTTCTTTGTTGCTCCCCTCTGGAGAGAATCGATATCTCCTGCATTGGGAAAGATTCTGCCTCTGCTGCTACGAGCCTCCTGGGAGCTTGTCTCTCCTCCACACCCAGCTCTAACAGATGTGGGCTTTAATAGGTCTGGAGTAGCCATTAATTATGCTCAGGTGCCTCTAACTGCCTGGCAGTAACTTTCACTTTGTATGCAGGGAATAGGACTTTTAGCATTCTAGGGCTGACATACCTCCCCTCAAGTACCCTTTTTGCAGCCATCTGGCCTGACTTTACCACAACCCACTGGATGTGAGGCTTATACTTTTAAATATTTAGGCCTTAGCTTTCTCAGTCTGAGTCTGGGAAGACTATTTTACAAAGCACAACTCAGAGCTACCACTACAGCTACTGGTTTACAGGCAGATACGGCTACAAGGTAATCAGAGCAAGCTATAATTATGGGGGCCTCAATCTTAGTTGGAGTCTTTGAAGATACTCTAATACATGTGATATTACTTTCCATCTATGTTCTACAATGCCACTCTTTGACACAGTTACCAAAATGTCTGTTGTACGGGATCCTCAAGAAATCAGATAAGCTTCTTGGTAATAACTATTTTGGCATGGAAAAGCTTAAAGCAGCACATTAATAATAAGCTATTATTTACCCTTTTAAAAAAAAATCAACAGCTTGAATATCTATGTATGCTGTAAAGCTATCCAAGTGACATTTTACTGGACATTCCTTTTGCTGAATGTCCTTAGTACCGAAGAAATTAATTAGTTAATGTAAAATACTATCCAAGTGTATGGAAAATTACTAGTGTTAATTGAACTATAATCATAATTGGCAAAAACATTTTAAATCATTATCCAAGTGAAAAAAACCTTCCCTGTTGTATATTAAATAAAAGTAAATGTAAGCAAACAAAATGGTAATTTAATGGTCTGCTGTGCATCAGAGTTTTAAGCTGTTTTGTCTC
This sequence comes from Pelusios castaneus, assembly GCA_007922175.1. Taxonomy (NCBI): domain Eukaryota; kingdom Metazoa; phylum Chordata; order Testudines; family Pelomedusidae; genus Pelusios; species Pelusios castaneus. Next base: position 14,064,935 of record ML685777.1, read on the forward strand.
TTTTTTTCTTTTGATGGCTGACTGGATGTTCAAATCAATAAATCCTGAGGTCATCATTCAGGCAATAATAAGCAATGAATTCAGGATCTGGCCCACTCAATTAACCGTATAGCAGGTTTCTTATTAACTCTGGGTATACTTTTACGCTTTTAGATCAGACATCTAGAGCTAGAACCATGAGCTGCTGTCGCTTAAGCTAAAACTCTCTAGGTGTAACAATACATGTCATCTGCCAAGCAGCACAGTGGGTTCCATACCACCTCTGCTCCTATGAAGTTTATCCTGAGCATTTGAGGCCCACCGTGGGACACATAACTTAGATTAACCAGTGTGCTACATGTGCATATTGTGAACCCCCACGAGCATCCAGTTAAATTAACGGTGAACAGAAACTACACGCCTTGCTTACATACAGATACACCAGACACTGGGTGAAGGGGAAGGAGCTGGGAGCCCTTTTTCTTGCTTAATACTCCTGCACAGCCATTAACTATGATGTGTTGTCCTGCACTTCTTGAGCTAAAGATGAAGAGGGGATAGAGTAAACGGATGGTGTAGGATAAGAATTCACTATGACCATAACTGTCTCTCTCCCCCACAAGCAACTACAGGATGGCAGCACAGACTGTGTAGTAACTGGCATTTGTAAGTTTGCTAGGGAGCCACCCAAACTGTCACCGCGGACACTAGGATGGCCAAAAGCTCTCTTCCGACCAATAACCAGATACCTGCAGAGCTGCAAATGTGGCCTCCAGAAACAGAATGGAGAGCCACTAGACTGAACAAACCCACTGAGGTCCAGGGTACTGGTACATGGTGAAACAGAAGACCAGAAGAACTGTCGCACTTGAGGTGCCTTTTTTGAGGGGAAGCAGTGATGTGAAGTAAGGATTCTTCTGGTGGAACCTCAGAGGAAAAGACTGAAAATAAGAGGCGGGAGAGATTATGATGAGGTTCTTGGATGTCAAGTGATGATGGTTGGGGGAAGAAGAATTTGAGAAAGGTGGAGAGAGAACTTAGGAAAAAGGGGAAGCAGAAGAGGTGAGCAAAAGTTATATTCAACTGGAGAGCGCATAGGGTGAATGAAGAAGGAATGGAGATTATGGAATAAAAAAGGATGAGGAAATCTGACATACCCTTTCAGTGAAAGAAAAATAGATGCAAAAGAAGAGTGAATGGGAATGCAAACTATATACAAATGGTAGAGAGAGTGCCCTGGAAATAAACTGTGGAATGTGGGGATTTTGTAAGATTTTGCATTGCTCACTGTAGACAATCTGGCTTAATTATGGGATGGCAGCATTTATCTTATGTTGGTCTCTTTGTATATTCACAAATCTTTAAAGGAATGCTTGCTTCTGATCTCAGCCTTAAACATGTTTATTTGTCAAAATTATTTGAGTTCCAAATGTAACAGAATGAGATGGGCAAAGGGAGAGAAAACAAAATGGATAAAGAAATACAAAGAAGGAAGGAAATATAAAGTAGATACAAACAATTTTAGATAATACCAATTGCAAATAAGTTAGTGAATATGATATACTTTAATTATGTTCTGTTATTTTATTGCATCACCCTGGCAGAGACACTCTCTGCATCTGTGAAAAAGGAGAGGAGGGCTCTCCATTATGAAAATTCTGTGGGCCTACTCCTCACACTAGAACAGTGGAATTTGAACAATTTTTATAGTGTAGGTGCTGAAAGCCATTGAACAAAACTGTAAACTCTATATATGATGGAAACTATTTCAATCCAGAGGATGCTGCCATATCCTCTGCACATCCAGTTCCACTACCACTACACAGGGGTAAATCAGAAGTAATTGCTTGGAATTTAATGGAGATATGTTGGGGTGATGGGAGAGGCAAGCCCTACAGGAGAATATTTGGAGAAATGGAGAGAGACTAGAAGTCATCAAAAAGAACATAAAATACTTCCAGTGGATGGAAGCATTAAAAAAAAAAGCTCTCTGATCCCCAGTTAACCTACAGACAGGGTTCCTATTGTCCTTCAGTAACAAATCTCAAATATTAGCAGCTATTCATGTAACCTACCACAAACAGAAGACAATGCTTTGGCAGCAGAGGAGACTGACTGTCACCTGAGGACTATCTAATCCCTTTTTTCCTTGTATGTTAGTTAAGAATAGTGGGGAGGAAAAAAAACCCTCTTGAAGGACCTTCCCCAAATCCGAATGGAGACACAGGGTACAGTATATCAAAATCTGCCACACAGTAACAAAAAATAGCTGTCGTACCCATAAAATTACTGCCTGAAGTATTAATATTTAAAAATGTTAGGTGCCTAGATGCTTCTAATTGGTTTGAGATGAAAGTGTTACTTTTTATGGATAGAAGCTTGTGTGAGTAAATTTGAAACCTGTAAAACTTTATGTGTTTGAATTTTTATTTTTATGGAATCAAATATTACAGGGCTTTGTGCTCTGAGTGCAGTCACCATGCATTTCTGGAAGTACATGTGTAGCAAGGAAACTACCAAGCTTTGTTGTAATTCTTCATAGCAGTGTCCAGAATGGACTACGACATACTTCATCAAGCTGAAGTACAGAAACATGGAAACATAGAGAGGGTTAAAAGATGGCCAAGAAATCATTCTAATAAAGCAAGCCATAAAAATGTGTGGGGTTTTGTATTGCCATGAAGAAAAAAGCTGATGACAGACAGGAACAGAAGAAGAAAGCTAATGAGCAAAAGGAAGAACAGTGCTGAGTAAAGGATAGCTCAAGTGAAAAGGGGGGCTAACAGCAGGAGGAAAAGCTCATAGAAGAGAGAGATGCCTATGAAGAATGAAGAGAAAAAGGGGCCCCAATTTTTAAACTGAAAGAAGGACCTGGAACTTGGCAGGGAAAAAGAAAAAACTAAAGAAACATCCAAGAGTAGAAAGTAAGACAAAAAGGGATCCTAAGAACATGAAGAGATTACAAAATAGGAAAAGTTCCTACAGGGAAGTGGATTACTGCAGACAATATTGTCTCTTGTGCCAAGATCTGCTTGGTGAAAGGTGTATGTGGCTAGGGGGAGAGGGTAGTGTCAGGGAGATACAACTCCCTGATTCTCAATGAACTCTCAACCTCAACTTAATTTAAATTGAGGTGCAAGCAAAGGGCTGTCTTAAATTCATAACAGATGGCTGTGATCCCTAAGGAACAAAATGCATGAGTTGAGAGTTAATGTAGGGAATAAATATTTGAATTAGCAGCTATGGCCAGGTACAAGCCACTACAGCTATGTCTACACTTGAAAAGTTAGGTCGACTTTATGAAGTCGACTTAATAAGGTCCACTTTAAGTCAACTTAAAGTGAACCTTATTAAGTTGACTTAACAGAAGTTGACAACTTTTCAAGTGTAGATGTTGCCCCTTTTTGACCTTATCAAGTCAATTTAATATTGTAAGTCGACTTAAAAAGCTCCACCTAGGCACTACTCCGTGTCTCCACTGGCTTAAGTCGACTTAATAAAATCAATTTAAGCTCTAGTTTGAATTAAAAGGAGGTGTTATTAATTCGAGCTAACTTTTCCTTAATTCAATTTAAGGAGCAGCTTAAGTCGAATTAAGGAAAGCCCAGTGTAGACGCACCCTATGGTCCCAAAGAGGCTTTCATTTCTGGAAGCAGAATATGAGTATGGTTTCTCTCATCTTGGCCACATACTGGGGACTGAATCAGAAGCCTTCGCAATTGGAGAGTCTCAGCTGCTTGAGCTAAAAAGCAGCCCTTCGAGCTGTGAGCTGTAACATCCAGATATCCTCTGAGGATCAAGTGTAGAGGGGGATACCTAACCTGAATTTGAGATTATGAACAAAGGCAGGAGAAGTTCAGAATGCATTTGGAGAGGGAATGTGAAAGGCTTTCTTTCTAGGGTCTAGAAATGGCGAGCAACAAACCCATGGTGGTGATCTGAAAAGGAAATGCCATGTTTTCTTTCTTCCTTGAAATCAGAGCGGACCTCCTATATATGAAGAGTGAATTGGTGGCTGTGCTGGAGGAAAAGATTCTTGGATTGGAGAGGCAATTCTCACTACTGAGAATAAGAGAAGCTAGGGAGTTTCTAGACAGCCAGGTTTGGTTTTATAGGATATTGGTCCACTTTCTGCAGGTATAGATTGGTTCCTATTCTACTGAGGTGGAGGCCATTCAATATCCTTGGGGAAATGTAGAAAATAAGGGAAGGATGCAGAACAGCACAATGAAGAATAGAACCACATAGTATGTTTCAGTAGGAATCAGTCTTCTTCATTGCTACTGTTCCCTTAGTTTCACAGATCTATAGACAGGCAGGGCCATCCCAATGGCTGGGCAGGGCCCAGGACCAGTCAGCCTGTGGGGGATCCCCCCCTCCAGCACTGTGGGGGGCAGGGCCTCCTGGGCCAGAAGCTGGGCTCCGCACTCCCGCCCCAGCTGTAGGATGGCTGGTCTGACCCAGGCTCTATACTCCTGCCCCACCGCTGGGCCAGCTGGTTTGCCCTGGGGGGGGTGGGGGGGAGGTGCATCATTGCTCCCCATTCCGAGAGCAGGACCAGAAATGCTGCCAAAGCATGGTGCCCCCCCCCCCGCTGCAGTTGCCCCATTTGCCCTCTCCTCCAAAGATGGCCCTGATGATGAGTACTCTAGAGATATTGTTAAGGTGCAAATGAGTTGTTCACTTTAAATACTTCTTTTTCTCTCCCCACAGACCTTCCCACCCCAGGCTGAGTTTTACATTTCAGCTCCACCGCAGAAATCAATCAAGATGCAACAAAATAGCATTCATACAAAACCTCCATTACACCTTTGAGAAGCCCATTAAGCCAGATTCTGATCTCAGTGACTCCAGATTTATAATAGACTATGTCTACACTACAGTTTATGTTGGCATAATTTACGTCATTCCAGAGTGTTAATAAACCATCCCCGAGTGACATAAATTACATGAACATAAGTGCCAGAGTGGACAACATTATGTTGGTGGGGGAACTTCTCCCGTCAGCATAGCTACTGCAGGTCCTGGGGGCAGCAGTATTTAAGCCCTAAGAGAGTTCTCCTAGAGTAGTTACATTAGAGAGTTTATAGCAGTGCAGCTGTGCCGCTGTAGATTCTCTAATGTAGCTATGACCTTAGTCTAATTTCACTGCCCTCAGTAGAGTCTCTTCAAGTTTACACCAGTGTGAGATCAAAACTCACCCTTGGTCTCTATATTTATGTATATCATTAGAACTTGGGAGTGTGCTAGGTACTTTACAGGACAAATAAAAAGATAACTCACCTCTCACATCAGTTTTTGGTTCATTTTGTTTACTTCAGTGGAGTTACTCCTGATTTACATTAACATGAGGGACAAAATCAGGTATAAAACAACAAGAGTCCTGTGGCACCTTATAGACTAACAGATTTTCTTTGGCATAAACTTTCGTGGACTATAACCCACTTCATCAGATGCATGAAGTGGAAATCACAGAGGAGAAGTATATATACACATGCCAGGATGGAGGAGGGCAAGTGTTAGCAAAGTCAGTTCAGAGAGCAGATGGGGCCTATTCACACCTGTTGATAAATGTGTGAACAGAACAATCACTTTTTGTAGTGTGATAACCATTCCAAGTCCCTATTCAGGCCCAATCTGATTGTGTCAAGCTTGCTTGTCAAGCTTTCCCCTTTGGAAAAATCAGGTATGTTATCTCTTCTATGAAGAGCATACAGTCTTCAGTTCTTACTACCAATATGTTGACTCTCTGTGGCTACCAAGGCTGTGAAATAGGAAAATGAGTCAGATGTTGGGCAGCCAAAGTCTTCCAAATTACTTTTGCTCACACTGAGCATCATGCCACTGGGAGTAGTTCTGCCCACTGAAAGACACTATACCTTTGATCTTTAATTTCATTCCTAAAATTAAAGGAAGAGTCTCCCACTTCAGATCCCTCAGATATACTAGACAAGACAGTCTGGCAGTCACGTTGGAAGAGCACTCCTCTATGGTCTGATTTCTTGGGACTTCCTGAGGTTCTACTTTTAATGAAAATGTCCTCAGTATACACGATAATAGAGGAGACATGGTACCGACCTAACATGTAAGATGAGGCTGGAACCATCAATCAACCACATGCTGATTTTAATGGAACTACAGCCCTGGAAGAAGGTTAATTTACACCATTAAATTCCCATAGTAGTGATTCTTTTATGCTTCATTGTTCAGCACCCATGTAGCTAATTTTATTTAAACAGAGTTCAAAGTTAGCATTATTTTAACGCAGTGTAAGGCTGCTTCCTAAATGCGTGCCTGTACTGTTCAGAAGCCAATATCAAAACAGGGAATAGCAGTTATCAATTTTCTTTGTTTTACTTTTGAAAAATCTTTTGCTAAAAAGTTAAACATTTTAATGGGCTGAGAATGAGTAAAAAAAATTGAAAGAACTTTAAGAAATTGAAAGAAGGTCAAGTAGCAAGTACTAGTTCTGTAACTAGCAAAAGTGCAAGTACATATTTGGCATTTTACAGAACCTTCAGGCTTAGTTTGATTAGTTATTATAATTATGGTTGGCCTCCAGGGAGAGCCACGATAATTGGCATAGGTCACAGATAATCAAAAGTATCTCTCCCAGTGGGATGAAACCTATTAAAATCAGATATTTAAATCTCTTTAAACTTCCATATTCTATTCACGTGCAAAGTGACTTGTCCCAAATCTAAGTCTCCAAGGAAGAACTCAGACACGCAGACATTGTTCTTTATTTGGTGCCAATTAACATTTTCAAGAGGTTTGAGACAGACTAAGCTCAGCGTACCCCACAGAAATAATTCTTTCTAGCTGCCAGATCTTTGCTTTATCTCATTAAAAGAATTAACTTTTAATGCTCTGAATGTTCAGATTATTCCACCTGACATCTCAAAGGCTAGTATCCGAAAAAGAATATTAAATATAGCACATTATTGGTATTGTGAGGATCTGAATTCAAGACTCATGTTAATGAGATCTGGGTTTTGTTACTGATTCAGAAGCCTACCTTTCTTATTGAAACGGCTATTGCATTATTAATGTGTATGTTGTCTTCCCGACTTATTAACTGTTATCTATAGGGAGAGATTGAATGAAATTGAAATACATTAACTGTGTTCACCAAGTAAAAACACACACCCGCAAAACAGTAACACATGGAAAAATGACCAAACGTCAATCATTAATGCCATGCTATTTGTTAATGAAAAATAAAATATTTCTCTTTAGGTGTCTGATAATGCCCCATTGACTTCAATAGCCACAGAATCAAGTCCTAAATACTTCATGGTGCTTTTTTTAAAATTAATTTGTTTTTTATTCCTAGCTAAAACTAAGAAATCCATCTATGCTTTATATGCCAAAAAATCTCATTGGGATAGAGCAACTAACTAGGCACAAAACTTCTTTAGAACGAAACATAAGTAACATATGAAAGACATGTTACTGTTTTTCAAGTTAAAATATAATAAAATGTATCGTCACATGTGACTAATATTGAAACAGTCTGGAGACTTGCCATTCAAACCACCTCTTCTTTTCACTAATATTCCAGCTATTTTTTTTCCCAATCTTAATCAGAACTAAAAAGAAGAGACTTTCCTCTTCTGTTAACTGCTATTTGGGGAGAGAATATAAAGTAGTTAATTTAGTCCATGATTAACCTTGCTCTTGGTCCATTCATACGTGTGTTTGATGGTTTGCCTAAAGTTAACATTTTAGCTTTCAGCGTTCCACTTCAGTGCCAAATGTCAATGTGTAGTTCAGTGTTGTCATTTAGATTTCATATTATTATTCTAATCTTGGATGTGATAAAAAAATCTTTATACAGATTATACAGTATTGTTTGTAACATTCATAACTCATGCATCCATTCAGTCCTTGCAAACATTGTGCCTTGGTTCTCTTTCCTTGAGGTGCAAAAACAAATTATCTCCAGTAGTGCAGGGTGTTTATCCACCAAAAATTAGCTGGGGAGAAACCATGGTTATTTGCCAGTCAAGACAATATATTGAAGCAGGCTTTAGTCAGTTTCAGCTTTCCATTGCATTCATATTCCTATGCCTGTTTGAAATTAATCCCCTTTTCATCACCTGCATGAAAAATAACATGAGAGATTGTTAGATCTTCACCGATTGCAGTCAATCTAGGCTGGATGTGAATTCAATGCAAGTATCATTTTACATGTACCACAATAAGATGTGAAATAGAACTAGGAAATTTTATGAGCTATTTGCAATTCAATTTTCTAATCTACCTGGAGTGAAATGCTCTATCATCAAGGCCTGATTTAACATTTTCATTGTTGCCCAGAGAATGTCCTTTTATGTATCTTTATAAGCTGCTTTTTAAAAATTGTACATTGAATGGATTCATCTTCACAAGGGAAAGAAAAGAACCCCCTAATCAGGTCAGATGAGCAAAATGACCACTCTAAAAGTACTTGGTATTGGTACAGAATGAGCAAGGCCTCATTCGTCTAACCAATAAAAAGAATCCTCTGCTACCCAGAGTGATGCCTATAAAGAAAATGTTTTACCTTTGCTATGTGTATTGGTTTTTAAAGGAATCAATATTGATCCAGTCAAGGAGGATCTGGAGAGAGAACGTACTAGTACTACACTGCAGCTAAGCAAAGCATCTTAGGTATACAAATCCATCATCTGCCATCCCTGCCTTGTGGCTCAGTGAGTACTGAGAGATGGAAGAAGGTAGGGGTGGAACAGGGAAGGAATTGAGAAATGAGAGCACAGACCTTTTTAAGAGGTCCCAGTTCTGAAATAGAACAATTCAGAGCAGCAATAGAGGAAACTTGAGAGGTATTTACTTTGGGAAAAGCTGCATGTTCAATCTGAGCAGAGAACCAGTGAGCAACCTCCCTTTTCATAGAGTCATAGAATCATAGGGTTGGAAGGGACCTCATGAGGTCATCTAGTCCAACCCCCTGCTAAAAGCAGGACCACTCCCACTAAATCATCCCAGCCAGGGTTTTGTCTAACAAGATCTTAAATAGCTCCAAAGATAGAGATTCCACCACCTCCCTAGGCAACCCATTCCAATGCTTCACCACCCTCCTAGTGAGAAAGTTTTTCCTAATATCCAATCTCGACCTCCCCAGCTGTAATTTGAAACCATTTCTCCTTGTTCTGTCCTCTGTTACCCTCGAGAACAGCCTAGCTCCCTCCTCTTTGGAGCAACCTTTCAAGTAGTTGAAGGTTGCTATCAAATCTCCCCTCAGTCTTCTCTTCTGTAGACTAAATAAGCCTAGTTCCTTCAGTCTCTCTTCATAAGTCATGTGCCCCAGCCCCCTAATCATTTTTGTTGCCCTCCGCTGGACTCTTTCTAATTTGTCCACATCCTTTCTGTAGTGGGGAGCCCAAAACTGGACACAGTATTCCAGATGCTGCCTATTTCAGATCTCTCTCCCCATTTATATTTTTTCTGTTTTCTCACTTTCCCCATTTTGTTTTTCTTCTTTTTTGATTCTCCCTTTCTCAAAGTATATCTTTCTCCTCCCATCTCTTATCTCATTTCCAGTTCCACTTTGTCAATCATTGATCCCCTATTCTGTGATTTTTCTCATAAAACTCCATACTCTTTCCATCATCTTCCATTACATACTGCTTCTTTCTTACCTAATAGTTGTTGTCATGCAAGGCTCAGTGGCTATCAGACTTTGGGAAAGCAGAGATGCTATAGCAGCTAGATCTGATAAAAATGTGTGTATACATTTAAGCCCAAATCACTTACTGTAGAAACAACTTTGGGTTGATAAAACAGAGCCCGTGCAAACTTGCAAAGTCTCCTTAGGGCTCCTTCAGGCTTCTGACGAAGTGGGATTTTCTCCAAAGAAAGCTCATGTGATAAATAAATTTGTTAGTCTTTGAAAGTGCCACAAGACTCCTTGTTTGTTTTGCTGAACTAGACTGACAGTGCTACCCTTTTAGTCCTTAGGAGGCATGACACTGAACTGACCTCTCAGGGAGGAAGGAAAGGAAGCAGTCTAAAGAGGCACCGGTGACTTGTCAGTTACAGAGCATCCTGTTCAATATATCAAAGGCTATTAAATAATTAATTAGTAAGAACTCCTGGTATTGTCCATCATCTTTAAGAGATCAACTTTCAGTTAGATCATGCAGTTCCTGTACCAGATCAAAGCCTAATACTAATCAATTTGAAATAAAGGAATCCAAGAAATAGGAGACTTTTGGATAACATCATGCTGCAACTTTCTCAATACTCATTCCAAAAAAGAAAAATTAGAGACAGGGCTATACGTGATGGGATTGCTAGTCTAATTTCCTTAAGACTCAAACAACTGTTCATTCCATGGAAGTTTAACTTGACTTTCCCACAGGACGGTATTGGGTAATTTCCACTATCAATAGATCCAGTATATCTACACTTGCTTTACAAGCCATAAGAGTCCAAATTGCAGACCAGAGTTCCTTTAATATCTCTAAAACCTCAGGGGGAGACTGACTGAAACACAGTGAAAAAATATGCATTTGTCTGTTGTATTCAGACAAAATCTGCTGCCCGTGTGGCAGCCTATGGATTCCAAAACTAATCAGTCTTTCACATAAAGTAGATAGAAAATTCCTCACAGCCTGAAAAACCTGATTCTGCTTCCAATCAGAGACCGTCAGGATTTGTGAAGCTGACAATCACTTAGCCACACATGACTTTGTGTGCAATATGGGGCAGAGTGTTGTAGTACACTTTAGGCACCTCTGTCTGTAGTGCAGCACATTTTAAAAATAATCTGTCTACCACAAACAAATCAGAGTCACAGCACAGCTTCTGCCATCCATTCTCCAACCCCTTCATTTATAATGGCAGATATTCCCTATATTAAAGGGAAACAAGAGGATGTTTGCTCTTGTTAGCCAACAACAAAATACCCTGGAGGCACACTGTTGATGGTGGGGTAAGACATAATTTTTTTGTCCTTGGCTATCAGTGTAAAAGATCAATTACTCCACTGTGCCACACCTTCAGGAGGTCACATGGAACAGCTGCAGCTTCCTCCATTAGTCAGGTTTCCAGATCTCAGAGGTGATGGGTCCCACCCAGTGGATCATCTCATATGGCCCTGACATCAAGCTAGTTTTGACTCCTCTGAGGGCATAAAGAAGAAGACTCAGTCAAAGGCTCAAAGGTCCATGTTTGGAATCCCTGATTGTATGATTTCACCGGTACCCCAGTCCACGAGGTCTCCCTTGCCAAGTCTCCAGCGGGAGACAGATGGTCCTGCAACTATGGCACATACTGCAGGAGGCCCTGGGCCTGCAATTGGGGTCTGTTCCCATGTTTCCCACATTAGTCAAGCAACCCTTGGGGCTCGTGATCACGTAGCAGTTCAAACAGTGAGACCTTTGCAGAGGATTATGGCACCTCCTGGATGGCAAGCAGCAACAAACCCAAGCATTTGGCCCACAGATAAATGGCTGTTTGCCCCTTACTGTTAGGCCTTAGAAGCTTGAGGCACCTCTGAGTTGTCATGGAGGGAAGGAAACACTGTGGCAACCTAAAAACAACAGCTAATCTTTGGATCTTTGGGCCTTGGGCAATGAGGTCAGCAGTCAGTTCCTCTGGATTCTCACAGCTGGGCCTCTATGGTGAGGCAAATCTGAGTTGGCCTGGCAGTCAGGAAGCAACCACCTAAAAAATTCTTATTGAGTGACAACTATTTGGAATTTGTAAGAGGGTTGACTTAATCATTAGTACAAAGAGAACTTTAGGGCTGAGTAGGGCCATTTCCTAGAACTGACAGTAAAGTGGTATGCTGAGCAGAAGGGTATGGCAGGAAACCACCACGCCTCCCTGGGTTGACAAGGCCAGAATATGTCTGATTCATTGTCAACAGGGAGGCTTAGTAGTCACCCACCAAACATATTATATTCAATACCTCAGTTTTTCATAGACAATGAGGGTACACCTCTCCAACAAGGGAGTAGATGTAGTTTTAGCTGATTGGGAGGGAATTGATAAATATCTGGAGACGTAGCTGAAAGTCAAGGGAGGGCAGCCCAACTGTTTGCTGTTGCTTCTTTTTAGTAGGTGTCCAGTGCAGATACTTGTTCCATAAAGTGTCCAGTTTCCTGGTAAACTGGAATTGGTAGTGGACTTATGGGAAGGCATCCTCTAAAGAAGATGGAGATGTCAGTACAATGATGAAACAACTCCTTCCATACAAGGGAAAGGCAGTGATAACCCTGCAATGGTTTGGAAGCAGCTGTGGATAGCTGATAGCAACCCTCAGTGTGGGAGAAAAGATTAAGGAAGGAATCATGACCAATATTATATGAGTTATTGAGAGAAAGTTCCAAGATGAATTAAGTTAAAGTGACAACCTAATTAAACCACATCCTTTGCATATTGTCTTTTTTTCCCCACATGTCTGGGACAATAAAGAGTAATTAAAGGAAAACTACATACTTCATTCCTGCTCAGTTACAGTATTTTGTGCCACTGCATTTTAGTATTTTCTTTTAACGGTTGTAAGAGACCATGATATCTTCATTTATTCATTAGCACCAAATTAAAATACAGTAACATCTATTGTGCAATTACACAGTTCATTAATAAAACATGACTCAACTTTCTCTGGACTTAACTTCCCTTAACATGAACAAAAATATACTTCTGAGTTATTTCAAAGCATTTAAAGTTTAATTGGTGCCATGCTTTCAAAAGAAATTTCACTGGTTTTAGAAATTAGCTACAATCTGAATTAAGCTTGAGATACTTCACAGCGAAAAGATCAGACTTGGGTTTTTTCAACACAGACATTTCAAAGCTTCTTTTTTTCCACTATTTTACAGAATGAGTTGAAAAAGTATTTTTCTAAGTCAAAAACAGTAATAAAAAATTAAGTTACTTTCTTCATATATGTACTCAATATTGGTAAAGTTAAAATAACAGAATATAAGAAAAATCACACACTGATTTCTTTGAATTTGCACATTTAACAATTTGGATTCATTCACAAGGCACCTAGTAAAAGCATGAATTGGACCTAGATTTCAACTGTGCAGAGGCATGGATGAGAAATTTGATCAAAGATGAAATTAGACAGTTGTGCTGAAAAAATCTTTCCGAGCACTGATGTTAATATATTATCAATAGATATATGATGCAGCTTTCAAAGTTCTTGAATTAAAATGATAAATTATTTACTAAGTATACAAAATAATCAATACAGCTCAAAATTAAAGTGGGACAATTGTTTATAGTCTTTATAAATTAGAACATTATCTGGTTTGGCAAATCGCAAAATGGCTTATTTTTATTTCTACTTCTTTTCTCTCCAATATTCATATCGTCTAACTTAGCAAACACTACTGCCACCTCCTGATGTTTAACTGTATATCAAAATATATATTTTCATTTTGTAGAAAATGTTAACATACATTTTTAGATAACCTCAGATACAATATGTATCCAGCTATCCATGTTATTAGCCTTTTTTAAATCCCTTTTTCAAACATGCTGATTTTACTTTTGTAATGATGTAATATTTGCTCTTCCTTTGTGTTTAGAGATATTTTACGTTACATACTACTTGTTTTATTATTACCATGAAGCATGTTTTAAATTCTGTAGGTCAGACTCTCCCATTCACATACTACTAATTTATCTCCAATGTCACTTCATTAACTTCAGTAGAAATCACTGCTGGTTTATTCCCATGTTAAGGAAAGAAGAATCAGGTCTTCTAACTGGTTAAAAGTGTTTCATATGTGCTTGAATAATGCAACAACAACAACAACAAAATCAAAGGTGATGGACCCAATTTTCTACTCATTTACACCAATGTAAATTGAAATTACCTCCTCCAAAGTCAATGGATGAAACTTGGTGGAAGTGAAAGAGGAATTAGGCTCAAAGGCTATATCTACACTGGCAAATTAGTTCGAATTAAGGAGGCTTAATTCGAACTAACTAAAGCCATGGCTACATGAGGCTTTAATTAGTTCGAATTAAGGGCTTCCTTAATTCGAACTAAGTTCGAATAGGGCTTCAGAAGTAAGGCTTTAATTCAAACTAACTAGTTCGAATTAGCCAATGTGGCCATGTTAATTCGAACTAATTTCTTAGGCCATTGAAATGAATGGGGATCGCTAATTCAAACTAACTTTTTCTAGTTCAAATTAAGCTAATTCGAACTAACTAAAATTAGTTCAAATTAGTTAGCTTGAACTAACTAATTTGAACTAATTTTAGCAAATGTAGACATAGCCAAAGACTTCTCACTTGTTTCAGAATTGTTTTTCCAAAGCATTAGTTCTAAGGCTAAATCTGAATATATTTGTTGAGGACCATTTTTATCTTTGATTATATAGGATTATTTTGTTTCCAAGAAACTCTTTTAATAGTTACATTTCATAGATGCAATACTTACTGAAGAGTTCACATGCAGAAAAACGAAAAATTGATTTGGTGTTGGAGAAAAGAATTGATTTCTTCTTCTAATGCAGACTTTGATAAGAAAGCTGATCTGGTCATGCAACTGTAACCACAAATGGAAGAGAGGTAAAAAAGAACGTGGGGCTATACTGAGATATTTAGGGACAGGCCTTAGTAAGGAGCGGGGTGGAGCACACCAAGGGCAACACTGGGAGGCACTCTGCATCCAGAAATAGGTCTCCTGGTGTTCCCATAAACACTATTTTCCTACCTTTGTGATTTGCAAGATGCAGTTTTCTATTCCCCGTGTGGCCAACCAGTACTGGACTGGGGGGAGGGAGCAAGAAGGGTGGGAAGAAAGTTAGAGACAGGACCTGCCTCCTCATTTTTAGGCACCAGGCATCTATTAAGGAGGGAACAACTAAGGGACTGGAATTCTTCCTGACTCTTAGGCAGGTCACACTAGTGGAGGAAGATATCTTACAAACTTCACTCCTAGGACTCAATCCTAGGCACACTGACCTGAACCAGCAAAGCACTCAAACAGATGCTTGACCTTAAACATGTGACAAGTCCAATTAACTTTAAGCAGTTCTATTTAAGTCATATTCATGCTTTCAGATTATAGTGTTCAGCCCTGTGCAGGACCAAGCCCTTAATTATACACCAACATAGAGGCAAAGTCACACATTTAATCATAAAATCATAGGGCTCAATCTTCCTCATTGTGATTTTACCCCAGGATAATTGCATTTTAGTAACATTACTCCTAATTTACACTGGTGCAAGTGGAATCAGGTTCACAGAAATTAGAGTGGCAAAAGATGTAATATGACATATGTCATATTAGGTGTTAAATGTGTCATATGTCATTTAGTCCATCCACTGTTCATGTAGCATTGCTTGTTACTTGTTTTAGTGTTTTATCTACTCCATTGTTTAAAGAAGTAGTTGTTGCCAAGTTTTTCAAATTGCTGTTATCTTTGAAAGCAGGCAGGCACTAAAAATAAGTTCATGAATAAAAGAACAAGCAATGTCTGAGTATATATGGTACAGTTTATTATACACGGTCTCAGAACTTACCCTTTTTTATTCTATTGTACTGTTTAAAGCATTGCTCTGTAGCTACCATCCTATAGAATCCAAATATATGGAGCAAGTGTTCTTCTGTCCAATAATGGTAGTAAAGTCATATGGTCTACTTCTGCTATGTTTTTTTTTTCTTTCAATTTGTAGCTGGATTCTTAAAGTTAGCTTTAAGTTTGGGGCTAAGTATTGCCATGGTATGATGGGATTTACCAACGCCACACCACTGCTAAGGTAGTAGTGGAGCTGTACTGCCAAGAAGTTCTCACCTCTCATCAGTTTTAGAGCATTCATCAAATGGTTGAACAGCTTAAAAGTGACTGACAGTCAGCTAGGGGAGGGGAGAATGGAGAGGTTCTCTGCAGAAAGGAAGTCAATTCATAGCTTCTTGGATAACGGGCTATACAGAGGAATAGTCTAGATTGTGGGTAAAACTATAGATTTTTACTTTGCTGCTACCTGATATCTGTGTTTTTGTTTGTTTGCTTTTATTAACAAACTCTATTTTCCCTGGTGTGTCAAAGGACCACTTTCAGTTTTCTCTTGGAAGATGCTTTGGATGGGGACTAGTTGGGCTCTTTGGCTGTGTCTACACTGGTAAATTAAGTCGACTTAAGCTTGCTTAAGTCGACTTAATTTACCCTGTGTCTACACTGAAGTTTCCTTAAGTCAACTTAAGCAGCCTGCTTAAGTCAACTTAAGGAAAATAAAGTCGACTTAATTAAAATGAGTGGTCCCGGCAAAAAGGGAGCCCTGAGGTCCCTTCTTGCTGGGATCCCTGCTCCAGCTGCTCAGCAGCGGGCAGCTGGAGCGCGGAGCTCCGGCTCTTCCTCCTGGCCCGGACCACTCGGTCGGGGTAGTTGTCTCTGGGACCCCAGTGGTCCAGGCTAGGAGGATTCCCTTCTGCCCGGGACATGGGAAGTCCCGAGCAGAAGGGAGCCAAGTGGTCCGAGGCAGAAGGGAGCTCCTCGCTCCCTTCTCCCCCGGACCACTCAGGGGCTTGCTGCCCCGGGGTGAGCCAGCCCCATGCAGGGCTGGCTCTCCCTGGAGCAAACAAGTCGACTTAGATAGTCCAGTGAGGACTCTCTAAGTCGATTTACTAAGGGCCCCTTTAAGTCGACTTAAGAGTCCAGTGTGGACTCTCTAAGTCAACTTAATAAGGTCGACTTAAAGTCGACCTTCTTAAAGTCGACCTTAATTCCCTAGTGTAGACATAGCCTTTGTTTTCCTCTAATTTTGAAGTTTAGATTCTGACATCCACAAGTCTCTTCCTGTGTCATATAATATTAAAAATGATTTCAATCAAATTAGGAAAAGGTTGCACTGAGCCTCATTAATATTGGATTTCTTCTTCTTAACCTGACTTGATGTTAATCCTCCTTCATTCAAAGCTACATAATTAATGGAGTATTAACTCTCAGTGATAACTTCATAGTTAATATCCTACTATTTCACTCAGTATGAAAAACATTTTAGAGCATTATTTATACCTATATGCCTTCAATCATTTGATATTATTCACCAGAGTACTTTCTCCTTTCTTTCCATCCATTAGGTTTATTTTTGTGGTTAATTCATCAACTAATAGATTTTCATAATTTTAAATAGACTCTTATAATCATGTTATTAACCACAAAGGACATTTTGTTCTCACGAAGACTAGAGAGATTTATAACCGTCTAGCTATCTCAGCAATCAAACATCTAAACAATTCTCAGGGGCTCAGATATTTAATGGATTGCAAAAATGTTGTAACATGAGCGATGTAAAAAATTTAAAATTAAATAAGACTTTTGCAAATATCCTATCTTTCTTTAGAAACTATATTATCAGAAAAAAAGGATTGACAATGACAATCTTGTTAATTTTTGAGTGTTTTTTTCTTTAACAGGTTTGTTCTCCCTTCAAAATGAAAATTACACAACAAAAATTGAAATTATGAATTTTAATGTTCTGTTATTTAACACAGACTCGGAGCCTATAAATTGGCATGTGGCAGATTCTTTGCTCTCTGTTGGATTTTTACCCCTTATAACTGGTATATATTTATTATTTTGCTTTGAGACATTCAGGAGAGGAAAGACATACCCACTCTTCATGGCTCTAGATGAAAGTTACTGCAGTTTCAGAGTACATGCATTACACTTTTTTCACCAGAGTAACAAAACAATTAATTTGGCTGCTTGACCCAAATTTCACTGGAGTCAGTGGCAAGACTCTCAAACTTCAGTAGACTTCAGAGTTGAGGCCTAAAAATAGACACTCATCGCACATCCCAGCTTCCTTCTCCTTGATAAACCTAATCCCAAACTTCCATATGTTTAAGCAACCTCGTTTACTCTGCCAAAAGCTAAGAAAGGACTAATTGGGTTGTCAAATGTAATGAAAAGGGAGACATTATCATTTTGCAACATCATCCAAACTCAGCTGAATCTACACATACCAAAAGCAAGCTGGATATACATTTACAAGCAGCAGCATCTTCTTTTCAAATATCCTCCATAAGTAGCTGTCAAATGTTCTCAAACAGTTCCCTTCAGTTTCACATGTAACTGTGAACTTCTTGTAGGAAACCACATGAAAGAGAAATGCTAACTGCCTTGGCTTAGGTAGGATGTCATTGCTGTTCCAGCGCTTCTGGATCACCTGCTTTGCTGCCATTAAGCCCATCATTAGCCAGTCTTTCCTTTCAGGACAAATGCTTATATCAGACTAACTATTAAAAGCCATAAACTCAGTGTGTCCAAAAATGTGGGTTCAGAACATAAATCAGTCTCATTATTTTACCTGAGCACTATTGATAATGAAATGTCTTCAAAGTTATATCCCCTACCTAGTGACCACAGCTCTTACATAGATTTGATAGTCTTAGACTCAATTCCTCTGTTTTAAGGAGACAACAATATATTTTATGTATGATTTTAAATGTTGTCCTACCTGCCTTGCATTCTTTACCACTTTATAGCTGCAAACCAACAGTGCCATCCACTGTTTATCTAAATAATTTTATCCAACAGCTCGAATACAAGATGGTTTGAAATAAAACAGGATGTTAAATATAAACTCTCTTAACATTTATTGGATTTATAATCTACACAAAATCTCAACCTTTTTTAAAAGAAAAAGGCCAAACCACAGTAGGGTGGGTTTCAAGGGTGGTTCTAATCACGTTGCCCAAGCAAGTTCATCATTGTTAAAAAAGTAACAGTACAATCCAGAGAATCTAAATTAACTCTTTGCATTTGTTTTCACTGAGAGCACGGGGAGGAGATTCCCAGATCTGAGCCATCTTTTTAGGTGACAAATCTGAGGATCTGTCCCTGATTGAGATGTCAATATAGGAGATTTTGGAACAAACTCAGAAACAGAATAGGAATAAGTCACCAGAGTTCAAATATGAAATTGTAGAACTACAAACTGTGGTATATTCCATGTCAGTCTAGGTCAGCAGAACAAACAAGGAGTCCTGTGGCATTTTAAAAGACAAATACATTTATTTATTACATGAGCTTTTGTGGGAAAAGATCCCACTTCATCAGACAAAGGTGGATTTTCTCTCACAAAAGCTCATGTGAGAAATAAATTTGTTTGTCTTTAAAAGTGCCACAGGACTTCTTGTTGGTTTAACTGTGGTATATAATTTATCATGTAAATGAGCCTCTGTATCAGAGGTCAGGAGGGTAGCTAATGTAACATCAACTTTTTAAAAAGGCTTCAGAAGTGATCCTGACAATTACAGACCAGTAAGCCTAATTTAAATACCAGGAAAAATGATTGAAACTATAGTAAAGAAGAGTTATCAGACACAGATAAACATGATCTGTGGGGAAGAGTCAATACAGATGGACACAGACAGACAGAACCTTAATGAGAATAAAATATCTATAGTCACGTAACTTTTCCAGGAGGTCCAGCTATAATGGATCATGTAACAAGTATCTATTACACAGTCTGCGTAATTTTGCTCAGTATGGGCCCAATACATTATAGTACTTAAGCTCATGTGTAGCTTTAATTCTCAGTTGTGTCACTACTTTCAAGAACATTACTATGTAATAAACATTATGTGCACATACTTAACTTCTTGACTCAGTATCAGAACACTAATTCAAACTCAGGTGATTTTTAAAAAAATATTATTTCTTCTGCTACTGATAGATCTTCTGACAGTATTACTGTACTTGCATGGATTACTTTTTGTAGAATAAGAGACAGAAACAAGTATATACTTTCGTGAAGCACCATGAAATTAAAAGAATACACTAACAGCTTGTTATTTTTGTACATCTGAAAATTCACACTGGACGCCTAGGTCGACTTCTAGGGGCTAAGGGGACCTAGGGCAGGTCCACAGGGGCTGGGGGGCACTCCTTGCCCAGTGCCAGGGGGCTCAACCTTTGCCCCATTGTACATAGGTACACTCACAGGGTTAGACTGTTCACTGAAGGGAAAAAAAAAGTGCCCAGGTCCACTAATGAAAACTGCAAATAATTTGAATAATGATGACCTTTTCTAATGAAGGTACAAATACTTTCAAACCATTACAAAGCATCATTTTCCTGGGCAAATCAAAACACACCTTTCATATTTATATATTTCATATTTAATAATTTTCTGTTTTTACTTAAAATCAGTGTAATTTAAAAAAATATTTTTAAATGAGAGCAAAATCAGCTTTCAATAGATATGAATGACTTCCCCTGAGAAAGTAGCATGGCTGTGAAGTGCTGTAGTTTGGTGTTGTGTGACATTTTTCTTGTGTTTCTTTGGCATGATTGCCTGAATTTACAAAATTATGGGTAAGTTATATGTAGATATATATTTTATTTTAAGTTGTGGTCTATTCCTTATGGAACATTTTTTTGAACCATCATATGGGTTGTAATTGAGAATTATTTTTCTCCTCCTTCCAGAGAATTCTACAGGATTATTCTAAAACCAATAGAAAGTATGGCATTCCCTGTTATATTTGATGGTATTAGAGAATAATTTTCAAAGAAACTTATTACATTTCTATAACACATTATGGTTTTCATCATCCATAGATCCCTTATAGAAAAGGTCTATGGAATGTATCCTGTGCATACAGCCCTCCTTTGTATCATTTGTTCTATGGCTGAAATTCAAGCATTCCTTCACAAAGTAAACTGTTTATATGCAGTCAAATTCCAAAGGGGTAGCCGTGTTAGTCTATTGTAGAAAGACAACAGAGTCCTGTGGCACTTTTAAAGACTAACAGATAAATCTGTTAGTCTTTAAAAGTGCCACAGGACTCTGTTGTGTTTATATGCAGGGCAGCAAGTCAGAGATTAGAATTTTCTCCTTCAAATCACAAGCAAATTGCCTCCCCACACTTCTGTGGCCCCTCTGCTCTCCCTATGTGGCCCTTCTTCAGATCCAAAGTGGCTTCTCCTCAAACGGGATATGAAGTCCACCGCCACATCTTTCTTCCCATTCAGGGTTTTCATGAGTGAAGAGGTCCTTGCCTACGTCTTCTTCAAAGGGGTGAATTTCACCCTAGTGCTGCAATGCTGCAAATTAAATGATTCCTAGAGCACTGGCTGTGGCATGACATCATCCAGAAACAAATAATAGAAGTATGATATGCCATTTTAGTAAAAAAAATATTATGAAAGCAGATTGAGAGGCATAATCTGTCTTTAGTAGACATGAATGACAGTTGTTTGTATTGCAGAAGCTTTTGAGAAAGCTTTCAATGGCCTACGTTTTGCGCACATATGCATAAAACAGCAACTTTTTCCCCCCTTAGTTAATGATATTTTGTGGTTTACTGTGATGGACTCTGACATGGAAATACTGACAGCAAATGAAATGCAACAAAGCACAAGAGATGAATGAAGACATCCATGTTCATATACTCTAGCAGGAATTAACTGAAGTGTATCAAATGATCAGAGCTCATAAACATTGCCTGGATTTTAAAAATTTCACCTGTCTGGCAGGCACTTTCTTGTCTGGCAGGGTAGATTCATAGAATCATAGAATAATAGGGTTAGAAGGGACCTCACAAGGTCATCTAGTCCAACCCCCTGCTAAAAAGCAGGACCACTCCCCCTAAATCACCCCAGCCAGGGTTTTGTCTAACTGAGCCTTAAAAATCTCCAACGATGGAGATTCTACCACCTCCCTAGATAGCCCGTTCCAATGCTTCACCACCATCCTAGTGAGAAAGGTTTTCCTAATATCCAACCTTGACCTCCCCAGCTGTAATTTGAAACCATTGCTCCTTGTTCTGTCCTCTGTTACCACCGAGAACAGCCTAGCTCCCTCCTCTTTGGAACAACCCTTCAAGTAGTTGAAGGTTGTTATCATATCTCCCCTCAGTCTTCTCTTCTGTAGACTAAATAAGCCTAGTTCCTTCAGTCTCTCCTCATAAGTCATGTGCCCCAGCCCCCTAATCATTTTTGTTGCCCTCCGCTGGACTCTTTCTAATTTGTCCACATCCTTTCTGTAGTGGGGAGCCCAAAACTGGACACAGTATTCCAGATGCGGCCTCACCAGTGTCGAATAGAGGGGAATTATCACATCCCTCGATCTGCTGGCAATACTCCTACTGATGCAGCCTAATATGCCATTGGCCTTTTTCGCAACAAGGGCACACTGTTGGCTCATATTCATCTTCCCATCCACCATAACCCCCAGGTCCTTTTCTACAGCGCTGCTACTTAGCTGATCGGTCCCCAGCCTGTAGCAGTGCATGGGATTTTTACATCCTAAGTGCAGGGCTTTGCACTTGTCTTTGTTGAACCTCATGAGGTTTCTTTCGGCCCAGTGTTCCAATTTGTCCAAGTCTCCCTGGATAATGTCCCTGCCCTCCAGAGTATCTACCATTCCCCCCAACTTGGTGTCATCCGCAAACTTACTAAGCATGCAGTCTATTCCATCATCAAGATCATTAATGAAGATGTTGAATAGAACAGGCCCCAGGACCGACCCCTGGGGCACTCCACTCGTTACCGGTTGCCAACCAGACATCGAGCTATTGATTCCTACCCACTGAGCCCGTTGATCTAACCAGTTTTCGATCCACCTTACGGTCCACTTGTCCAACCCATACTTCCTTAACTTGCCGACGAGAATGCTGTGGGAAACCGTATCAAAAGCCTTGCTAAAGTCAAGGTATACCACGTCAACGGCTCTTCCCGCATCCACAAATCCAGTCATCTCATCATAGAAGGAAATCAGGTTGGTCAGGCACGATTTGCCCTTGGTGAATCCATGTTGACTGTTCCTGATCACTCTATTCTCCTCCAAGTGTTTCAGGATGGATTCCTTGAGGAACTGTTCCATGATTTTCCCAGGGATTGAGGTGAGGCTGACCGGTCTGTAGTTCCTTTTTCCCTTTCTTAAAGATAGGTACTATCTTCGCCTTTCTCCAATCCTCTGGGACCACCCCTGTTCGCCACAAGTTCTCAAAGATAATGGCCAGCGGCTCTTCAATCACTTCCCCCAACTCCCTCAGCACCCTCAGATGCAGTTCATCCAGCCCCATGGACTTGTGCACATCCAATTTCATTAAATGTTCCCTAACCTGACTTTCCATCACCGAGGGCCGCTCTTCTCTTCATTCCGCATTACCCCGTGTAGTAACCTGGGAGCTGGCCCGCCCTGTGAAGACTGAAGTAAAAAAAGCATTGACTACTTCAGCCTTCTCCGCATCATCCTCCACGAGGATGCCTACCCCATTCAGTAAGGGACCTACACCACCTCTGATCCTTTTCTTGTTGCTGATATATTTATAGAACCCCTTTCTGTTATCCTTCACATCTCTTGCTAGCTGCAACTCCAATTGTCCTTTGGCCTTTCTGATTTTATTCCTGCAGTCCCGAGCAATATCTTTATATGCCTCCCTTGTCATCTGTCCAAGCTTCCACTTCTTGTAAGCTTCCCATTTATGTTTCAGCTCCCTGCAGAGTTCCCTGCTAAGCCATGCTGGTCGCCGTCCACATTTGCTGTTCTTTCTGCACATCGGAATGTTATCTTCCTGTGCCTTTAACAGGGTTTCTTTAAAATACAGCCAGCTGTCTTGGACACCTTTCCCCTTCAGATCAGCCTCCCATGGGATCCTGCCCATCAGCTCCCTAAGGGAGCCAAAATCTGCTTTTCTGAAGTCCAGGGTGTATGTTCTGCTTCTTTCCTTCCTTCCATTGATCAGGATCCTGAACTCTACCATCTCATGGTCGCTGCTGCCCAGGTTGACATTTACTTCTACTTCCCCGATCAATTCTTCTCTATTTGTGAGCAATAGGTCTAGAGGTGCAAGGCCCCTAGTTGGTTCCTCCAGCATTTGTACTAGGAAGTTGTCCTCAATATTCTCCAAAAACTTCCTGGATTGCCTGTGCACTGCTGTATTATCTTTCCAGCAGATATCAGGATAATTGAAGTCTCCCATAAGAACCAGGGCCTGCGACAATCTGGAAACTTCTGTTAGTTGTCCATAGAATGCCTCATCCACCTCCTCTTTCTGGTCTGGCGGTCTGTAGCAGACACCCACCATAACATCCCCCTTGTTGCATTCTCCCCTAAACTTAACCCGCAGACTTTCAACCATCTTGTTTCCACTTTCATAGTGGAGCTCCGAGCAGTCATACAGCTCTTTTACATATAGCGCTACTCCTCCCCCCCTTCTTCCCTAACCTGTCCTTCCTGAACAATTTATATCCATCCATGTCAGTGCTCCAGTCATGCAAGTTATCCCACCACATTTCTGTTATTCCAATTATATCATAGTTCCTTGTCTGTGCCAGTACTACCAATTCTTCCTGCTTGTTTCCCAGGCTCCTCGCATTTGTGTACAGGCACCTAAGATACCAGGCCCATTGCCCTACTTTGCCCTGTCAATTCTCCCTCTTGTCGCATCTTCCTCCTTGCAATTTCTCCCAGTGTCCTCCTTCCCCACTCGCCTGAGGTATTATGACTTCATCAGGAAATAAAAAACAATTATTTGATCCCCCCCAACAGTTCCAACTACCCTCTCTTTTATTCCTGCTGTTACAGCCCCAGCACCCCCCAAGTTCCATCCCTTCCCCCAGGTTTCCCTCAGTTTCACTTACCTGGGGGCCTTGGTCACCTTCCCCCTTCGAACCTAGTTTAAAGCCCTCCTCACCACGTTAGCCGGTCTGCTTCCAAATACACTCTTCCCCTTCCTGGATAGGTGGAGTCCATCTCTGCCTAGCAATCCTTCTTCCTGAAACAGCACCCCGTGGTCGAGGAAGCCAAAGCCCTCCTGGTAACACCATCTCCGCAGCCAGGCATTCACCTCCAGGATGCATCTGTCTCTGCTCGGGCCCCTACCCTTGACCGGAAGGATCAAGGAGAACACCACCTGTGCACCAAACTCCTTCACCCGTGCTCCCAGAGCCCTGTAGTCCCCTTTGATCTGCAGAGGGTCACCTCTCGCAGTAGCATTGGTTCCCACATGGATGAGTAGCATGGGGTAGTTGTCAGAGGGACGGATGATTCTTGATAATCCCTCTGTAACGTCTCGGATACGGGCCCCTGGCAGGCAGCATACCTCCCGAGAGGCCTTATCTGGGTGACAGATGGGTGCCTCCGTCCCCCTCGGAAGAGAGTCCCCAACCACCACAACCCAACGTTTTCTCCTGGGAGTGGTGGTTGTGATCCTCCCAACATCAGGGATGCATGGTTTCTCCTCTTCCACCTCATCTCCCATTTGTAGTGCTGCCTTGCGGTTCTTTACCACAACGGAGGGTGGGATGGGAGCAGGTGTGAAGCACTGTCTGTTGCCAGAAGTAACCAGCTGCCAGTGTCCACCCTCTGCTTGAGTCATCTCATCCTTCTTCGAGGGTGTGGCAGCAGTCCTTTGCCTCTGGATAGTTTCTTCATCCTTGCATGTTTCCTCATGGATGCTATCCAGGAACTTCTCCAGGGCATGGATACTCCTGAGCCTGGCCACCTCCTCCAGTAACTCCCCCACCTGCTTCCTGAGAGATTCCACCAGGAGACACCTGTCACATTGAATGATCTCCCCAGCCTGACCATCTGAGAGTGGGAAATGAAGGCCACAGTCCTTGCAAGTCCACACCAGGATCTGGGTAGAGACATCCACGGTCAGTATGTCTGTCTGGATACAGAAGCAGTGCTGGCACAAGCAGCACGGCTCCTCTTCACCATAGCAGCTACACAAAACACAAACTTCCCACAAACTCCCTTGCAAACTCCCCTGTTTGCAGTCCCTGTTCACAAGCTCCCCCTGGTTGCTCAGCCACTGGCTTTTAAGGCCTTCTCTGCCTACGTCAGCCCTTGCCCCTCGTTAAGCACACAGGGGAAGGGTGATCACAAGGCTGATTGAGCTGATCAGGGCTGAGCAGAGAACAATGGTACAAACAGCCACACAGTGGCTATGTCTACACTATAAAAGTTAAGTCGACTTAATAAAGTCAACTTTAAGTCAACTTAAAGTTGACCTTATTAAGTTGACTTAACAAAAGTCCACTTAACGTTTTTATTGTAGACATAGCCCCTTTTCGACCTTATTAAGTTGACTTAATAAGGATGATTTAGGCGTTAATCCTCGTCCACACTGTCTTAAGTTGACCTAAGCGTTAAGTCAACCTAAAATGAGGTGTTATTAAGTCGACTTAACTTTTCCTTAAGTCAACTTAAGGAAATGCTTAAGTTGACTTAAGGAAATGCTTAAGTCGACTTAAGTAAAGCCCAGTGTGGACGTAGAGTAGTTTATGTCGACTTAAACCTCCTTAAGTCAACCTAACTTGTAAGTGTAGACACACCCCTTGAGTCCTGGCAGGCACATCCTGCAGAGCAGAAGCCCCAAGCCCCGCCACAGGGTTGAAGTCCTAAGGCCTGCAGGTGCGCACTAGCTCTCAAACTTCTGAAGATTGTTGTATTCAGCTCAGAGAGTTAAAATTGACTACTTTTATATATTCAAATATTGTAGAAATAAGTAAGACAGTTAAAACCATTTTATACTATCACTGGTAACATATTTGAGATACACATAACAAATGTGATCATTTAATACTGTTCCTGGTTTCTGTAAAGAAAATTAACTAAGTTCCTCTGGAGTATTGGTTCAAAATCATCTCAAGTACTGTTTTAAGAAGGAATCCAAAATCATATTTTATAGAATACTTACACTCCTAATTGAAAGTTTGTTACATTCTCCAATTAATGACATTTATAGTAAGCAGCAATTTTAATGATTCTCTAAACATCTTCCTGTGATGCATCAGTTTACAGTTTTGGCTGATGATAAAAATTGGCTCTGAACAAAATACTCTAAATTTTTTACAAGGCTCAAATTCCCCCATGCAATTATGGAAACTGAAATGTAATTTTTTTTAACTGTAAAAGAATTAGACTAGAGAAACCCTATGAAGCAAAGCATGATAAAAGGAATAGCTTTAAAGACCCCATTTATATTGCTGTTGCCTTTTCTCCTGTTATATTCTAAACCAGAGTTATGTTACTGTCTGTGAAAGGACAATGTGAATGATCAGAAAGGAAAGAAATCTCTATGTGGCTTAGCATTTCAAAGGAGTCTTAGTCATAGGAAAACATTTGTTGTTTTTACAACTGAGAATGCAGTGTGGATATGACTCTTTGAAATGTAATCATTACATCAATGGATGTTGACAGAATCATCACTCAGTAGAAATTAATCATCATTTCACTAAGTGCTGTAAGCAAATTTAGGGTAAGGAAATCTAAAGCCTTTAGTCCTGTGCCACAGAATGGGTAATAAACATTTTTCATTCCCATAACAGAGGACATGTATTTAGGACTGTCCTGAAAATTACATCTGATCCTCATCATTTGAACTGTTCAGACATATACACCTATTGACTGTCTTTTAATAAATAAATCTATGGACTGGGCAGATCCATGACTGTGGATAAGCAGCACAGACAACATTTCAGTAGAGGCATGTGCAAAGATAGATTTAAGTTGCTTTTGCATTCCTCCTTACTAGGCCAGGTGTAGAAATTGGTCCCCAATCAGATTTGAACCTTACAACAGAAATGTGAAGCAAACATTTTATTTTCTAATTTTAAAAGACAATTGTCAACATTCCTGAGAATTTAGTAATATAATAAATTAGCCATCCAATGGAGTCTTGTTGCTCTCTAAGTGCAAGGAAAATGTATTGAGAATGAAAGAAAGTATCTGCCAAATTGTCTTGTGTGACTGATTAACTGGGATAGAGTGCCTATCTCACCGGCCTCTGCCACTTTTGGCTTTGAAAATCATAGGAACTGGCTTGAATGAAAGGATTTCAATCTCAGTCCTGTTATCTAGAAACATGGGGCTGCATGGGAAAGGTTGTTTGAATTTAAGGTTCTGTGTTGGGCCCAATAGAGAACAATGGTGGCTCTTATTTTCAAGTCAGTGGTTTGCCTAAGAGAGAAAACAATATTTAACAAAGCCAGAGAAACTGTTGTTCTTGATCTTAAGGTTAAAATGATGAATGTCCAACAAAATCTGAGTATTCAAGCAAGACAAGGTATAGCTACAAGGATAAACAACTTCTGCAGTCACAATTTGTCTACAGCTACCTGAACATGGAATAAAGAGTACCTTAACTAATGTTTGTCTAATAAGCATAGGGAGATACTGTGGCACCCCAAACATCATAATGTTGTGACTGGAGAGTTCTTATTGGTGATCACTGTTAGTCAGATCGTTCTCATTTTTTATTCATTCATAGGTGGCCCAGGAAAGCTATCCAATGCACATCTATTTTAACTTTATTTTTTCCAGTCACGTTAATGTTGATTAAACTAATCTAATGGATTCAATAAAATTCTATTTTTCTTGCATGACACTTACCTGCCCCGTCACTCCACATAAATACGTGAATTATTTAAATAGGGCTTTGAAGTTTCCCACTGACTACTGCATGTCTTGGGATATTTAAATTTTTCTCCTCCAGAAACAGGGAGCCAGTATATTGCTTTGTGGAATCCCATTCCCTGGAGATTGAAAATCATACTCGGACTAATTCTTATCTGAGAGGTGCCAAAAAAAATGCTAAGTTTATATAGTATAAATAGCCTTCATTAAAGTTCAGACGGTTTATAAAAATAAATAAAAGATCTTAGGGTAAACCCTATTTATCTCTTCAGCAGGGCTCAAATACAGTTCTTCTTTAAATGACGTTTAAAACAGTAAAATATAGGACAAAATAAAGATAATATTTGAGACCTGCTAGTGAAATTTATTCTGGTAAAATACTGTAGAAGGTGCAGCCTACTTACATTACAGTCTGAATGGTTCCCTCCTGTTTCTTCAAGCTTTAAGATTTACCAATTCAGCTTTCAAAGTCATTAAGTTGTGGTTTCTTAAATAAGGGAGATTCTCAATTACCACACAGTAAATGCTTTTAATGACAACAAACAATTTTTCTTCTCATTGAAAGTGCTGTAGGAAACAATAGTTTCCATCTGTAACGGGGTTTACTGCTTACCACTAGTACTCTTTGCTGGTTCACCTGGGGATTAGATCATAACCAGTCAGGTGCCCCCTCCTTCATTTTCATGCCTGGTGATCTGGAGCACTCTCTCTCTGGAGTCAAGTTATTCCCTCTTCATCATTCAGAGCACTCCCTCTCCATGTCTTGGCCCTCTGGAGTCAGGTCCCTATAATCATTCCTTCTAGGTATCCAAGTCCCACTGGACAGATTGTCTCAGGCAATCTTCCACTCCAGGTTTCAGCAAAAGGACCCTCTCTCCATGTATTTCCCCAGTCTACTCACTCCCAAACCCCACTACTGTTCCCTGTGCTCCTTTCCTACCTTCTTCTGGGTGTACCCTTCCCACAGGTTCAGGATCCCAGGGTTTCTATTCTTCCCCTGGATTCCTCCTTTCCACTTCTAAGACCTAGAGAGGGACAGGAGTCCTTGACTGCAGCCATCTCGAACCATCAATTTCCTCTCTTTATGCCTACCCCGGCTTCTCCTGCAGCTGCGCTTCATCAGCCATTAAGCCTTATCAGCCCTGACTTTCCACCAGGTGCAACTTAATAGATTAATTATACTCTTCCTACTAACTTAACCTGTTCAGACTAGGGTGGGGTAAACATCCCATCACACCACCTCATAAACAGTGTTAGTGCACTGATGTTTTTGTCATTAGAAGTGAAAGATGGAATAGACTTAATAAAGCACCCAATTCATTTCACTGCTCATGCCGGTTATTTTCTTTGCTCTGTGCTCATTTTATCAACAGCATAGGAATTTACTGACTATAGGTCCAGTCCTTTACAATTTCTTCTGTCCTGTATGAAAAGCATTGATGCAGGGCAGGAAGTCCCAACTGATGCTGGGGAGCCTTTGAGGATTAGGACTGTGTATATTAAAAAAAAAAAAAAGTACTAAATATACTATTTAAATAATAAAAAAAATCCCAGTAACATGTGACAGAAAACAGACTGTAACATAAATCTCTAACGCAATGGCTAGGTCGATAGGGACGGTGTCATTATGTTGTAGATCATTCAGAACAATGTTTTTAATAGTTAAAGATGCATTCCAAACACAAGCCAATCTTCCTAATAGTTTTCACTGTTACTTCTGAAGCTGGCTTCTCATGACTGCGTTCACTCCAGTTTTATAAACAACATAATTCCTTGAAGTATTTGTAGTAATTAACTTTAGCCTGAGTGCAGCTGGGCAAGTTCTGAAATGTCTCTACCTTGGGATAACCTTGGAGCTATTTTTGATTTTGATTTTGTAGTCTCAATTCTGGATTTCTCTTCTTAATCAGGCTCCAAAATGACTGCCATCTTCTCAATAAAGTTAACTAAAATATGAAAAATGGCTTCTTAAAAACCTTTAGTATCTTGAAATGAGGGGGGAATGGCAAGTGTTTTTGTATATCTGAAATCAGATAAAAATAGGAAATATGCAAGGTAGACAGCAAATGTGTTAGAGCCAAATGAGACCACAGATATCATGCTCCAATTGAAATAAAGGGTGTGTCACTGAATTCAAGAGGTGCAGTATCAAGCCCAGAACATGAATAATAATGATTCAGAGTGATGACAATGTTATGATACTGTAACTGATTGTGTCCGAATCTGATAATGCAGAGACTTCTGCTGATACGAAATGTGCTTGCCCATCTTCTCCATGGTCTATGATGCCATGATCACACCTGGCCCATGCTGTCCCCTCCATTGCCTCCCAGTGTCAGGACTCAGTACATGGGCACTATGACACAGTGATCAAAGCAGGGGTTGGCTATCGAACAGATTAACAGAGGACAGGAGGTGAATCTAGAGTCTGAGCATCTCTAGGAACTGCTACAAAACCTTCATCTTTGAAAACCCTTCCTTAAATAGCAAAGATGACATTCTGAATGCTGACCTCTATCAACACAACCAAACCTCCAAAATACAAAACAAAGCAAACAAAAAACCCCACCCACTGTAATGAACAAAATCAACCAACTCCCTGCCCACATACCCCCAGCACACTTTTACCCCACAAAAGGAAGAAGAACCAAAGATTCCTTGAAGTCCAGCAAGGATTTTGCTATTGCTATTGCTATTGATTTCACATATAAGGTGCTCAGATACCCCTGTGATGAGAAGCACTATAAATCTGTAAGATCGCCACTTAAATGCTCATGATCAATTGGTGTATAAGTATTTGATTGTAGAGCAAAATGGGGGGTACTATCCTTAGACACACATTGAGGATTCCCATTATTGGAGGGCATGGCATGCATTCCAATAAAGATATTGAACTGTTGCTTTTGTTTTAAGAAATGTAATTTCTGTGATTCTATACAAATGATTTACTTCCTCTCTTTTGCAACTGATAAAATCAACATGGGCCCCAATCCTGCAAGCACTATCCATGTGGAACTTGCACTGGTGTTTGCAAGCTAGCTATCAAAATGGCAAGACACCTTAGAAATACAAGAGAGAGAGGGACAGACCAGTATTGACTTGGTAGGAATTTGTGTGTGAAGTGGAGGGAGGCTCAGGCCCATTACCCAGTCACAACATATTGTCTGTATAAAAAATTCTAATGAAATCAAAGTTGTTGTACAGTTTTCTTTGGTGTTGATAAATGGAAATCTTCCTTAAACATCCTCTAAACTTGAATCCAAAGCAATTTATCACTGCGTGCATTGCTGAGCATAGATTTTAACTATTCAGGACAGCCAGTAGAAAAGACTGCTTTGTTGGAGTTAAACCACACCCCAAGTTGGAGGGTAAGAGGAATGCATCAGGAGTCAGCAGAAGTCCCCAGAGGCACAATATGTAACTCAGCCATAATGCCTCCATGGGTGTGGATGGCGTGCACACCAGAATGGGGCTGTGACTTTCTTTAATACGGTAGTGTTCACACTCTTACTTGTGGCCTCACATTTGTTTGATACTAGATAAAGAAGGAGGGTTATGGCCACTGCTGTGCCTCTTTGGGAGCCCTTTTCTCCCTTTGGGTGCCCCCACAGCACCAGATACAATATAGTTCTATACTGGGATTCAGGGGCGTTGCTGGATAGAAAAAAGATCCGGGGCTGTGGCCCCCCAGCCCACTCCCTGCTAGCTTCCGCCCCCCAGCTAGGCCACGCCCCCGCCCCCGCCCCCGCCCCCACCCCCACCCAGTCCCCCCACCACGACCCAGCCCCCACCAAGTCTCCTTGTCCCCATGCCCCCTTCGCCTCTCCCCAGGCCTCTAACTCCATCCATCCCTCCCCAGCCCCCCCCATCCTGACCCCTTGCTCAATGGACTCGCGAGTCCGGACCCCTCCATTCCCACCCCCAGTCTCCGCGTTCCTCCCTTACCTTAACCCCTGATACAAAGGCCCGGGACGGGCCTGCGGCGGCGGAGCAGGACAGCCGGCAGAGGAGCGGGATCAGGCCATGCTGCCAGCCGCCACGCTCTGCTCCCGCCACCACCGCACGCCAGCCCCTCGGGCCTGATCCTGCCCCTCTGCCGCTGCACGCCGGCCCCTCGGGCCTGATCCTGCCCCTCTGCCGCCGCACGCCGGCCCCTCGGGCCTGATCCTGCCCCTCTGCCACTGCACGCCGGCCCCTTGGGCCTGATTCTGCCCCGCTGCTCCCGCCGGTCCCTTGGGCCTGATCCTGCCCCTCTGCCGCCGCCATCACGGGCAGGCAGCATGGCCAGATCAGGCCTGGGGCCCCTTTCCCGGCTCCTCTGCCCCCCTCCCCCGTGCTCCTTTCCTGGCTCCTCTGCCCCTTTCCCGGCCCCACTGCCCGCTTCCTCCTCCTCCTCCTCCCAGCCCCCTTACCTGGCCGGAGGCTCGGAGCTGCAGAGACAGCCGGCAGACCCGCTTCTGGGCCAGGCCACTCCCACCCTGAGCACGCTCTGTCTGAGCATGCTCAGGGCGGGAGATTTGAATCTCCCCAGCCTGGCCACAGCAGGAGTCTGTGGCTTTGCTGGGGCCCCTGGGCGGAATGCAGCATTCCGCCTGGGTTTTCTATTTTTAGGGGCCCTAGAATGCTGGCCCATCAAAATTAGGAGCCCCAGAACTGTTCCCCCTTACTTTAACCTCTGCCTGCTGGGGAAAATAGATCCAGGGCTCAGGCTATTCTCCCCGGGGCCGACGCCCTGCCAGCCCGACGGCAACGACACCTCTGCTGGGATTACTGAGGACTGCAAATCTGGATCCAACACCATGCACCAAATAAAGCAAAGTCAAATTCTGCTCTCTGTTAGGCAACTGCATGGGTGTAATTGAAGGTGAAATTTTGCCCATTTTCTTTAGTTCTGACCATATGTCAATGGAGTGGTCACCCTGATTGTCTGAAGCATTTTAGAACAATTATAACCTTTCCCTCAAAGTCTTACTTTACTTGATAAATGGCTCCTTGTTAGTATCATTCTGTGAAGTTATTGTACAAACCCTTATGTTTATAGGCAACTTGCAAATGACAACAGGAGAAATGCTCTCATATATTTTCTACAAACTCTCCTATGCATCTCAGCAGTCCAATCTGATTTCCAATGGAATTACTCCAAATTAAATTTAGGGCAAACCAATCACTAACGACTCAAGGGCAGGGATAATTTTCAAAACAATTTAAGTGATTTAGGAGCCTAAATTACACAGAAATCTAAGGGCCAGATTTACCAGATATGTAGGCACCTACAGGTGGAGACAGACACATATAGGATGCTAGGCATATAATTGCCATTGACTTTCAACAGAAGTTAGGCGCTTAAATCAATTATCTTTGTAAATCCCCAGTAAGTGTCAGTCTACATCTGTAGCTGCCTAAACAACTTGGTAAAGCTGTCCTAAATTCCTTTGAACTTGAATTTTATATTCCTAAGTCACTTAGGCACTTCTGAAAATTTTACCCAGTCTCTGGATACGTATTGTGATGCACCTTTGGGTTTGGAAAAACACTCTGGGCCCAATTCTTTGCTCATGTTCCTATGTAACTCTGGGAATATGCAAGTGCAGTCCAAAATTGTGCTATGCTTGGGCTATTACTGGTTAATCAGTTTTGATAAAACATAACCTCAGAAAAAGAAACATCTGTTCATTTTAATTGGGAATGCAAGTAATAAAACCTGTTGTGAAATGCCTAAAATCACACCACTGAGTGTAGTGTTTGTTGACATTTTAGAAATTAGTTCCAAAGGGGTAGCCGTGTTAGTCTAGGTCAGCCAAACAAACAAGGAGTCCTGCGGCACTTTTAAAGACTAACACATTTATTTATCTCATGAGCTTTCGTGGCAGAAAATCCCACTTCATCAAATGCTTTGAAGATGGAGAACTCTCCCATTCTGTAAGTTCCTCATCTTCAAAGCATTTAACAAAGCATCTACAAAGCATTTAACGTGGCACTTGCTTAGTTCGAACTAAAATTTGCTAGAACTAAAACTAACTAAAATTAGTTTGAATTAGTTATTCGAACTAACTTTGGTAAGTGTAGACATGGTTTCCTGTCTGGAAATTAGATGAACAGTTGTGTTAATGCTCAAAAGACCTAGTCCTGTCCAAGTAAAACGCCAATGCTCTTCTAACATTCAATTGCAATGCTGGCTGACCAGATGTCAGCTCCTACCCAGGCTACAGACATTAGCTAAGAGCTGGCAAACTCATAGCTGGAAACCAGACCAGTTCACTTGTATGTTAGTTCTGATCAAACTAGATATTAGTCTAATAAGAATGTATTTAGTGTTTAGACTCTTTGAAATGCTTGTCAGATGCTGTGTTAATAAATCTCACTTGTAATATCAGTATACCACGCTAAAAGAAAATATGTAAGTTTTTCTTTTTATAATTTTGAGAATGCTTGCTCTGCATATGTGAACCCAGGCATGGAAATCTCCTCCCCTATCAAAATCAGATGGGCTATCAAGGAAAATCATGATACACAAGGCCCTGCCACACCTTGGAAATGCTACATTTAGTCCTAAAAGCATTTATGTCTAAATGTGACACAACGGTGCTGGCGTTCACTGGGAAAGAGAAGTGGAATTTGTTCCCTCATCATTTAAAGTGAAATTGACTAGTTAGCCTACCTTACACCTCTTTGAGGGCAATTTCTAGAAATTAAACCAATTTGTTGCAAATACTAGGAAATTAAAAACAGCAGTAATAACCCTTTTCATTATCACAACATCAAAGTTCCCAAATCACTCTATCATAATTAGGTATGTAAGTAACAGCAACTATCAGAAAGAACATCAGGTCGGCAAAATAAGAAGAGAGGAAACACAGAGTAACATTGTGAAAAAATACTTGGACTTCGCGGCTGCAAAAGGCCAAACAACTCAACTGTCTTCAGAACACCTGAAAAATGATTACATATTGACAAACATTCTGAGAAATACATTGATCTCTAAGCAGAGAAGGAATCAAAGACTACAGGAGTAGTAATTAAAGGTCAGCTCATCTTTATTTCATATTACAGGGCTCAGAATTCATGCTGATCCTTCATCTGCTATTACCTCTTTACTCACCCCCTGTGATTCCTACATGTTTGAATGCCTCTCAGCTAACAGTCTGCTAAAGTGCAGCAGCTGGATTCAGCTTTGATTTCAGAACATAGTATCGTGGTCAAATAATTCCACAGTACAGGCCAAATCCTCAGCTGGTATAATCTGGCATAGCTCCAATTTACTGAGGATCTGGTCTAGAATCTATAGCATAAATTCCCTGTTGCAATGAAGAAAAAAGTAAAAATGAAACGGCAAATGGTCACACTTTATATTCATCTCCCATGTCTAAATAGTTCATAAAGAATTAAGAAATAGTTAATATGTTATAGGCATGAATAATTGTTATAGAGATTGTTGCAGATGGTTATAAGCACTTCAGTGGAAGATGTTATAAATGGTTATAAGCCATGATTAAGAACAACCTATTAATCCATTGGATACAACAATCAATCAATCATTTATTGAAACATTTATTAATTATATATAAAATGGTTATAAGAGCCTCTATGTAAAATGTGACCCTTCAAAAATATACAATAAACTTTTCTTCAGTGTTTTATTTTCCAAATTCAGCTTATATACTTAGTATACTAGGCCGTGTAGTGGGGGTGATGGCCACAAAAGAGTTAATCATTTTTTAGCAGTTGCTAGGTAACATACTCTATCTTCAGTGTGTTTAAATCCCAGGTTGTATTCAATCAGTGCAAGTCCACTGATGATTACTAATGCTTCATCTTATGTCTCATTATTAGAATATGTTGGCCCTCAATATCCAGAGCTAACACTGAATGGGTGGCTTTCTAGACGAAAGCCAGTTGTTTCTAATTGAATTTAATCTTAATTACAAGCCAGTGGTTATTTCTCTATATTGCTCCAGAGCTTGCATAGAAAGGGCCCTATCCAACAGCCTGTATTTACATTAGTAGCATCACTTAAGTTTCAATGAACTGACTCCTCATGGGAATAAGAGCTGCAAGCCTGAACTTTAAGAGTACAACACAAACTACTGGCTGCCCTCTACTGAACTCTATACTGCCAGAGCCCTAATTCCTTCCTATTGTCGCCAACTAGTTGTATCCTAGAGGAAAATACATTTCAATCATATAATTCAGATTCCACTGTTTTTTCATGAAATCACTTGTGATCCAATTTAAGGAGAGAAGTTTTTTTTTTTTTTTTTTATAAAAAACATAAGAGTTACCATGCAACAAGATGAATCCAAAGCTCAAAAAGGTAATGCCTTTCCAACAAAAGCTGAATGAGGTTATAAAATGGTTGTTTATCTCCTATTGTGTAGAAATAGCAGCCCTCCTCCACATTTTTGTTGATAGGATAGTTTTCCATGCCCAAAATTCAGACACTGTATTTCCTATCTCTTCTCCCTTGGACTGACATTCACCTCATTACACAAGGGCTGCAGAAGGCCATATGAACCCTTAACATCAGACTCCCTGCATATGAGTGAATTTCCCCCTTGATCTTTTGATCTACTCCAAGCTAACACATCTTAAAACATGCTGTATTTTTAAAATCAAAAGCCATGAATTTGAATTGCATGTGCTACAGCGGTTGACAATCATGTGTGGTACGAATTCAGGTTTTACAATTCATGCAGTGTATAATCATATGCAATGGAAGCCACTTCTGGTGAGCTAGGATATAGGGAGACTCTGTTTGGGGTGAAGCAAAATGAAACCACCACATTTTTCCAGTGCTGTAAAGGGGAAAAAAATGACTTTGCTAGTGAATGAATTGACTCTATGCCTCTTATCCAAATAAGGATGGTAGGAAAGATACTGAAATATTACTCTAGGTGCCCCATTTACTCAGGAAGGTTAATTTTGTTTTTAACTTGTAAAAAAATAAAAGGGTAAATTAGATAGTGATTGTTCATGGAGGTTATTGATATGAAGAAAGTCTTTATTTCATTAGGACAAAATTTTGTAAGTCACCATTAGTAAAAGACATATCTAATCATTTAGCTCAAATGAATAACAGATGGTTTAATTAGAAGTCTTTTTTTAAAAGGCTAGCCTCTGAAAACCATATTAGATTGTTTATATAGATTTTATCCCAATTCAATATGAAAAAAATCAAAACCTAAGCAAAATAGCTTAATATCAATCTGCAGGGTCTGATTATGAAACAACCAACGACCTCATTCATCACTTCACATTTCCTACGACATACCATTGGATCTTACTGTTATAAGCTCTTTATCTTCATTGTTGCTAGATGTTGATTGAAGGGGACACTTCCTCACATTCTAATTAAACCATTTTTTAATTCCTACTCTTTGGGCATAAAAGCTTGGAAAACATAATGATTGCTGAGCAGTGCAGAAGCCCAATCAATACACTCTGATTTGTTCATCATGTTGTTTTATAATCCAAATACAACGCTCGTTATATATTATAGAGCAAATAAAACATCCAGTAGGTTACTGTCAAGAAACAAATGCAGCAAAGCTAATTATTGCTGCTCTTGTTTTGGAAAGAGTTTTTAGTACCTGTTTTTAGAACACCTGAGATTTAATAGGAATATGAACTACAGTTTCTCCACTCTAGATTTTTTTTGGTAGCATTTTTTAATTCAATCTGAGTTACCAACAAGACTCACAGAAATGTATTGCAATACTTAAGTTAATTCAGAGGAGCACGGCGCTTTGCAATCCACAGATGTAAGGCACTATAAAAGCAGGAAGAATTATTGTGACTGGGGCAGCTCCTCCTGTGGAAGCCTATTCACAGCTTTAACTCCATGAAGGAAGGGATGGGGGAAGAAAACATATTTTTTGTTCCCCCTGGTCCTAGGTAGGTTACACAGAAAAGATGATATATCCAACCCCTGTATAAAATAATACAATCCCCCTGGGAGGAGGTGGAGAGGAGTTGGTCCACATGCTGGGTTATAATTTCTGTGGATCCACCTCCAACCAGGCATCCTGGGGCCAACTGCAGCCAGAAGTCCCTAGTACAATGGACTACCAAGGAACTTCAGAGAAGGGTGGCCATCTAGGTGTGAGGGTGAGCCTTGAAGCCCATTCTGCAGGAAAAGTGGGGGGAGGGGTGGGAGGAGGCATGGAGAAATACTTCCCTTCTAGCGGGTACTTCCACAAAGGGATATCCCAGTCCATTATTAGTGGCATACTTGAACCTACCAACAATTCTTCTGGACTGATAATGTGTCTCAAACAATAGCCTGTGTCAGTGAAAAGCCAGACCAGTAATACACTGTATCAAGGCATGATATCTTGCTAACTGTATCTGGTACTCATTGATGCCTCGCAGCCTAGGGATTTATTGATTGTAATTGCAATTTTTGCCTCTGCAGATTATTTTTAATACGAAGAGAAAGAAGACAACAATGTGAAAAGGAAATGTGATTTGGCTGCAAAAAAAAAGTCAATTGGGACTGTGCTATGACTAAATATTACTATAAATATTATTTTGTCTATGACTGGTAATTCAGTGGCACCTCAAAACCCAATCGTTGTTGGTGCTTCATTGGGTTCAGTGTTATATAGACATAATTCAGTGGCAAAGAAGTATATTTGCTCAGAGTTCGGTTTGCTTGGTATGTCATCTCCTGGCAGAACACTGACAAAACACAGATTTCTGGAAACCAGGAAATACAATTACATTTACACATGCAACCTACAGTTTTGCTTTCTTTCAGCACCCCGTTAACATACATACCTTTACTCTGCCAACCCCACAGTTGCAGAAATGTCTGCTGTTTTCATCTCCTTTTACAACTCGTTCACTCTCACTCACTGGACTCCATCTAATACTATTAAAGGACAAAAAGGGTGAGGGGGGGAGTTGTCCATGCTACCTTCCCTCTTCCTTCTTTGAGCAGTGTGAGTACTCACACTGGCCCTATTGGCAATATTCAGGAAGTTCCAGAGTGCCGTACACTCACACCCTTTGCCAGCACCTCAGACCGAATGTTACTTGTGTACAGTTCAAGAAACATTTCCCAGCATTTTACAACTCCTTTATAATTACAGGATACCATCTCAGCTTGCACTTTCACTTAACTATCATTTAAAGCACTAGAATTCTTTCCTTTTCCACTCCACTCCTGACAATATCATTTGTAATAAAAGCCCTGTGCCCTGCTGCTGATATAACCCATGCAATTTTGTATGGAAATATTGTATACTGCATCTTGAAGATTCACATGCACTTCCTCTCTTTTCTTAAACACAAGAGGGTGAAAAACATAGATCCACTCATATCACAATAACAGTTCTGTCACACACCTCAAAGTGGATTACTCCAAGGAGAGCTAATTTCTCCCTCACACATTCAGTACAGCTGCACCTGACTCAAATCATACTTGCTTTACCGTGTGGTGCATGCAGATAATAAATGCATAGGCTGCTCTCATATCCCAGCTTGCTATTGCCCTTTGTAATACAATCCCTGTGCCATGCTAATTATATAACATATGCAATTCTGCATTGCAGTGATGCATGTGGGATCCTAAAGGTACACATGCAGCTCTTCCCTTTACTCACACACAGAGTATAAGGAGAGTAACATACATCTTATCATATAGTAGTCATGGCTATGTTATGCACCTAAAAGTAGTCCACAGTCTTCATACCACAAAACTCACATTTACAAAGCAGGCCTAATTACTGCCTCCTCTCTGTAGTGCAGGTACAGCTAAAACACACACTGCCTCTGGCGAGTATCCAAATAATTCCCATTGACAACTGCCAGCTCCAGAGGAACAGAGAAAGGTGCACAATATGTTTTGTTTGTCCTTTAGTACTGATCATTGGAATCCTGGGGATGATATGCATGATCTGCAAGAGGCGGTAGAAAGCTTGTACATTTCAGCAATTGTGTCATTGACACAATGTCACCTTCTGAGGTGCAATCCTGACATATGAGGTGTTGTTTCACTGCCTTTCCTGTAATCCTGGGTGCCTGACAATGCATTGCTGCAGCTCCCAGCCTTGGACACTGACAACCATGTTACCCCCATACACCATACCACTCTAGGGCTATGTCTACACTTGTAATTTTAAGTCGACTTAACTAAGTCAACTTAAAGTCAATTTAGTTAAGTCAACTTAGTGAGTATACATTTAAAATTAAAGTCGACTTAAAGGGGAACTTACAAAGTCGACCTAGAGTGTCCACATTGGATGCCTAGGTCAACTTCTAGGGACTAGGGGGACCTTGGGCAGGTCCACAATGGCAGGGGGCACCCCTTGTGTACAATGGGGCGAAGGGGACAGGGACCCTGGCAGGGCATGTGGGCAGGGTGTGACACTGTGTGGATTTAGGGAAGCCTTTATGATATTATTTTCTATTAATATCTCATAAATGCTATAATCCATAGGAACTATGTCATGTTTGGTATCAACAGAAAGGTAGTAATTTGCTGGGAATGATTATATAGTTTATGTATAGGACTTATATTTGTATTAGAAGTTAGGAATTTGGTGTTATATCTATACTTTAACTTGTGTGATTCTGTAAAAACGTCCCAGACTGGAGGCTGTCTATAACCATTGTCTGCTTAATGGCTCATCAGATTTCTCCATGGGCCCATTGTACCTGGGAGCTTCCTTAACATTAAGGACACAATGGTTGTAGAGGCTCCCAAATACAATGGGCCCAGGGAGAAACCTGATGAGCCATTAAGGAGACAATAGTTGTAGACAGCCTCCTGTCTGGGGCGTTTTCACAGAATCATACAAGTTAAAGTATAGATATAACACCAAATTCCTAACTTCTAATACAAATATAAGTCCTATACATAAACTACATAAACAGCAAATTACTACCTTTCTATTGATACCAAACATGACATAGTTCCTATGGATTATAGCATTTATGAGATATTAATAGAAAATAATATCATAAAGGCTTCCCTAAATCCAGACAGCAACACATAGAGCTCTGCCCAGCCCTTTGGGGGGGCATGCCAGGCTCCCCCTGTGCACCCCACTCCCGGCAGGGAGGGCATTGGTGTAGTCCTACCCCATGTCTACACTGGCTTAATTCAACTTTAAAAAGTCGAATTAAGCCTTAAGTCTAATTAAATCTAGGTTTAATAAAGTCGACTTAATTTTCATTGTCGACTTTATTTTCCTTAAATTGACTTAAGCAAGCTGCTTAAGTCGACTTAAGAAAACTGTAGTGTAGAAGCACGGCAAATTAAGTCGACTTAAGCAAGCTTAAGTCGACTTAATTTACAAATGTAGACGCAGCCTAAGTATCTGTGAATAGCTGCAGCCCTGGCCCAGCAGCTCTGACCTCAGCAGCTTGCCATGCCAGCAACACATCAGTCACACTCCAGTCACACCAGCTTGAATTACTACTTGCAGGGTAACCCCACTATACCCCAAGCCCTTGATTTAAAAAAAACAAACAAACACAAATAAACAAACAAAAACAAAAAACAACCCAGGTGTTCTGCAATGGACTGACTGCTCCTGGACAGTTCAAATATTAAGGTTTGTTGCCTCTGTAAAGAGTCATTCAACAGCTTTGTTAACTGGAGTTACCAAACAGTTCAGTTGAACACAGCACAGTATTGATAGATTAAAAAGAAAAACAAGTTTATTAACAAAAGAAGATGGGATTTTAAAGTGAATTCAGGTATAAGAGATAAGGTTAGAAATGTCACAAGCAAATAAAAATAAAAACTTGCATCTAAAAGTCTGAAACAATCTACCAAGTTTTGGTTCAAGGTTTAGTTTAAGATGTTCTTTCTCACTTACAGTCTTTCAATAAGATAGTGACTGACCCTTTTCTTGGCTAGAATCTCTCCAAGATGCCCAAAGGTGCTGGTTCCTTTGTCGTCTTAGGGGAAAATAAAAATGTGGTATTCTGCCTTTTTCATTGTTAGTCCAGTGAACCTTTGAAGTGGATTCTCCTGAAGTGGATTCCCCTCCAAATAAAGTTTATTTGAATAGTAAGGAAGGTGACATGGAGTCTGGTGGTGAGGAGGCTCTATATTCTTTCTTCCCCCACGTGTGTCTGCAAAAATGTAAATTGTTCAGTTTCCTGCCATCTCCTACTTGTGCTGTCCCAAGGACCCTGTACTGATATGTAAACTGAGATAAACACACATTCCTTTTCTTTATGTTAAGCTTGCTTTACAACTTTTATCTAGATAGAGTTGTCTGGTTTTAAACATGCTAATAACATCACACACTGGGAATTCATAACTTTCCATATTGGCTATGTCTACACTGGTAAATTAGGTCAATTTAAGGTGGCTTAAATCGACCTAACTTAATCCTTATCCACACTTAAGGGGCTTCCTTACGTCGACTTAATGAAAGTTTAAGTCGACTTAATAAAAACTGCGGGGTATTCAAATTAACCCTTCTTAGGTGGACCTAACCCTTCCTTAGGTCAACCTACGCCCAGTGTGGATACAGAAGTCCACTTTCTTAGGTCAACCTAAGGGAAGTTAGGTCAATTTACTAAGTCCCGGTTAAGGGAAACCACTTTTTTAAGTCGACTTAACAAAGTCGACCTAACTTTTCCTAGTGTAGACATAGCCATAGTGTTGGTACATACATTTTATCATGATATTATTGACCAGAAAGTTATTGTTTTTCAAATGACACCTCACAAGGCACATTTTGGGCAACAATTATTACAATAGTGTGTAGGGAGTGAATACCCAGTGCTTTAGGTCACACATAATTAAGTGTTAATATGAGTGTTAATAGGGCATATTGGGGCATTGCCGAAAGACAGTAGGGTTAAGGTTGTTCATGTAACCTCAACTGTCCATTAATTGGTTTTCAGAAATTAGAGTTTTGGTCAACTCAGCATTCAGCAAGAAGATGACATACCCCTAAACAGCTTTAATTTGAAGGTTTCTTCATCAAGGAATTTTCAGGGTTTTTGAACGGGAAGAGATATGTTGTTGATAGAAGTGAGTAGTCATTTGGCCATTATACATGTCATGTCCTGCATTCTGCATGCCTCCCCAGCCTGTCCCCACATGCACACACATCAGGTGGGCACCTCCAGCCCTGCTTCAGCACATGCCCCACACCTATTCACTGTGTTTTTCTCACCAACTTGACCTCCTCTGCACTATAGTACCTAGTCATTCCCTGCCACCACCCCAGCAAGAGAGAATACATGTCCCTGAAATTCTCATTCCTTGGAACACAAAGGTTTCTATTGCCATTACTTTTGTCTTCCTATGACCCAACTCACACACAGTAGCTGGACTGAAAGACCTCTGTGTTACAGTGGAATGGTGTTCCTAGTCATGTTTCAGAATGACTGGAGGGCAGAGTTTGGGCAGGACCAGCAAGAAAATTCATACCAAAATACTGACAGTTATATATTTGAGAGAAATATCATCTGACCCCTGCCCAACAGGTGTAATCCAGAGAGACACCAGAGTTTATAATGTTTCTATGTCATAAAATACACATTTTCTGGTCAGCCATGACCCTTCCAATTTCCCGGTTAATGTTCTTTAAACAGTTCTTAATAGCTTTGATAGTGTCATGAGAGCAATTATTCAGATGCTCAGAAAG
The DNA here is from genome assembly GCA_007922175.1 of Pelusios castaneus. Lineage (NCBI taxonomy): Eukaryota > Metazoa > Chordata > Testudines > Pelomedusidae > Pelusios > Pelusios castaneus. Next base: position 14,108,893 of record ML685777.1, read on the forward strand.
TCCGAGAAAACCATCACAGCTCTCAAATGCAAATCTCTGATATGAATCAAATCAGCTCTCACACATTGTATGAGTATGCACCATTCAGGTCACTTCCATTGGAGTGACTCATTAGACACCAGTAATCACAACCTCAAGTCACTGATCAGATGCTGCGGAGTTAAGAAAACATGTTGCTAATACAGACCACTTCTCTCTACCCAAATCAGCCTATAGTTAGCCTTAGCCATGGTGTACTTATTGTTTTATCTCAAACTTCTGCAGCCTAATGATCTGGAAATTGCCCACTGTCTCAGTTTGAACAGTCATAAATTGATGGATCCAAAATCACTATTTATTTTGAAAATTCCAGCCATAGTTAGAGTTCTTTGGCTTGTTTTGTTTCTGTACTTAGTAGACTTTTTCTATTCTCATAGTCTGAGATCATCTATATGAAATTTTATCCCCCACAGAATTTTCATATTCAGATGATAAAACTCTAAAACCAGAAGTCAACAATGGAAAATGTTCACAGATCCTCATTTATAGCTATGTAAGGAAGCACAACTATAATATGTGACTAGGGTAAAATAATAAAACTACACAAAAAAGGCACCACCACCGACAAACTGCTGACTGAGAATTACAAAGGACACATAACAATCTGTAATATTTTACAAAAATTTTCAGTGGCACAGTGAAATGGGTAATATAAAACAACTTTCAGCTCAGCATTTGTTCCCATTACAGCATCATCGAGGCACCAGGTGGCAAAGTGCTTAGGAGGACATCAATAGGAGACATGTCACTGGAGATGCCAATGGTGTTTCTGGATGAGGAGGCAACCATGTGGGAAATGTCATATATCTCGCCATCATTTCCAGAAGTTCTAATTTACAATTCTCTCCTTAGCACTCAGTAAATCCACAGGCATTCATGGCCTTTGTTGTTTTCTAGACTTACTGAACTAGCCCATATCTAATAAAGGACTTAAACACACACATCACTTTAAGTCAACAAGTTGTCTAGCTGAAGACGGTGGAACTACTCACAAGCTTAAAATTACACATCCTTCCTTGCTTTTCTGAATCAGGACCTAAATGCTCCAACAAGATTTGTAAGTAGTTGCCACATAAACCATCAGATGGCATTCAGGCTCATTATTTGTTAAGCACACAGCAAAACCTGAAGACACATAAAGACAAATGGCTTAATTTTGCCTTCGCAAGAATTTGTTTAACACTGAAGTAACTCTATCAACTTCAGAGTTACTCTACTGCTCCAGTCACCACATCTGAAATCTAAGATGAAAGTCTGAATATCAAGATTGCTTTGGCTTTTGTTGTTAACTCCATCATTACTAATCTTTTCACCAGAACGATCCAGACAATATCAACATTATCCTGTTAATCTCAAAAGGATATGGCCTCCTTCCTAGTCATGACCCATCCAGTTCAGACTCTGGCAAGGTACTGAAGGTGATGTGGTTACATATGCAGTTTATGTCCATCACCAATAATCTTGTCATACCGCCGAAGCTTTTGAGTTCCATGTGAGTGCTGGCCATCCAGCGGCATTCTTGGCACATATGCTTCAGAATTTGTTGGTCATCCATTCTAATAACAGTCCATGACAGGAAAGTCGCTGAAATTGAGCCACTGCTGATGGAGGCAAGTGCCATCCAGATAATTTGATTATTCCTAAATCCTTAACTGCCAACCAGGTGTCAAACATCCTACTGTCTCCCAAACAGTTGCCAACCGTCCAGTTTCAACCCTGACAATTACTACAATATACTTCTTAGCTGTAAATTGTATAGGGCAGAAGTCTAAAACATGCCAAAAGATCATGCTGGCTGAAATACAAGGCTAAATCATACAGACATTCATTTACAACAAGGCGAAACATTTAAAAGAATTGCAAATACGCTTGTTGTTCTATCCACTCCTATTTAGGCTATAAGAACACAATGCAGGATTTAAGCAGTGGCTAAATATTTAAATAGTCTTTGGCTGTGGGAGGGAGGGAATGACTGTATAAGACTGCTGGTTAGGACTTTCACCTGTGAAGTGGGAGACCCAGTCTCCCTGCTCCAATGACTATTTATTTACATACAAGCAACAGATTAAATGGGAAAGATTGAGACATCTCACAGCCAGTGGTTAAGGCATTCTTCTGAGTGGTGTGAACCTCCTATCCAAATTCTCTCTTCCTATCAGGCAGAGGGAGAAACTGAAGCTCAGTCTCCTACCTCCTGTGTGAGTGCTTGAGCCATTGTGCTAAAAGTTATAAGGGAAACACCTGCTACTTTGGCAGAATTTTGAATGAGGTTCAATCCAACAGGCATGAATTTTAGATCAGGCCCCGGAGGTGAGATAGGCAGGGAAATGTCTGTCTTCCCCAGATTTGAGGACCCTACTGGAGGTTAGGCATGAGCTAGGTATCTAGAATGAGGCATCATGCATATGCCCAGATCCAGAAACATTGATGCCTAGAGGACTTTTGCAGTGAAAATATAAACATTGACATGTTAGGTGGTCTCCAAGTAAAGGTCCTCAGTGACACCTAAAATTTGGTCCTAAGTGTCTAAAGTGGGGAGTTAGGCACCTAAGTCCATTTGCAGATCTGAGTCTTTGCTCCAAATTTTCCTAACTGGCAGGATATTCCTCTGGTGGTGAGAGACCTTCTAATCTTTAGCTTAATTTTATTCATGGCCAGTTTATTCCCATTTGTTCTTGTGTCAACGCTGACCTCTATCTCAAATAGCTCTTCTCTCTTCCTAGTATTTACCTCTCTGATGTATTTAGAGAGCAATCGTACCCCTCTCAATTTTTGTTTGGCTAGGCTAAACAAACCAAACTCTTTTTAGTATCCTTTTGTAAAATAGAGTTTCCATTACCCTGATCCTAATTGATATTGTTGGAATAATTTATTTTTAAAATTATGTAGCACATAATATGAAATAACTATAAAGGTCAAATTCTGACCTGATTTATGTTCAGATAAAAATGGAGTCTCTCTCTTGAATTTAATAGAATTATTTCAATTGCACTCCAGTGTAACTAAGGACAGAACCTGTCCTTAAGTCTGAAGTAAATATGGATGAAAATTTTCAAACTTACAAGTGGCTGAAACATTTATTGGGAGCAAAGCAGAATAATTACATACTTCTAAATATTCAAGTATTGTTAGTTAAAACTATTTTAACTCTTAATTAACTTTTTTTAATCCACTGATGGAACTGTAGGACACTAATTAATAATAATCAAGGAACACTGACTACCTGTATCATATGTGGCAATTGCTTACTCTAACCATTTATAGCATAACCTTGTCTTTGAGAGGCTTTCCTAGTATAGCTTAAAGAAATGTACTCATGGCAAAAATAATAAATAATTAACAAGAATGTGTTCAAGTCCCTGAAAAGCATTCATTAATTGTTTGCTGTGTAAGCTAAAACAAATCCTGACCTATTCTACATCTTCACTCTCTGATGGAAGGGGAGGGGAGAAAATCTCAGTTCCATTAGCAGTGTAAAGTTATATACTACCACTAACTGTAAAGCAATGCTTCGGGTACAACATTTAACAGCCAATGCTTATTTTATATCATGTTTCGGAAACATGCCATACTCTGTGCTGAGATTAGCCAACACAGCTCACAGATATCCACGTACTTCTTAACATGAGAATGTTAGAATACAATACAGGGTGTTATGTGCAAAGCCGTCATAGATTCAAAACCAGGATGTTGGCCCTGAAAGCCACTTCAAGTCTCGCCTCTGGCAGAAAGAAAAAAAAAATGTGCAAAGCGTCGAAACCACAGACCTGCAAAAACCGGGCCGCCGGTTTCAGCAATGGTCTTAAAGAGCCAGACTGCAGTCATATTCCACCAAAGGAAAATTATAAAAGGGAGGTCCTAACGGGTAGAAGTCGGAGTCAAATCAACGGAACCAGACACCGTTGCGCTGATGGACTGATCAACCGAAGGCAACTCCCCGGCCCGGTACCTCGAGGCCGAGCACGGCTGACCAGCATCCAGGTCCGGTGACTGCTAGCAAGTAAAGCCCAGGCACAAATTCGTATGGCGCTGGCACCCTCAGAGCCAGGATAAGAGATATAAAACCAATTGGTAGTTAATGAATCATAGCACCCTGAATTGTAATTGTTCCAAAGGAAAGGAAATAGAAGTTTTAGCATTAGGAATAGTGGGAATAATGGTTGTATTAATTGTAAGCTTTTGCCCATTTTTGCTGTGTGTCAAGCTTATCAAGCGAATACTAGATTTCAATTTATAACTCAGTAGTAATAATCACTATTGTTAGTTTAATAAACGTGACATAAATAGTGTTAACACAAAATAAAGGGTCCAGTCTTCTGTCTGGTCGGTCCGGGTCGGTGCCCCTGTGTCCTGTCCATATGAATCTACCACTGCAAAAAAGGCCTTGCGCCAAAAACGTGACAACAGAGAGATTACCAACACAGTTAAAAAAATCCAAGAACCGCCTAACACAGGGTTGCCAAACATGCAGCCCACAGGATGGATACAGTTTGTGAACCTCTTCCATCCGGCCCATGACTACGCTTTCTGGGACCACACTCTCTCCCTAACACAGAGAGTGTGTGGTCTCGCAGTATCGCAGAGTGCAATCTCGCATACCCAGTGCTCTGTGATGCCGAAGAACGCTGGGTCTTGCGACGTCGTGGAGCACTATGTATGCGAGACTGGTCTCTGCAGGACCACACTCTCTCCTGAACAGAATGTGGTATCACATAGTCTCGCATACGCAGCACTCCGTGATGCTGCGAGAGTGCCCTAGTATTTCGATTTATGGTCTGTACAGCCCACTTGAAGTACACTTCAGTCAAATCTGGCTCAACATAGCAAATGTGTTTGACATCCCTGTCCTAACACAAGCATGTAATCTATGCCACGATTGTGATCAATTTACGTATTTTCGGGGGGAGGAGGTTGGTGGATGAATTAATTTAAATGAACAAACCTCTTAAAAGGGCCAGATTATCCCCTAGCAAGCTCCTCCTGACCACCTGGAGAACAAGCTACCATAACTTCATGCTTCCCCTTAACCAAATGGAATCTCTTCCACTATGCTTCCATGAGGCTTGCAATCCATGGGTTAAAAAGGAGATGGGGACAGAATGGAAACAGGGCTGAGGGGGCATTTGGATTTGTCTAGATTCTCCCTAGTCCTCAGATAACAACAATAACCTATGTCAGAAGTCAGTGTAAATTAAAGCAGACAGAACATGTCATATTTATCCTGTTTCTTCCTTTACAGTTTCTAATTAGTCCCTTGAAAGAGGTTCCAAAGATCACTCACTCATCAGGGAGATACCAGCAGCATGGCTCTGACAGGAAGAATATTTACATCCACATTACACTGCAGGCTATGTTATGGAATCCTTGTCCAAAGATGATTTGCTGCCTTTCCCCCTCCCCCCCCCCCCCCTCCCGGATCTCCATGGCTAGTTGCCGCTTTTTCTCCTATTTAATCCTCATTCCTATCTGCAGATAGGCTCTGGATTGCCTTAGTTTCATCCTACTCAGATTGCTGGATGCTGCATGGCACAATTCTCTACTCAATCCATATTATCTCATTTTGTTCCAAAAATTTTTACCCACTGCCAGTAATGAGTCAGGAGGAAGAATGTGAATCTTGAGTTCAGAAGTACAAGGCCAGAAAAAACACCGTTGATACAGTAGCACTTCATTTCCTCCTCCCAACCTTTCTAATATTTTAATTTGCCTCTTTAAACAAATCTCTACCGTGCTTGACTTTTCAGTCAATTTTAACATAATTCTTTTACATGTTTATGCTTTGGACACTGCTTCTGAAGTTACATACATGAAATTACTTAAAAGACTGGCTGTTGTCGTAAGATACTAATAAGAATACAAAAATTCAGAACGCTTATCATACAAATGAACTGCTTGATGCGGTACCTATCTCAGATGATTTTTCTTTATTTGTTATACAGAAAAACCCCAGGAACCACAATCTTAAATGGAGTCAATTTGTACTTATACTAGTTCTACAAGATACTCCTGATTAAAAATAGATGGCATTCTTATTAGCACTGATATAACTTACTTCTAAGGGAGAAGGTACATAATTATTTGCACATTTCTTTCCTTGAATCTTATCATCTCAGGTACAGCATTTACTCAATATCCCTTGAGTTCTATTTGAAGAATAATGGTACACAAACTGGGATTTACTGAGCATGAATATTCTATAAAGGACTTGGGGATTCTGTATTCACTGACTCCACTGTTAGTGGAGGCAGGTTTTATTTTTCATTTATTTTAATAGATGTATATAAATATTTGGTTCTCTCTTTTACTCTAAAACTAAGCTATAGTAGCATCAACATATTCTGAGAATAATTTATATTCATTGGAAAACAACTGCTCTGAAGAAACAGTAACAGAGTTTGCATGTGTTGGTGGAAATAACTCCAAAAAGACTATTTGCCCATATGCAATATTGTTTGCATTCAAATAATTGGGATAACATACTTATGGTTACCAATGTATACAGTAGAAACTGCTTAACTGGGACAATGTAGGCGATAGCCTGGTGCTCCAGTTAAACTATTTTTCAGATTAACAAATGACCCCGACAGAGCTTCTGAACTCTGTCAAACCTTCATTCATGGGGTTGTAAGAAATACAGAACTTTGAATCTGTGCCTGTGGAACTTCAGATCTTTAGTTGTAAGTGGGATTTTGGCTGTTAAGTGCCTACCTTTCTTTTGGAAATTAAAATTTAGGTTCCTTAATTGGTTAGGCGTTGCAACACGGAGCACAGAAACACCTTTAAAAAAATTGGCTTTAAATTGTAAGCCCTTTGGGACAGAGACAGCTTTCTTCTCTGTGTTTGTATAGCTCCTCACACAATGAGGTCGCAGTCCATGTCTGATGCTCCAAGATCTAAACTAATAAAAATAAATAATAAACTTCACTATCTTCATTCTACTTCTATACATGCATCTAATACGGAAATTTATCAAATTTAATTTATTTATTTAGTTTTCTAAGGCATTTGTAAAGATTTCAGAGACCACCACTGTGTTTGCCTGTTACACTATCATCTGGCACAATCCATTACCACAAAACAATCACTACTAGAAAAATAGCTTGATGTGTTAATTAATCAATATATAGTTAAAGAGGCTGCATTTTATCCTTAGGGTTGGGTCAAGTCCCAGGACATTTTCATGGGAAGGTATTAACTTCTATTTTCTGAATCATAATATTTGCTCAAGATTATCCATCCATCCATCCATCCATCCATCCATCCATCCATCCATCCAATGAAATGCATAGATTATGGACTGGTTTGCAGTAAACAAGATGATCAAAGCCACATGTAGAAGTTAAAAGAGAATGGAGCTTCACTGTGGAAGGGGAAAATAGATCTATTTCTGCTCCTTTATGAAGGTGTGCAATGACCGTTTACAAGGAGTAGAATACTGACATAATATAAATGGCTATGTCTACACTGGCAAGTTAGTTCAAATTAAGGAGGCTTAATTCGAACTAACTAAAGCCATGGCTACACGAGGCTTTAGTTAGTTAGAATTAAGGACTTCCTTAATTCTAACTAATAAGTTTGAATAGGGCTTTAGAAGTAAGGCTTTAATTTGAATTAACTAGTTCAAATTAGCCAATGTGGCCATGTTAATTCGAACTAATTTCTTAGTTCAAACTAACCGGCCATTGAAATGAATGGGGATCGCTAATTCAAACTAAGCAAGTGCCATGAATAGCACTTGCTTAGTTCGAACTAACTTTTTCTAGTTTGAATTAAGTTAATTCGAACTAACTAAAATTAGTTCGAATTAGTTAGTTCGAACTAACTAATTCGAACTAATTTTAGCAAGTGTAGACATAGCCAATGAGAGTCATCTAGAAGACTCCTGTGACATGAGTTAATGTTCAATAAGCATAACTAGGGAAGAGAAGACCACATTTCTCAAGCTATTAGGGGAGTGAAATATTAAAGAAGGTGTGTACAAACTGAAGTTTGTAGAAAGGATAACTTCTGAGCAACCTTTTCCTCTTGATCTTTATACCTGAATGAGCACTATTAGATGTGGCTCCAGGAAAATGAATTTCCTTTACAATATACATGCATTAAAGCAAAAGCCAAAAAGTGTCAAGTAAGAGTTACTGCATTTTCACACACTTGAAGGCATGTCAGTCATGTTATAATTGGTTGTAATTAACACTCCCACAAGCTGTAACAGTTTATGCCGTCACTAGCATAGCAATCACATAGGTGAGACATTTTTTTCTTTCCTTCAAAATCATTTCATAAAAATGAGAAATTTCCCAACCTGATGCTAACAACCAATAGCTGTCTGAATCATAGGTAAACTCTTCCACTCCAGTGCATACTGTGTTCTGGAAAGTAAAGTGTGAAGTAAGTAGTCAAATTAACATTTGAGGTACTGGGTAATACTGAATCCCCTTGTAACTGGGCCTGTGTTGTGCAGTGTATGCATCTCGCTCTATTAAATATACACAACTGCTCAGTATTCTAAATCAGGAAAATAGGGAATACTACTGCTACATTGTCCAGTTGCAAACAAGAGCCAGAATATGGGGTGGGTAAGTCATTTTTTTAAAATAACCAGGAAATTTTCAGTAAGGAACAGTTGCATTGCTTGGTGGGTTAACGTGAAAGATGAATATGTATGACAAAAATATAAAACTATAAATGATATTATGGATCTGATACTGATTTGATATACCCTGGGCTTTTTTTGTGATGGTACTCAGGGGCGCTGAGTACCGGCACCTTTTTTTCACAGCGCTGAGGCTCCTGCCACCTCTCCCAGAGGCCTCAGGTCCCTGGCCAAGTACCGGCATTATTTTTTAAAAAAGCAAAAAACGCACTGGATACACCTATATAAATCATGAGTAGCTCCAATGGCATCCATAAATGGAGTTACAGAGAACCTACTTTGAGACACAGTATTAGCCTGGATCATTCCCTCTCACAGTAAAACTCTCAGAAACATGGGATCAAAAATAAATAAATCTCCACACAGATCTCCTTGCGGGTTCTTCCATCACCATTGTCTTGGAGAGGGATTGAAGTTGTTCCATGTGAATAAGCAATGCACCTAACCCCAAAACTTTCAAATCCCAAAGAAAGATCTACTGTAAGCAAGTATCATCTGTGGTATATAGGTCTCATGCCTGCAAAATGGCTCTCTGACCAAGTCCTTTGTCTCTCTGGTAGTTCAGTTTAATTGAAGCTGCACTACCAAGGACATCCATTAGCCATGGCTTCATGGAGAAAATTTTAAAAATGCCCCATGAATTCTTTCATGTAAGCGTAGTGTGGCTGGAGGCGCAATAATGTCCCCTGCCCTTTCCTCCCCATTGCCCACCCAATCTCCATACATGACCAAAACTCTAGTGCTGTGCTGGCAATTGACCACAACCTTTAGTATGTGGGGTGAGAGATTTGCAATTGAAAGGCAATGATCTGGGCCTTAGAATGTAGTTCTTAGAACTTCAGGAGTGTTACTGTGATGCATATGAAAGCAGAATTTGTCCCAATATCTTTAGAGTTACCTTGATCAAATGATTATTTAAAAGAATTACATTATTTTAAAGATATTTGTGTCTGAAATGGAAGATAGTACATTTCCAACACTGTAATGTTGGGATACAGAACAAAGTCAGCAAGACGGAGAATTGACAATATGTGAACTCTGGTTATAAGCTTCCCATCTTACAACCTTCCCTCTTACCATAATATTAGAAGGAAGATGTCAGTCATCAATTTAAGTTCTCCCACTTCACTCAATCCTTAGCTGACTTAAAAAATAAACAAAACAAAACAAAAACCCACCTAGTTCAACAGAAAATATTTGCCTTTGTGGACACCAGCATAGACACAAAAGCAGGTGGAATCATTAAAACCAAATAATTTAGGGACCAATCCAACAATCCTGCTGTATGCGAAACTTTGGTTGGTTTCAGTGAGAGTTACTTGTGTGTAAAGGGCTGATGGTGCTGAATTGTGAGGAAACAAATATAGCATCACCATCATCTAGGCGATCCAAGAAAAACAATCACCATCATTAGGGCCTGCGGCAATTTCTGTTGAAGTCATTGGAAAGTCTCTGAGTGATTTATAAGGGAGTTGGATCAAGCTGATAGCTAGGAACAGTTGAGTATTTTTTAATGTATTTTACCTATTTGTTACTAATCTAATATTTCTTTACTTCTTTGTGGTAGGGTTCATTTGTCTCATCAGAATGGGGCCATATATATTGCTACACGTTTTTTATTTGTATTATTAGATGGCGACTCCATTCATTTATGCATGATGCTAATCTGAATGGGTGAGGCTGCATAATCAGATTTTTAACCTCCCTAAATACATGCTGTATGCAAAAATATTTGTGCTGGAACATGAAAAATCAATGTTTATAACTAACTGTTTATTTTCAGATGCATAACAGATGCATGGCACTTTGAATACCTAATCTATAATGCTTGTTTAATGTTAGCCTTTGTGCAGGAATATATAACTAATTTTCACCATGCATTTTCAAACTTAAGTGGATGTTTTATCTTAATCACTATATAACTAGACAGTTTAAAATTCAGGACTTTAAAGCAATCATGAGTCAAAATAAAAAAGAGTAAGTTATTGCATCATGATATCTTATGATGTCATGTAATTTTCTGTGGATAATATTAATTTGCTGTTTGGAAGTTAGCTGAACTCTTCCTTACATGTTTATATCAAAGTATTTCAGTAAAATAGAGTAAGATCTGCTTAGCTGAGTCTTCAGCATTACATAAGTGGAATCCGAGTTTGTTCTGTTTAATCAAATAAATTGGTTCTTGTTGAATGACAACAGAATATTCTTTTAATTTGTTTCAAATGATTTGCCATGCTTTTTCTTCATGAAGTAGCTTGTAAAGAAAAAAGAAATAGATTGTCATTTGAATTTCAAATGTCTGGTCCACCCAACAGTCAAATGAATATTTAAACATGCACAGTAAAGTTAAACTTTACATTTTGAAAATAATATTTGCAAAAATCAGAATTATGCAGCCATGACCTTTAAATGAAATAAACAATTTCAGTTAAATGCACAACATGCAAGTGGATATTATTTACTATCTTGGGGAAAACTCTAGTGACAAAATCATCAGACAGGTGCATTTGGTCTGCTTTGGAAAATATATATAATTTCAAGAAAGAAAATCTGTTAAAAAAGTCTGCAAGTAATATGCCTTTAGCACATTTATATTCATTCCTAAAATGTAATAGCAGTTATAACTTGAAGTCTATCATTCTATGTTGTAGAGTTTATTTTAATTAATAATTTATTGAAAAAGTGATATCACTGCAACTTTAAACAGTAGGTTCTGATTTCACTTATCAGTGGGTATCTCATATACTCTTCTAATGGATATTGAAAGTTATCCACATGGATGGGGAACAAGAGGGGTGCCACAGAGTCCTCTTTCTCTGCATATCTGATCTGATTGGTCATCTGAATCATGAATCAGAGGAATGCTGGGGTAGCTGGAACACCCCATGTGATCCCTTGGTTAATTTTAGACTTTCCAAGAAAAAAATGGTGACACAAGGTAACCCCACAGAAAGGTTTGTTTTTAATTTTGATTTGTACTAGTCCTTGGTAATTGTGGTCCTTTTGCTTCAAATGAACTGCAATGCTTTTTATTCATGCAGTAGCTTGTAAAGGGGGGGGGGGAGAGAAACAGGTTGTCATTTGAATTTCAAATGTCTGGTCCACCCAATAGTCAAATGAATATTTAAACATGCACAGTAAAGTTAAACTTTATATTTTGAAAATATTCCTATTTGCAACAGTCAGAATTATATAGGCATGACCTTTAAAATGAAATGAAACATTCCAAATAAATGTGCAACATGCAAGTGGATGTGGTTTACTATCTCAGGTAACCCTCTCCTGCCCATTAGTACTTTCTACATCTAATTTATTCAGGCATAATTCTCATTAATTTCAAGGGATATATCAATGCTTATCAAGTAGAAAAGAAGGGCTGAATAGGACCCAGAGTTTGTGTATACAAAGGTGTGGTCTATTCATGTTTCATTTAGACAAGAAGTCTGAAACAAATTGCCTCCAAGAAAAAGCCTAATATTAAACTATAATATCTCAAATATTTAAAAGGAACTGTAATGTTCCTTTACAACAGAGAAGAATTTAAATTAGCATACCGCCACCTTCCCTCAGATATTGTCTTTGTAAGAAATCAGAAGAGAGCTCTTCTGTCCGCCCTATGGGCAAAAATGGTTCTAAATATTACAGTAAGGGTAAAACTAGACTGATCTCAAATTCAAAAGCCTTTTGTCTATAATACCAATAAAAATATTTGGTGTGAGAGTTTTATGTGCCCCCAACACTCGCCTCCAACCAACGAAGCCAACGAATAGGCAAAAAAAGCAAAGAGAAGAAAGAAAATTCTTTGTTTACACAAGACATAATCACAAGATATTTTTATAAAGATCATGTTTATTTTCAGTAACATAAGATATTCTATTCAGTCTACTCCCCAAACAAAGTTGAAAGGAAGGTAAAGATAATTAATTTGTCAATGATAAAGCAGATGTACTGATAGCATTTACAAACAATGGCATGCTTCATTGAGACAAAACCAATATAAACATTATTTATTATTTATCATTTTCTATTACTAATATATTAAAGCTTCAGTTTACAGGCAGAACCATTTGGAGTTAGGATTACACTGAAAGATATCTTTCTACTAAAACATATTGTTAGTGGATTTTCATGTATGTACAGAAAAGTCTAGAGTTGGTGATATTTCACAATAAAAAAATAAACATAAAGGGATCAATAATTGCCACCTGTAAATGGAATAAAGAAAATGATGCAAAATAGATGTAGTGGGAAGAAAAATAAAAGAAGAAAAGGCCCAGACAAGGAAGCTGCAATGACTTTTGTTCCACTGTTTAAAAAAATGTCAAGGAATCAGTGTTGTTCTATAGGTTTTTATGAAATCTGAATTAAATTCTATTTGTATAGCCTTGCACTGTATGTTATAGTGGTTCACAAAGGATGTTCACTTGCATACAAAATTAAGAGCCAGTATTTGTGAACAGGGAACACAAACTGGCTTCTATTCTCTATCCTGCCTTCTCTACCTCAGAGAAGACTTGGCATTTGGTGCTTTAAAGAGAAGCCTGGCAGCAATTGTATTCCACAAACCTCAGTGCCTTCTTTCATCCCTTTTCAAAAACCTTCCTATGGGACCCAGTAGATCAGGGATAAGCAAAAGCAGCCTGGGGGCTGCATCTGGCCCTCCAGATCATTTTGTTCAGCCTGCCAATTGTTAACAGATGATTTATTCTGCTGTGACATTTCTTATTTATCATTTCTCAGGATTCTTTTCCTGTGATTTACTGTGAATACTAAGTGCTTGTTTCAAAGTAGAAGATCTACTAGGGGGAGTAGTTACGCACTTCTTAAGGTTATGGTGAAGTGCACAACTACTCTGCATGAAGAATATGATGTTAGCCTGGTTACATGGAACTACAGCCTGCAGATATTTGTGGTGTAGCTCAGGAAGTTGTTGCAGATTTTGGAGGTGTGGAAAATTTATCAGCTGTTTATACAAATGGAGCACCTGCCGTGCATGAAGCAAAGGTCAGGTTTTCAGGTTTATTGCCGCACAGTAGGGTGGATGGATGTCAGCACTGCACTGCATTCTTCAACAAGAGTCACTGGGTGGAAAATCACTTAACTCTCATCATTTCATGAGCGCTCTCGTGAAAGTTACAAACTTGATCCGACGTAGCAATACATCCCTGAGTCACTTCAAATTTGTGGCTGTTCTTGTGGAAGTGGATAGAGAGCACCGTGATTTGGAACTAAACTCTCAAGTGCAATGGATCAGTTATGATAAATGTCTTGAGAGATTATTCACACAACAAAAGAAGATCACTGCCTTTCAGAAAAACACTGAGTTGTGGTACTACAGAGTTCCAGGAAAAACTGGATGATTCAGATTGCTTTGTGATACAGCATTTTTGACTGACATAACCGAATATATGAATCTGCAATTGCAAGGCATTCCCAGTCTGTGTCAGACCTTGCTCCTCACACCGATGATTTCCAAGGCAAGCACACATTTTATAGACTCACCTGTTGCATTTGGATTGTGCACACTTTACAACATGTGCTGCACTTTCACTGGAACTGCAAGTGCATGAGTCAAAATTCAGCAGGTAAACTACTGAGAGATTTAACAAATGCTTTAAGGATTTTGAACGTTTTCAACCTCACCCTGATCCCTTTTTAATAATCCACTTGAAACTGTTTTCCATGACTAGCCTTCTGAATTGTATCTACCATGGAGCAAACCTCAGACTGATCCTTTCTTTGGTGCAAAGAATGAAAAGGGCATTCACTTTTGGAAACTACATCTTGAATCCCATTTCCCACATCTGAGAAAGTGGTAACTCAGATTGCGTTCTATGTTTGGGAGTACTAACATTCGTTCAAGTCACTTGTCTACTCTGACTCCTTTCAAGTCAATGGAAAGGAACTGAATGACCGATGAAACAACCTTCCAGCTTATTGAGGTTGGATGTACTTAAATTGATATAGAGGAGCCATTCTTAACATACAGAAAGGCTCTTGCTCAAGTTTCACATCGACTAGCAAGATAATGATTAAAAGCAACATTAAGAAAGATGTTTTTATTTTTATTGTCATGTATTAAGCCCATGCTCTTCTGCACATTGAAAAGGAAATTAGTGAAAAATGTATATGTAAACAGTTTTATTTATTTATTTAAAGGTTGTGCTATAAGGGATTTTATATTTAAGAACACTTCAGTTTTACGCTGCTAATACATGGCTAATGTGGTGTATTAACATATGTTGTAGCAAACAATTTGGAATTATACAATATGAATTCTTTTTTTTAAAAAAGCCTAGCCTGACAAAGGGTTTTAGTGGACTGTGTCCCCCTGTACTACCTTGAAGTTGATTATTCCTGTTATAGCTGCACTCTGAAGTTGGGCTGGAATCCACAAGACTAAAGCCAAGCCTTCACTGACAGCGGCAAATTCACCATAGTCAGTTCGATCTTTCAGGATCGATTGAGTGGTCAATGAGGACCTGCTTAATCGATCCGGAAGTCGAGGCAGTAAGTTTACCCCCTTAAGAAGAGTAGCACTGTGTCAAAGGGAGGGCACTCAGTGCAGTGGAGATGCTGCAGTAAGCAGGTGTTAGGAAGCTGAAGGGAGATATACAATTATTTTATGTAGCTTGCGTATGTCGTATTGACTGCAGCCGAATTCCATGGTCCATGTAGAACTGGCCTAAGATTGAGAGTTTTAGAAATAACAGTGGTTGATATGCGTAGTTAGTGTACAAACACAGCTCATCATAGGTTCTAGATATACATCATAATATGCGATGTTTCAAAATCAGTGCACAAGGTTCAGCTCAAAGAAGGGCATATCACAGCAGGTATCAACAGGTTAACAATGTTCCACATACACAGTAGTTAGTTCCTACCAATGAATAATTATAATTACTAAAGATAGTCAGGGACCACTTCTGAAAACTTGGGAGTTTTCTCTAACTGATTTGCACTGCTATTAAAAGGCCAGACTATTCAGACTAAATATATTTTAAAATCTATTTGTAAAGGCTACTGTTATTTATTTGTTTATAGTGCCCACATGTGAGTCATTTTGTCATTTTTTTAACCTTTAAAGTTTTCTGAAACCCTTACTCTTAGTATTGTTTGCACCACAACATGCTATGCATTTTACATGCACAACAAAACAAGATTTAAAAACAAAAGGTCCCCAAAACTTTCAGTGAACATTTCTGCCCCAAAACTTAATGAACAGTTGGAATGTTGAGGGAGAATCATAATAAAGAATGAAGCTTGGGGAAGTGATCATATACTATAGAAAGAGCCTGCTATATCATAAGAAAGGCAATGAATAAATTGACATGATTGGAAAGGGAGTTTCTATCATAGGTGCTGGAACAAAGTATGCAGGGGGTTGCTGCCATACCCCCTAGTTTGAAATGGTTTCCACTATATACAGTTGAATGGCTCTCAGAACTCCCATTATAATAAATTGTTCCAGAACCCCTAGTTTCTATCATTGGCCCAAAACAGAGGTCAAACAAGTATGAATTTGTATCTGATGTTGAAGGACGCTGTGTCGAATGCATTAAGACGGCTGTCTGGTTAATTGTAACTAAAGATTATCCTATAATTCTACTAAGGTGAGTGTTTATTTACTGTAGAACTCCAAAGAAATGGCAAGTACACTCATAGACTTTAAGGTCAGAAGGGACCAATATGAACATCTAGTCTGACCTGCTGCACAATGCAAAACCTCACCCACCCACTCCTGCAATGAACCTCTAACCTATGACCTTATTAAAGTCCTCCAATCATGATTTAAAGACTTTAAAATAGAGAGAATCAACCAGCAAGTGAGCCATGCCCAATGCTACAGAGGAAGGCAAAAAAACATCCAGCGCCCAAGCCAATCTGCCCTGGGGGAAAATTCCTTCCCAACACCAAATATGGAGATCAGTTAATCCCTGAGCATGTAGGCAAGTCACAACAGCCAGTGAAGAAAAAATTCTCTGTAATAACTCAGAACCCACCCCATCTAATGCCCCTTCCCAGGTCACTGGCATATCTATCACCAGTAGTAAAAAATGGACAATTGCCAAACTAAGCCATCCCATCATATCATCCCCTCCATGAATTTATCAAGATTAGTTTTGAAGGCAACTATGGTTTTTGCCCCCACAGCTCCCCTTGGTGGACTATTCCAGAACGTTACTCCTCTGATGGTTAGAAACCTGCGTCTAATTTCAAGCCTAAATTTCCTGATGGACAGTTTGTATCCATTTGTTCTTGTGTCCACATTGGCGCTGTATTCAAATAATTCCTCTCCCTCCCTGGTATTTATTCCTCTGATGTATTTATAGAGAGCAATCATATCTCCTCTCAGCCTTCTTTTGGTTAGGCTAGACAAGCCAAGCTTTTTAAGTCGCCTCTCATAGGGAAGGTTTTCCATTCCGTGAATCATCCTTGTAGTCTTTCTTTGCACCTGTTCCAGTTTGACTTCATCTTTCCTAAATATGGGGGACCAGAACTGCACGCAATATTCCAGATGAGGTCTCACCAGCACCTTGTATAACAGTACTAACACCTCCCTACTGGAAATACCCCTTCTGATGCACCCCAGGACCACATTAGCTTTTTTTTACGGCCGCATCGCATTGGCGACTCATTGTCATCCTGTGATCAAGCAGTAAGCCCAGGTCCTTCTCCTCCTCTGTCATGTCCAACTGATGCATCCCTAACTTATAAGAAAAATTCTTGTTATTTGTCCCTAAATGCATGACCTTGCACTTCCCATTATTAAATTTCATCCTATTCCTAATACTCCAGTTTACAAGGTCATCCCAATCTTTCTGTATGATATCCCGATCCTCCTCTGTATTGGCAATACCTCCAAACTTGGTGTCATCTGCATACTTAATTAGCACATTTCCACTTTTTATGCCAGGGTCAGTATTAAAAAGGTTGAATAAAATTGGTCCCAAGACTGATCCCTGAGGAACTCCGTTAGTAACCTCCTTCCAGCTAGACAGTTCACCTTTCAGTATGACCCTCTACAGTCTCCCCTTTAACCAGTTCCTTATCTACTTTTCTATTTACATATTAATCCTCATCTTTTCTAATTTAACTAATAATTCCCTATGTGAAACTATATGAAATGCCTTGCTGAAATTTAAGTAAATTAGGTCCACCACATTCCCTTTATCCAAAAAATTTGTTATCTTCTCAAAAAAGGAGATCAGGTTGGTCTGGCATGAACTACCTTTCGTAAAGCCATGTTGTATTTTATCCCAGTTGCCATTCACCTCAATATCCTTAAGTACTTTCTCTTTCAAAATTTTCTCCAAGGCCTTGCATACTACTGAGATCAAACTAACAGGCCTGTAGTTACCTGGATCACTTTTACTCACTTTCTTGAAAATAGAAACTACATTAGTGATTCTCCAGTCATAATATACAACTCCTGTGTTCACAGATACATTAAAAATCCTTACTAACAGGCTGGCAATTTCATGTGCCAGTTCCTTTAATATTCTTGGATGGAGATTATCCGGACCCCCCGATTTAGTTCCATTAAGCAGCTCAAGCTTGGCTTTTACCAAAGATATGGTAATTTCCACCCCCACGTCCTCATTCCCATTAGCTACTCTACCTCTATTCCCAAGATCACCATCACCCTCATTAAAGAGAGTGGCAAAGTACTTATTTAGATATTCAGCCATGCCTAGATTATCCTTGATCTCCACCCCATCCTCAGTGTTTAGTGGTCCCACTTCTTCCTTCTTTGTTTTCTTCCTATTTAGATGGCTAAAGAACCTTTTACTATTGGTTTTAATTCCATTTGCAAGGTCTAACTCTACTTGGCTTTTGGCCTTCCTCACTTGATCTCTACATGTTCTGACCTCCAAGAGGTAGCCCTCCTTTCCTATCCCTCCCATCTTCCACTTCTTGTAGGCCTTGTGCTTCCTCTTAATTACCTGTCTGAGATGTTTACTCATCCAGCTTGGTTTACAACCCTTGCATATAATTTTTTTCCCCTTCTTTGGAATGCAGGCTTCAGATAGTTCCTGCAACTTTGACTTGAAGCGGTTCCAAGCAACCTCAACATTCACATCCATGAGTTCTTTGCTCCAGTCCACTTCCCTAGCTAATTCCCTTATTTTTTGAAGTTAGCCCTTTTGAAGTCAAAGACTCTGGTCACAGATTTATTTTTGTTTATCTTTCCATTCAGTTTGAACTGTATTAGCTCGTGGTCACTAGAACCTAGGTTGTCCCCTACAACCAATTCCTCTATGAGTTCCTCACTACTGGCCAATACCAAATCTAAGATTGCATCTCCTCTCATTGGTTCGGAAACTGTTTGATGGAGAAATTTGTCCGCTATCACATCCAAGAAAATCTGGGCCCTTTTATGGCTACTGGCACATGTCCTCCAGTCTATATCGGGGAAGTTAAAATCTCCCATATTCACACAGTTCCCAGTAGTATTTACTTCCTTAAAGGCCTTAAAGAGATCTCGATCCATGTCCAAATCAGATCCTGGTGGTCTGTAACACACCCCAAGCACTACCCCAGGAGAAACTCTAGTAGCTTTCTTCTCCAATGTGATTTTAAGCCAGATAGACTCTGTTTTACTAATTCCATCACTTTGAATTTCTTTACATTCTATTGCATCATTGATATACAGTGACACTCCCCCACCTTTGCCATTACATCTGTCTTTCCTAAAGAGCATATAGCCTTCAATACCCATACACCAGTCGTGACCAATGGTCCCTCTAAGGTTTGGCGGCTTGTGTGCAAAATTTTCAAGCCGTGTGCAAAACTTTTTCTGAATAAAATTTTTGTGTAAACTCACACGACAGAAATTATAGGCATTAATTGAAGTTAAAGTGATTGTAAATAGAATTAATTAATTGTATTTAATTAATTGAATTTGAATTAATTTTGAATTGAAATTTAATTTTTAGAAAGGTTTTTATTTAAAATTAATTTTTAAAAGCTTTTGAAAGAAAGAAAGAAAGAAAGAAAGAAAGAAAGAAAGAAAGAAAGAA
>ML685777.1:14138204-14171930 GCA_007922175.1 Pelusios castaneus
GCCGCCCTTGTATGCAGGGCAGTCAGGCCCAATGGCCGCAGAGTCAGGGCCATGGGCTTCCGGGGGGCGACGCCCGGGTAGGGGGGCTCAGGCCCGCCCACTCCACTGAGCCCCAGCCCAGGGCCCTGTGAGTGTCCGGGGTTGCAGGTCCTACCAGCGGGGATCCGCCGAAACGCGCTGGCTTTCCCCTAACCCCCCCGACGTGGGCCCCTGGGCTACTTCCTACCCGGATGAGCGAGGGTCCCTCGGAGTGGTCCTGGTCCGCCGCTCCCTCGGGGATCCCTGATTCACCAACCACAGGTGGGTCTCCGTTCCAGTCACCATCCGGCCGCTTCTGGTCTCGCCACTCCGTGTCAGCTTCTCTCTCTTGGGCTGCTTGGTACTCCTCTCCTCCCTCAGCGGGAGCAGACAATGGAGGTCCTCCCTCCTTGCCAGCCAGCCCCAACTGAGCTGGGCTGCTCTCTTTTATCCAGGGCCAGCAGGCTGAGCATGCCCAGCAGGGCTCAAAGGGCGGGGCCTCCCCCGCCCACAGTGTTTGTTGACTTTCTTCAGTGCAGGGCGGGGCCGCCCCGTCACAGAGGCACATAAGGTATGTTAGGGTGCAGAGTAATAGTATCCTGCATATGTGCCTTCAGACCAAAGAAGTGCAATATGTTCTCATGTAATGTTATCTCATCAGATGCCAGAGTGGAGAAAACTTACATTGAAAGCTTACAGTATGGGAGGGAAAGATAAATCCCATGATTACGTTTAATTTATATTTCACTTATGGCATTTAACTTCCTCCCATTGTGTAAGTTCCCCATCTTCAAAGCGTCTGACATAGTGGGATTTTCTCCCCTGAAAGTTCACGCGATAAATAAATTTGTTAGTCTTTAAAAGTGTCACAGAACTCCTTTTTTGTTTTGTTGACCAAGACTAACATGGCTAGGCCTTTGGAACATTTTACTTATACTCACACAAGCTTACAAAACATTGCATGAGGCCAAATATTACCACACCATATTTGTCTTCATCTCCCTCCAGGCGCACTGTCTTTATGCAAAGTCTCTGAACTAACCATTACTATGATTCTACCTAGAGCATGTAAAAATAGAAGTGGCAATGGAAAGCAGATTCTGAGGTTATCAATCAACGTCTTCAATTCATGACAAAACTTGAATTCAATTCACGGAGAGCCTCCAAGACTATTTGTAATGCTTGTTACCAAATTATCGGCCTGGAAATCAGTCTTCTGTCTAAATGCAAATATAAAAGAAATGACCATGATAGTAACCTCCAAGTCCAAGCTTCAAAAATGCTGATTGGCATTGGTGGGCTCATTATAAAGATACCTACTCACCTTGAAGGAACTAGAAAGTGGCCACATTCACACTCAAAAATGCTCACAAGAAACCCTATAATACATCTTTAGTTGCCCATTAGACACAAGAAGATATTGAATTAAATCTGCAAGAAGATTATTTTCCATAATTCATATGTCAGAATTTATTTTAGTATCTCTCCTATCTCACATTGGGCCTGTTCTGGCAAGATGCTAAACATGAGCTCAGCACCTATGACAAGGCTCCTCAACCACTTTGCACGGTCAAAACCTTTTTCTGCCCAATCAGAGGAAGAATGGCCCAGTGATTACAACACAAGCCTGAGAGTCAGGAGACCTGGGTTGAATTTCCTGCTCTGCTGCAGACGTCCTGATCAATCTTGGGCAAGTCACTTAGTCTTTGTAATGCAGCTCCTCATCTGCAAAACTGTACTATCCTTCATCACTCAGGTGTTTGAGGATATGTATATTAAAAGTCTGCAAAACGTTCAGTTACCATGGTAATGGAGACTATATGGGTACCTATGCTTGGGAGGCAGAACTGAAATGAGAATTGATTAAGTTTGCTTCGGAAAGGAAAGGCTAGAATCTGTGTGGCAGTAAAATATCTGTTGTCAAGTAAAATGCCTCAGTTTTCCCATTCTGACATTTATACAGGAAAATGAAAATACTATACGCGTCCAGACTAAGAGATAGGGCTCCTTTGATATTACATTGTGAACACTTAATTCAGTGGGGTAACTTAACACCATAAGGAGATTTAAAAATACAAACAAACAAAACACAGTAGCAAAGGCAGGAAACTCAAACAGTTCCATAAGATACACATTTTTTTCCTGATATGAATCTTTTTCGTATAAATTCTCCATAATTCATAATCCTCTCTACTTAAGAGAAATAAGCAGGTGACCAAACTAACATGTATTGTCAATGTTGATTATTTGTATATTTAATTTAAAAATAAAAGCTGATCAGAGATATAAAAAATAAAAGCAATTCACTGGCTAATATACCCAATCATCCTATGTGCATCACTTAAAGACGGATCTAAATGCAAGATTAGCAGCTGTTATTAAACATACTGCAGAAAGATGGAAACAGGCTTACATAATTTAATTATGTTGGCAAAAGTGTGAGCGCCTGAACATTCCTTTTCAACATTTTAAAAGGTCATTTTTACTTTTTGTGAATTGGGCTTTCATTATTACCTGCAAAACATAGAGTAACAGAAAATGCAATTTTACCTTTTTTAATATTCATTTTGCATTCTCCTGCTTTTTTAATCATTTGCTTCATTGATCACTTACTTAGTTAATTTCACTGAATTATTATATTGAACCATAGAATATTGTATTTTTATCTGTGAGCTGAAAAAGGTAGCTTATTAGAGAATTTCAATAAACTGTGGCTGTGGTCAGGAAACCTTATATGAACATTGTATGATGTTTACCGTGGATTGAAAAGGAGAACACTACTTTTTTTCTGGGGGTAAATATATTTAGTTACCACTACATATATAATCACTAGAGCAAAGGGAGCATACTCTCAACTTGTGAATCTATTTAATATATAAATTTTCAACAGACAAAAAACTGAACATTTTCAGGTATCTCCTTTACATTTTGCATCTAGTCTGTGGGTGACTTAGCTACATCCATTCACCCACCATTCTAAATGTGAAAAGATCACAAAATGAGTGTTGTCACTGGATAAAGGAATTTCAGCCTGGAGCAGAAAATAAAATGTCCTGAAAGGAAAACAGGGGGATGAGGAAGTAGAGCAAAAATGATGCTGAGAATAGGTAAGAGAGGTTCATAGATACTAAAGGCAGAAAATAAGAAGTTAAGTTGCCAGAGAACCTTTGAGCAATGATGGGAATTCTGTGAGAAACAGAGATAAAGGTAATCTGAAAAAGAGAAAGATACAGTAAAAAATCCTGAGAGTAGACAGAGAAGGACTGTGTAGGAAAGAAAATGATGGATAGGGCTCAGTAAATAAAGAGAGTTGGATTAGGAGCCTGGAAGCAGGAAGCAATAGACAACTATGGAAACAGTTTAGAATTACATGCAATAAGGTGAAGTTAATACAGGCACTATAAGGAACATTTCCTGCTCAGTAATGGAGTGGTCTACCTTGAGTTCATGAAGCAACTGATGCAGGCAGAGGAGAGGAACAAGTTTCCAAAAGAAGACAGAGAGTTGGGGAGAGGGAGGGAAAATGAGAGAGAGAGCATGTAAACATCTTATTTCTTACTGGGATGGTCTGGCTAGAAACAAAGAAACATTAATGGGCACCCATCCAAGATGTCTACTTACTGTAGATATGCTTGCAAGTAGATTACATTGAGGGCACAATGTACTGATTAACGAAAATTTCTATGAAATTTATTTTTACCAAATGGAGGCAGCTATTAATTTCTTTCTCTCTCACACACACCTCCACACACTTAATTCCAGGGTTCAGATTTCCACTTCTATTTTCTGCTACAGGAGACATAATTGCAATAGGTATACATGCAGTGAAATACAACAACTTGCTGAAGACAGATTAAATAATAAAGTAGTTAAAAACTTTTACTTTCTGCCCAGCATAGACATCCAAGAAACTAGTATCCCACCTTAAATTAGTTTGATTGTTTCATAGCTGAAACAATCTATGATAAGTGACCTATTATAGCACAGCTCATTAATGACTTTTACCATCGTTGAGTTATACCATTATTGTTTGAGAAGTATATTGACAAATGCCTCGTATGATTAATTGTTTGCAGCTTATTATAGCCATGTTGGTCCCAGAATATGAGAGACAAGGTAGGTGAGGTAATATCTTTCACTGAACCAACTTCTGTTGGTGGAAGGAGCAAATTTTAGAGCTAATAAGCCCTACTCTACATTACAAACATATATCAGTATAACTGTCACTGAGAGGTGTAGAAAACCCTGTCAACATAACTCTCACTTCTCTGAGAGGTGGAGTATCTACATCAATGGGAGAAGCTTTCCTGTTGGCATAGGTAGCATCTTCATTAAACACTACAGCAAAACAGCTGCACCACTTCAGTGCTGTAAGTATAGACAAACCCACAGACTTGCTTTTTCTTCAGGTCTGGGGAAAGAAGTCAGTGTGTGTGAGCTCAATACACGTTGGGACAGAAGTTTAAGCTTGAGGGGTAATGCATGTGTAACCCATATGCCTCTCTTTGAGAGACCTGCTGAGGGTGGGTTACTGTTGCTGGGCAGAATAGCTACCCACAACCAGAAACTTCTGGAAGCAGGGAGTGTTAGCATTTTGAGCATGCTCCACAGGATGCCCTGCTGGTGTGATGTGGTGTGGTGTGGTCAGTCAGATCACAGGAGAGCAGCAGTCTGTGCAGACAGCAGACTACAGCTGCTTTGAGAAGAGCCCATGTGCTCAGTTTTCAGGAGAGAAGCTGGGCCAGGAGTGAACAAGATGTTTTCTCCCTCTAATGGAGTCATCTGCAACAGATTTTGTAGACATGCATATGGGACTGAGGACTGGTTGCAAAGGAGAAGGAAAAGCTTGCATGGAATGCTACAGAAGATTAATGCAAAAAAAGAAGGAGGACACAGCTATTTCTTTCCACTCAAGCCTCTACACTCGAACAAAGACTGTAGCTGAGAGTTGGGTGAACTCCACCTAGACTTTGGGACTCTTGGGTATCTTTCATGCGGGGGTTTGTGTAGGGATTGTTCTTGGTTAATTGTATTTTGTTTTCTTAGGATAAGGTTTATTTAGTTAGTAGTTAATAACGTTCATTGTTATGTTTGGTTTTAGTAGTATTTTAATGTGGGATGGTAACTCTGAGCAATCTTTGCTGCGAGTCCCATACAGACTGGATCCTGGGTCTCCAGCTGCTTTCTCCACAGGGATTGGGGTGTATTTCTGTGAGGCACTGGAGAAGGTCAATTGAATTAATTTTAGCCCACCTGAAGGTTACACATGTTGCAGACAATCTGTTAAAATGAAGCAGGCAATTGAGAGTTGCATTGTGATGCACAGGGGGGCTTAAAGAAAGGAATTAAGGGTAGCAGGCAGGGTGGTATATTCCAGATTGTTGAAATGATCCATAAAATGGTGCAGAATCAGACCTTGCCAAAACAATTAGATGCAAAAACTGCAGACATATCTCCACTGCTATGATGATCACTCCCCACGATTCACCTTTCAAGATTCATGGGTCCTAATAAATCCTTATCATAAAACATGGTGTACCTCATCCAGTGTATCAAATGCAACAACAACAACTACACCAGTGAAACCAGACAATGCTTTCAATGAACTCCCAAGGACAAAAACACAGTGTCACCTATGGGCAAAAACATTTCACAAATAAATCACTCTATATCTAAATCCTTCAATACTTGTCCATAAAGGGAACTTCAAAAGTTGAGTCTGTGAACTTACATTCATAAATTTGGTAAACACCAAAAAGCATGGACTCCACTGGAACACTGGTTTTACAGCTCATCATCACAATTTGTAACAATTTAACCCTCACTTACCCACTTCTTTTCAAATGATTGTCGACAACATGCATTACTCCTTATCTTTACTTATCTACCCCAACTTGTGTTTAGTGCAACATTCTGATTTCCTTCCTCAGACCTGAAGAAGAGCAGCTCTGTGTCATCCAAATGTGTCTCTTCCACCAATAAAAGTTGGTCCACTAAAAGATAATCTCATTTATCTTGACTTTGTGAAATCTATCTATCTTAAAAACTATTAATTCCTTCTGGCTCTCAAAATTCAGAAGAGCTGTCCACCTCTGATTACCCTCAAAATAGGATACATTACTGAAGTGGGCCACTTAGGGAACAAAGAAGATACAAAAATGTGAGACACTTTATTTAAGTTTGGATTAGAAATTCCACTTCCCGAGAACAGGTACTAAATTGGCTACACAAGACCATTGTTAAAGATCTAGGCAATACTCTCTCAAAATTATATATGGATAAAATTTCTTTCTTCCATCAGCCCTCACTAAAATAAATAAATATATTTATTTTTTTTAAAAAAAAACAAAACTTTACATGTTTTCCAAGCAGAGAAACACACTGTTTTCCTATGCAAATTGGCTCATTGTATGTTGTGAGTAAATCAAGATGGGTGGAAATCTCTGAGATTAAACCAGTCATGAATAGCTTGCTGCATTACTGGGACCAACGTTCTCTGTTAGCACAAGAAGTCCAGCATGTTTTCACCCTAAACTATAAACTATATATTTGTTTGCCTTACAAACCAAATAACTATGGCTAGTCTGTTTTATTTCTTCAGTACGTCCTTCACCTCAAATTAAATATTTTATCTCTGCCTGCATTCTGAATCACAAAATCGCTCTCTCTAGCTGTGCATAATTTCTCTTGCCTTAAAATGCTTACATACAATCAAAGAACATATGAATCAGTCTACCAGATTTAGAAGACTATAATGGGATTTTGTTTGTTTTCTTTCTAAATAATTTTTTGCACTATATAAGTGCTTTGAATTGTATGCCACAAGGAAGAAAAGAATATTTCATAGAACTGAATGAGTCTTCCTGGATCATTATATTCAAAGATATAATCATCTAACCAAAGTATAATTTTAAAACAGCTAAAGTGGCTATTTTAATTCTATTCATTCCAATACTGTCTAAAACAATTATCAAATAGCAAATCTAGTTTGGTAGGTTTTAGCCCTAAAAATTCCCTGTCACCTCAGCAAATTCGTAATGCTGGATTCATATTCTGCTCATAAGGTACTAGCATAGCTAAAGTGATGTATTGCATTGTATATCATCAATATGGAAGACTGGATGACTCATAATTGGGAATGGTGTAGAGTCTTTTCTCTAAGCCAAAGGCTCAGATATAGCTTAGCCCAATAATGACCAAAAACTGCTACAGTCTGGTGCGGACTGAAGTCCTAAATGAAATAAACTGATGGCCTGTTCACAGGGATCCATTTTACAAATTACACCATAATTACCATTAATTTGTATCTTCTGGTCAATCTCAGAAAAGAGACTAGAACTGGTCTCGAAGCCAGGACTCAGGCCCAAGAGCCGTTACGAAAAACTTAGTTATGTCAACAGCACCTCAAATACTGTGTGTTTCAAAAATACAGACATGGATCCGGCCCCAGTAAAGCACTTAAAACATGTGCTTAATAGGACTTCAGAGGCACTATTCACATGCTTACTGTTAAGAACGTACATAAGTGCTTTGCTGGATTGGTGCCAGAGATAGCTTTGATTGTTGCTGCCAATGCAATGGTTTTGTGCATCAGTGAAAGACTTCATTCCCCTGAGATTTCATCAAGATTCAGACAAAAAAAGTTAATTTTTAAAAGCAGATGAAACCAGAGTCCTGTACTATGCATACGTTATTTGATCAACAAGGAAAGCAACTGAACACCACTGGGCATCACCTACAGCCATCAAGTAAAACCTTTCTGGCACATAGAATCATAGAATCATAGAATAATAGGGTTGGAAGGGACCTCACGAGGTCATCTAGTCCAACCCCCTGCTAAAAAGCAGGACCACTCCCCCTAAATTATCCCAGCCAGAGTTTTGTCTAACCGAGCCTTAAAAATCTCCAAAGATGAAGATTCTACCACCTCCCTAGATAGCCCATTCCAATGCTTCACCACCCTCCTAGTGAGAAAGATTTTCCTAATATCCAACCTTGACCTCCCCAGCTGTAATTTGAAACCATTGCTCCTTGTGCTGTCCTCTGTTACCCTCGAGAACAGCCTAGCTCCCTCCTCTTTGGAGCTCCCCTTCAATTAGTTGAAGGTTGCTATTAAATCTCCCCTCAGTCTTCTCTTCTGTAGACTAAATAAGCCTAGTTCCTTCAGTCTCTCCTCATAAGTCATGTGCCCCAGCCCCCTAATCATTTTTGTTGCCCTCCGCTGGACTCTTTCTAATTTGTCCACATCCTTTCTGTAGTGGGGAGCCCAAAACTGGACACAGTACTCCAGATGCGGCCTGACCAGTGTCAAATAGAGGGGAATTATCACATCCCTCGATCTGCTGGCAATACTCCTACTGATGCAGCCTAATATGCCATTGGCCTTTTTGGCAACAAGGGCACACCGTTGGCTCATATTCATCTTCCCGTCCACCATAAGCCCCAGGTCCTTTTCTACAGCGCTGCTACTTAGCTGATCGGTCCCTAGCCTGTAGCAGTGCATGGGATTTTTCCGTCCTAAGTGCAGGACTTTGCACTTGTCTTTGTTGAACCTCATGAGGTTTCTTTCGGCCCAGTGTTCCAATTTGTCCAAGTCTCTCTGGATCCTGTCCCTCCCCTCCAGAGTATCTACCATTCCCCCCAACTTGGTGTCATCCGCAAACTTACTAAGCACGCAGTCTATTCCATCATCAAGATCATTAATGAAGATGTTGAATAGAACCGGCCCCAGGACCGACCCCTGGGGCACTCCACTCGTTACCGGTTGCCAACCAGACATCAAGCCATTGATTCCTACCCGCTGAGCCCGTTGATCTAACCAGTTTTCGATCCACCTTACGGTCCACTCATCCAACCCATACTTCCTTAACTTGCCAACGAGAATGTTGTGGGAAACCGTATCAAAAGCCTTGCTAAAGTCAAGGTATATCACGTCAATGGCTCTTCCCGCATCCACAAATCCAGTCATCTCATCATAGAAGGAAATCAGGTTGGTCAGGCACGATTTGCCCTTGGTGAATCCATGTTGACTGTTCCTGATCACTCTATTTTCCTCCAAGTGTTTCAGGATGGATTCCTTGAGGACCAACAGAAACACTAACTCAGGTACCAATCCCTGCAACAAACTCCGTTGCCAACTCTGCCCGCATATCTACTCAAGTCACACCATCATAGGACGTAACCAATTCAGCCACTCCATCAGGGATGTCAGGTAATGCTAAGACTTAAGCTGTCCAAAACGTAGGCCACAAGATCAGGAATTTGAAAAGAGAGGGAAAAAAGGGGTCAAAACACATAAAGATGGGAGAGACTGCAAAACTGTTAAATTAGATAACACTGACTGACTGGTAGAAAAGTGCAAACAGAAGGCGCAGTAAACTAGCCACAGAGAGGAGGGGGAGATTAACAGGCCCCCAGTACTCTGGCTAGATAACCACAAAAAGAGGAGAAGGGTCAGAGAGGCCTCCTGACAATCAAGAAAAAACAGCTGGACCTTAGGAGTTGGGAAAACACCATGTTACTGCGGTTTTTGAGCAATAAAATGAAGCTTGTTGGGCGGGGGGCGAATTTGGAGTTATTTGTCTCAGTTAACTCTGAGGCAAAGGGGCTCTGGGATTGATCACCCCATTGGCACTCTACACCCTCTCTCCGTGGGATGCGGACGAACCGGGTGCAAGTCATCGGAAGCCTGGCCAGCTAATGGGAACGTCAGACCAGCAATCTGACATCAAAGGAAAGGTAATTAAAGTAAAGGGGGTCCGAGTAGTGACTGGCACCTAAAGAAAAAGTAACACAAAAAGTTTTAAGGTTCTTCCCAACTTTTTGCTGAGACTCTTAGATAAATGAACAATAGCAACATCAGCCTTGGGTTTGGGGTTGATGTAGGAATTGGGGGAGGTATAGGATTTACTTTGGGTATAATTGTGTTAGCATTTCTGCTTCTGTGTGTGTGTTCATAATTGCTCTTATTTTTATCAATTACAATGTTGTGTCAGAGAGTGTGTGTGAGGAAACTATGAACGGTGACCAGGTCTGAGACTATCTCCTGTGTGCAGCCGCCCCAAAGCCAAGGCTTTGAAAGCAAGGGTGCACAGGTGAACCTCGTGACTCACTGGATCCCCTTCTTGTGTAAGTGCATAAACGGGCACCCTCTGTGCTTGGTGTCCATGCTGCTATAACTCTGCTACTGGGGGGAGGAAAGTGTGAATAGGGGTTAACCGTTGACCAGGTCTGGGACTAAATCCTGTGTGCAAGGATGCACAGGTGAACCTCGTGACCCAACGGGTGTGAATGAGATCCCTATACAATAGCACAAAGAGTCCTGTGGGATTGTGTCTTACATATGGGCTTGTGCTCTTGATGGCTCTGGTCTGTATGTATTGGGCTCTGTTATACCCTCTATGTTATGTGTTTAAAGCCATAATTGATGCAAAACCCTGAAACTGCATTCATGCAATAAGCAGTATTGTAGTTTAGAGTGTTTGTGGATATATTGGGTGTTTATTGTACTACTAATCACTGCCTTAACCTGTGTAATTGTAATCATAGTGCCTCAATAAATGTCAGATGCATAGTAAATAGACAAAAATCATTGTTAGTGATGGTCTTTGCCTAGGGGCTTTGGGATCTTCCCAACATCCGCATTTAAAAGGACCGGGTATTTGTTTAGGTACCCTTCCCCCTTGAGGGGATAAAGCTCTGACAAGGTACTCATTCATCTGCACATTTACCAATGTGATATATAACCTCATGTGTCAACAATGTCACTCTGCCATATACATTGGACAAACAGAACTGTCTCTATGCAGAAGAATAAACAGACACAATTCAAACTTCAAGAATAGTAACATTCAAATCCAGTAGGGGAGCACTTCAATCTCCCTAGACACTCAGTAATTGGCTTGAAAGTTACCATACTTCATTTTAAAAAAAAGTCAAAAACAAGTTTCAATGTGAAACTGCATAGTTGGAATTCAGATACAAACTTGACAACATCAGATTGGGTTTGAGTAGGGACTGGGAGTGGCTAGCTCACTACAAAAGGTAATTTTCCCCCTTTAGACATTCTTACTTTCTCATCAATTGTTGTTAAATGGCCAAATCTGCACTTTTTTAATTGACCTTGTTAACTCACTTTTCTCTGCATGTGTATATGTACCTAACATACTGAAGTTTTCAATTCATGCATCTAAAGTGGGCAAGGAATGCAAAGGATAACAGGAAGGGGTTCTACAAGTATGTCAGTAAGAAGAGGAGGATCAGTTGTGGTGTAGGTCCCTTACTGAATGGGGCAGGTATCCTCGTGATGGATGATGCAGAAGAGGCTGAAGTCCACAATGTTTTTTTTACTTCAGTCTTCACAGGGAGGGTCAGCTCCCAGGCTATTGCACCGGGTAACGCAGAATGGAGAGAAGGAGAGCAGCCCGTGGTGATGGAAGGTCAGGTTAGGGATTACTTAAAGAAGTTGGATGTGCACAGGTCTATGGGGCTGGATGAACTGCATCTGAGGGTGCTAAGGGAGTTGGCAGGTGTGATTGCAGGCCACTGGCCAGTATCTTTGACAACTCGTGGCAAATGGGGGAGGTCCCGGATGATTGGAGAAAGGCAAGAAAGGGAAAAAGGAGGATTCGGGGAACTACAGACCAGTCAGCCTCACCTCAATCCCTGGAAAAATCATGGAGCAGGTCCTCAAAGAATCCATCCTGAAGCACTTGGAGGAAAATAGAGTGATCAGGAATAATCAGCATGGATTCACCAAGGGCAAATTATGCCTGACCAACCTGGTTGCCTTCTATGATGAGATGACTGGATTTGTGGATGCGGGAAGAGCTGTCGACATGATATACCTTGACTTTAGAAAGGCTTTTGATACGGTTTCCCACAGCATTCTCGTCGGCAAGTTAAGGAAGTATGAGTTGGATGAGTGAACCATACTGTGGATAAAAAACTGGCTAGATTATCGGGCTCAATAGGTAGAAATCAATGGCTTGATGTCTAGTGGGCAAACAGTAAGGGGTGGAGTGCCCCAAGGGTCGGTCCTGGGACTGGTTCTGTTCAACATCTTCATTGATAATCTGGATGATGGGATAGATTCTAGGCTTAGTAAATTCACGGATGACACCATGCTGGGGGGAATGGTAGACTCACTGGAGGGCAGGGACAGGATTCAGGGAGAACTAGACAAACTGGAGCATTGGGCCAAAAGAAATCTCATGAGGTTCAACAAGGACAAGTGCAAAGTGCTGCCTTTAGGATGGAAAAATCCCATGTACTGCTACAGGCTGGGGACCGATCAGCTAAGTAGCAGCACTGTAGAAAAGTACCTGGTGGACGGGAAGCTGGATATGAGCCAACAGTGTGCTCTTGTTGCCAAAAAGGCTAATGGCATATTGGGCAGCATCAGTAGGAGCATTGCCAGCAGATCAAGTGATGTGATTATTCACCTCTATTCAGCACTGGTGAGGTCGCATGTGTAATACTGTGTCCAGTTTTGGGCTCCCCACTACAGAAAGGATGTGGACAAATTAGAAAGAGGCCAGCGGAGGGCAACAAAAATAATTAGGGAGCTGGGGCACATGACGTATGAGGAAAGACTGAAGGAACTAGGCTTACTTAGTCTGCAGAAGAGAAGAGTGAGGGGAGATTTGATATCAACCTTCAACTACTTGAAGGGGTGCTCCAAAGAGGAGGGAGCTAGGCTGTTCTCAGTAGTAACAGAGGACAGAACAAGGAGCGATGGTTTCAAGTTGCAGCTGAGGAGGTCGATGTTGGATATTAGGAAAATCTTTCTCACTAGGAGGGTGGTGAAGCACTGGAATGGTTACCTAGGGAGGTGGTGGAATCTCCATCTTTGGAGATATTTAAGGTCCCATTAGACAATACCCTGGCTGGGATGATTTAGTGGGAATGGTCCTGCTTTTAGCAGGAGGTTGGACTAGGTGACTTCATGAGGTCTCTTCCAATCCTATGATTCTATGCTCATGAAAGCTTATACCTTAATACATTTGTTAGTCTTTATAAGTGCCACACAGGACTCCTTATTTATTCTGATTTTTTACTGAAGCACTGTAAAATCCATGAAGTACTTCACAATAGCTAGAAGGTGCACTACTGCAAACAAAGATAATATGCAATAGCACCCTCTGTTGATATAACCAGAATTATTACAGGTGATTAGTGTATTCCTGATCAAAGATGAGATAAATAGTAGACCTTTACCTTGAGAAATGTTTTCCTTCCATCTGCTCTTAGGCTGTTTAATTACTAAGTTGTACTAATATATAACAGGCATGTCTTATTCACCATGCCTCTAAATCAATAGTTCAATCAAGAAATCAGATCTAATTTTTATTCATGTAATATTTCTCATAACTATATCTAATTAGGGCACATACTTTATGTTCACAGTGTTAATTTTATGGGCTGGGGAGGAGGGGAAATCCAATAGCGCTTTATTAGATTTTTCCCTCCAATTAAACTAGCATTACATGAATTTAATGGGTGTCTTAATTAGGCAATGCTATTAAGAGGATTTTACACAAATTAAAATCAAGTCCTGCATATTTAACTCCTTTTGTATACATATTAAAGGGAAAATTCTTAAAAACATGAGAAACCAATTCAATCCTACCATAAATAAGGGGGGAAAATTGAAACAAAAGTATCTAATGGTACTATGATACAATGATTAAGAACAGCATTAGCAGATTTGGAATACATATGGAATCCACATGGGTTAGACTGAATTGCATTCAGAAATAAAAGGACCAAACACAGTAGAAGAATTCCAAAGGGGTAGCCGTGTTAGTCTATTGTAGAAAAACAACAGAGTCCTGTGGCACTTTTAAAGATGAACAGATTTATTTATCGCATGCGCTTTCATGGGAGAAAATCCCACTTCGTCAGATGCTTTGAAGATGGGAAACTTACAGAATGGGAGGAAATTAAATGCAGGGGAATGTATGACATAGGATCAGGTCAGGCTGTAACAGGAAATGAAAATAGGTGTTAGGATTCAAACACTGGGGAACAGCACATAGAGGAAGGTGAGGTCAAATCACCTTTTGTAATGAGAGAAAAATCCATAGTCCCTGTTTAACCCCAAGGCAACTGAGTCAAATTTGCATATAAATTCGAGTTCTGCAGTTTCTCTTTGAAGCTGTGAATTGTTATCCATCTGTTTCAACATAGCTATTAGCAAGTCATCA
Organism: Pelusios castaneus; assembly: GCA_007922175.1. Classification (NCBI taxonomy): domain Eukaryota; kingdom Metazoa; phylum Chordata; order Testudines; family Pelomedusidae; genus Pelusios; species Pelusios castaneus. Next base: position 14,152,430 of record ML685777.1, read on the forward strand.
ATGGAGTAAGCAGAGAGATTGAAGTGTTCCCCTATTGGTTTTGTAGTGTTGCAATTCCTGATGTCAGATTTGTGTCCATTTATTCTTTGGTGCAGAGACTGTCCTGTTTGTCCAATATATAAGGCAGAGGGGCATTTCTGGCACGTGATGGCATAAATCACACAGTAGAAGAAGTAATTCTAGATGCAGGAGATGTTTATCTGTTGACTCCCTTTATCTTCATGTAGCCCTAAGTGTTACAAACCAAGCTTTTGTTACATGGTTATTTTATGTAATTCTGTTAAAATTAATTCTTTTGTTTTAAATTACAAGTGCATCATAAGAAAACTATTTCTTGATGTCTAATTTAAGATGGAATTCTGAAAGCTTAATTTTCCTTGCTTTAAGTTGAGAGACTTTTTAACTCATTCAGAACTCCTGCTGGTAGATATGCTGATGGGACAATTGATGGGATGGGTTCTGAGTTATTATGGGTTCTGATGTCTGACGGATGAGTCTTGCCCAAACTGATCACCATATTGGTGTTGGGAAGGAATTTTCCCCCGGGGCAGATGGGCAAAGGCTCTGAATGGTTTTCATTTTCCTCTGTAGATTGGGGCAAGACTCAATTGCTGATGGATTCTCTGTACCTTAAAGTCTTTAAATCCGGGGTGTCAAACATGTGACCCGCGGGCCGTGAACCTCTTCCATCTAGCTTGTCACTGCACTCCGCAGAACCATACTTTCCCAGAAAGAAAGAAAGAAAGAAAGAAAGAAAGAAAGAAAGAAAGAAAGAAAGAAAGAAATCTCGCATACCTAGTGCTCCCTTGAGAGAGAGGTATCGCAGAACTCAGTTTCACATACACAGCACTCCATGATGCCCTGAGAGTGCCCTAGTATTTGAATTTCAATTTGTGGTATGTATGGCCCACTTGAAGTACATTTAAGTCAAATCTGGCCCACCATAGCATATTAGTTTGACACCCCTGCTTTAAATCATGACTTGAAGATTTTAATAACTTAGTTGTAGGGCTAGAGCAGCTGTTCCCAACCTTTTCTTTATATGGACCACTACATCATCATCGAAAGCTTTTGTGGACCACCACATAAGCAAGCCATTTTAAAAATGTGCAAAGAACATAGGTTCACATTGATGTCACACAAAAGCACCACTGTTTAAATTCAGAGAATGTTATATCACACAAGGATGTTTGTGAAGCAAATTACATTGTGAATAATATTGTAACATCGAATATGATACGTAAGAGGTAGATGATATATTATTATTACATTATTTTCTTCCTCCTCACGGATCACCTGCAGTACCCTCATAGACCACAGGTTAGGAAGCATTGGGATATTAGAGGTTAGTTGCAGGAGGGTGTGGGTATGGTTCTGTGGCCTGCATTGTGCAGGAGGTCAGACTAGATGATCATACTGTCCCTTCTGACCTTACAGTCTATGAGTCTATGACTGCATTTTTTCAAATTGAGCTAATTCAATTAGATTTTGATCACTTCCAGTTTATTAAGTCTTTCCACTGCAGAATTAACTAACATATTCCTCTGAGATTCTGATACAAAAGTAGACCTACGCTTCAACAGCTGTTCTTTCAAGTAAGACCAAAACTAATAAGATCAGGACAAAGTGTTTGTCTGAGTCAATTCATAACATGTAAATAAAGCCACTATGTCATCCAGCTGGTATTAGTAGCGACAAGGTAGTAAAGCTGAGAGACATTTCTTTCCCCCAGTAAGTTCCATTCTAATTAGACCACTACAGCCAGTGGTTAGTTTGGGAAGTATTTTATTTAATCTAAAAGTACCTATAATCTCAAACAAGACAAAAGGCAAAATGTCAATTTTAATTTTTTTTCCATTAAAAATAATACAATATCTTTGCAATGGGTCCACGCTACCTCTGTTTTTATAGTGTGTAGTAGAATTAAACTGATTCATCCCAAAGAGGTGAGGCCAAATTTTTACTGACCTATGTCCCTTTGCACTAGTCAAACGGTGCAAGAAACTATAATCTGGCCGCAAATATGCAGTCAAACATTCTCCTCCTTGCAGGGGAAATCCCTATTGGCAAAAGTGTGTTACAGCCAGGTTCTGCCCCTGTGAACCCTCCTAATGCCTCCTGACATAGGCAGGAAAACAAATTGAATGCTATCTAATGACACCTCATCCATTAGCAAACTACTCTCACATAACCATACTTATTCATTTACAGAGTGCTCTTGTACATCCCCTTTCGGCCTTCCTTATTGCTCTCTCTCCCTCAAATGCCCAGCATAAGATCATTCCTGGAATCTGTAACAGAATCCATTGATGCTAGCCATGTGATAAGAGTATGAACCTTTTCAATTCTGACCCACGTGATGCAGCTGGGGACAGGAAGTAAATACTAGTCTCTTTTGAGTACTCCTGGGCCGCATATCTTTATTACAGAGTTCTGCATGCCCATAGTTCAATAAGATATTGGTGTGGGAGGGGGGAAACAAGGGAGAGCGTGACATTATCCACAGCTGGCTCCTCAAACATCCTAGAGAATAAATGAGGCAGAGAAATACTTCTTGGAGAGGGCTTTCAGAAGTGTCAGAGCTGCGTACAGTCTCTGGAGCTGCTTTTATTTACTCTGTTCCATCTTTCACTCTGCACCTCATTTTTACATATATTTCTTCCCATAAAGCGAGTCTGCATCCTCCTAAGCTCATAACACCCTATGGTATTATGAATTATAAATATCATGAATAAACAAACAGCTCTCTCTTGAAGATTGTTGTTTGGTAATCTGGATTTCAGAAGACTCATAGCATGTACAAACTTCTGCAATTGCCTGTTTTTACATACCAGCCTTTGCAATAATTAAAATGACATACATACAAAATGATATTGTAGTAGAGCTCTCAGCTGCTTCCCAGTTGCAGAATTGCTATTATCCTTACATAGAAATACAGACAGTTCACCAATGATTTGAATGCCCTCATTACGGAGAAACTCACTGCACTGAAAAAAACAGGAGACCCAACTCACCATTATCTTACTACATTGGCTGCTGTTGCGTTTAATGAATAATGTTCACGTTTCTGAACAACAAAGTCCACCATCCTTTCATTCATATTGACAATGTTGGCTGTGCATTCATTTCAAAGCCATTCAGAACATTTTTTTCCCTGTTGATTAACTTTTACAGTTTCTCTAGCTGACTTCTGATTTCTTTTCATTCTGCATTATAGTATTTTCTCTAAAAGTTCGTTTCATAAATAAAAGTGTGAGATTACAGAAATCATTTTTGATAGTCTGAATGGACTTTTCCGTACTGGTCCCTTCTGACCTTAAAGTCTATGAGTCTATGAGAAGGTTTTCAGCAATGTATATGCTTATGATATGACAACTTTGAGGGCTTGCTCATGGGAATATCTCCATCAAGGACCTAGCATTTAAGTACAATTATATCAAATCCCTCCTAAAAACCGACTCCTTCCATGACACTCACCTACCTCATACTGCTTTTTCTCTCATCATTCTCCAGTTTACTTACTTGCATGGTTCCTATCACCATAATACTGAGCACCTCACAAACTTTAATGAGTATTCTGTCTGTCCTCTCCAATGATAACATCACGGTGCCTCATAAATTCTCTTGCAGCTGTATCTGTGAGAAACAAGGTCACAGGCAAATGCTACATAGGAATGTAGGTTGCCACTATTTGGCACAATGGTCCTTCTTTCAATCATTTTTTGCATCTGTCTTTCTCAAAGCATTTACATCCTTTTATTGATAGTTGCTGTCTACTCAAGTCTCTCCTCCGAAGTTCTCAATATTTATGCTGTATGAGCTGAGATTCTGCTTTGAAGAATTTACATTGACTGCTCTTCCTGCATATATTGGGTTTCAGCTCATCTGAGAGAATTATTTTAGGCTACCATCATCCATTCTGACAACACGACCTGTCCGTCTGCTGAGCTTTGATAATGCTGCTTCAGTGTTTGTTGGGTTTGCTCTTTTATGGGTGTTAATGTCTGACCCTTTTGTCTTGACAACTGACCTCATAACAGAGCAAATGTGAAATTGTTCGAGTTTTCATGACATCCATATTACTTTGATTTTACAGATGGGGAACTAAGGCACAGAGAAATGAAATGACTTGCCGAAGGTCACACAGAAAATGAACTCAGGGAGCAGGGAATAGAAGCCAGCTCTTCTAGATTCTCAGACCAGCTCCCCAACCAGTGGACCATTCTGCCTCTCATTTCCATTAGAATGAAGAATGAAGACAGAATAAAAATGATCCCTCTCTCCCCTGATAACTAAGTACCTCCCTCTTCTGTATGTCTAATCTTCTCTATCCTTACCAACTGTAAGATAATTGTCTAAAAATATATCCCATGGCATATTACATTGAACCTAATTCCACAGACTGTTTGCACCATGCAGTTATGGCTAGGTAAGGGACCGGGGAGAAAAAAAACAAAACCATGCTGAGTCAGCACAACTAATACCTTGGCGATGCTTCTTTTATAGTCAGCAGTAGTAACCTTTAATGTTGTGGCCAAGGACATATGTCTAAGTATTTGTCCTCATGCTATTTCCTGACTAATTTGCTTGTTTGTTTCATTGTAAACAATTCAACTGCAGCATATAAATGAATTAAGGATGAAAACAAAGACTGAGAAAACAGGTATTTATTATTAAATATCATTATTATTCACTATAGCACTTAGAAGGCCCAGTCATGAATCAGAGCTAACAATGCAAGGTTCTGCATAAACTCTAACACACAGTCCCTACCTGTATAGCTTATAATTAGGGTGACCAGCAAGTGTGAAAAATCAGGACAGGGTAATTGGCACCTATATAAAGAAAAAGCTGTAAATATCAAGACTGTCCCTATACAATTGGGACATCTGATCATCTTACTTAGAATCCACGTATAATGCAAGAGACAATGGCACAGACAGGATGGGAGGCAAAGGAGATACATCTCTTCTCAACTCTTGCTACCTTGTCTATTTTTCACTGATATCATGGTCCCATCTGTCAACAATGAACTGTTCATAGAGAACTTACTTCTGAAGTCATAACCCACAGACACTTTGTGAAAGAACACTAGTGTAGGATAGCGTCACACCCAGCTTAATAGACAAGCCCACACTTTCAATAAGTTATGCCATCAAGTCTATGTCTACACAGGACCTGATAGGTGCAGTTCCAATCTTGGGTAGATGTATTCACATTAGCTTTGCTTGAAGTATCATGCTAAAAATAGGAGTATGGTCATGGTGGTACAAATACTGGCTTGGGCTACATATACAAGTACATGTCCAGGGGCTTGGACAGAATTCTGTGTCTCCGCAACCACACTGTTGTTTTAGCACACCAGCTCCAGCAGAGTTAGCATATCATAGACTGTAAGGTCAGAAAGAACCAATATGATCATCTAGTCTGACCTCCTGCACAATGCAGGCCACAGAACCTTACCCACCCACTCCTGTAATAAACCTGTAACCTATGAATAAGTTATTAAAGTCCTCAAATCATGATTTAAGGACTTTAAAGTACACACAATCCACTAGCAAGTGAGCCGTGCACTATGCCAATAAGGAAGGCACTGGGAAGAACCCTCCGACTTTTGTGGGATATGTCTACAAGTGAACAGGACTACTATCACATGCTGAAAGATAAGTGTGAATATGTGTATTTGCTGGATCATGACCCAGGTTTATAAATAATTGCAAAAATTAACAACAGAGTCCTGTGGCACTTTTAAAGACTAACAGATTTATTTATCGCATGAGCTTTCATGGGAGAAAATCCCACTTCATCAAGTGGGATTTTCTCCCACGAAAGCTCATGCCATCTGACAAAGTGGGATTTTCTCCCACGAAAGCTCAAGCGATAAATAAATCTGTTAGTCTTTAAAAGTGCCACAGGACTCTGTTGTTTTTCTACAATAGACTAACACGGCTACCCCTTTGGAATTTGAGTGCAAAAATTAATGGCAGATTAGTAGCCATTATAGTTGCTAATTATTTACTTACCCAAGTTACAGAAGAATGCATCTTTATATATAAGCTCTGGGCTTAGTTTATAGGTTTTAGCTATTTCTCTTTCCAAGAACAACTGTGTGAATTGTTAATAATTCACTTTTTTAATATAAACATTTACTTAATTTTAGGACACCCTCTTTAAAAAGCTAAATTGATTTTAAAAATAGTTAAAATAGTTAATGCTTTTTACTATGTGGATTTTAAGACATCTTCACAAGGTTTTTAAGGAAATTCCCTTAACTTTTATTAAAAGATAAATTGATGCATCTTGGAATCAATATATACAATAAATTAATCCTTTGAAACTTATGGTACAATTTTGTTGCTATATGGTGACCAGATGTCCCAGTTTTATGGGGACAGTCCTGATATTTGGGGCTTTGTCTTATATAGGCGGCTATTACCCCCAGTTCCTGTCCTGATTTTTCACCCTTGCTGTCTAGTCACTCTGTGTTGCTAACTCATATCCATAAACAAGAAACCAAACAATCTTGGTTAGAACTATGTTTCAAGAAAGTGTTGAATTCTCCAGTCACTTACATCAGCACAATTCCACTGAAGCAATTGTATTCTTGATTTACACTACTTTCAATGAGAACAGAATTCATCCATTTAACTGATTTTCAAAGGAGTTTTGGGAAAAAGTATAAATTCATGACACTGCCCTATTTAATCAATAAGTGAAAACAATTCTTAGCCTTTTTGAAAAAAAAAACTTACAACAACAAAAGTATTAGGAAGACACTTCCTAAAAAGAACTATATGATAAGTAATTATTTATATTTTTTGCTGAGGTCATTTGGTTCAGTTAAATCCCCAGACAGAGATTCTTATCCTTCTAATCTAATACCTTGTACTTGTAAGAAGGTAAATTTTAATAGAAATATTTAGTATTTCAATGTATCATACATGTCATCATAGAAATTAAGTCAATATGGTGTAAAATAGTCTTCTCCAATAGGTACATTAATATTTAATACAAATTATTTTAACAAAATATAAATGTAGAAAGAAAAATGAAAAAGAAAGAAAACCACTGGGATAAACACTTATTAAAAGTAACTATACAACCAGATTCCAATGTTATACTTCCCAAATGATTTTCGATGAGTCTGAAAAAAGTAAATTACTTACACAATAGTATACTATATTGTACTCTAGAGAGTAGGGAAAGAAAGGCTCTTTACATCTTTCACTGTGTACTGATATGAAAGTGCCTAGATGTAGATAAAGTTGTATGCCTGTTTTATCTCATAAATATCTCCAGAATATAATTACTCTATCTTTTAATAATCCAGATTAGACAAAGGTACAATAGACAACAATCCTGTCTTGACAGAGAGATAGTTTGGATTATCAAATGGATCTTTTTACATCTCTAACTTTTATTATACTATGACACTGGAAAATTTCTAGCAAACAATAAAAGTGTGTATGTCATCTATTAGATAGGCAGCAGTCTTCAAGAATGAATCCTCTGCCTGTCCCTGGAAGGCAATTCTCATGTACATAAGCAGAACTAATTATTTATTTTTCATTACTAGGATGACTAGGTACAGGCCCTTAACTGGTGTGAATCCACATAACTCTATATTGACCTCAGTTGTGTTATGCTGATTTAGACTAGTTGAGAATCTGGCTCATATGCATACATGAAAAAGAAACTAGAAAGAATTACATAGTGTATTCTGCAGAGAACTTTTAAAACTGAAAGGGTTTGTGTGGAAATACTTTAGATTAGCTTTTTTATAGTTTTTCAAACCCAAACTTTAGTCTTCTCCCAGAACAATGCTGACAAAAAATGTGCCAATAAGAAAAACATCAGAGTCAGGTTATTACCGTGTGCAAGAGCGCACTACATAGCCCCACTTCAGAAATTTCCATGTTATTTTTAAAGACACATGAGGGTTCTCTTACTGAGATGAGCAGTGATTAAAGTTACAGATGTTCAGTGATGGTCAAAAAATACATTACTTTCACGCAGCACAATCAAACTGGCATACAACAAGATACAAAACAAAAAAACAAACAACCCCCTCCCCAAAAATGTGGCAAACCTCTTAGAATTCTTACTTGCACACCACACTGCAGTTTATATGTATACACAGATACAGAGCACCAAAGAGTTTTCCCTTATTTTGCATTATCACTAATAATTTTCACCTTTATTCCCTTAAAAATATACAGCATGGGGGTGGATGTTTGTTTTCCTGTTAGATTCATGTTTTAGTACAACTCTATTTCTCATTTTTCTTTTTCACTCCAGGGGGATGTTCCTTCTACTTTTATCTAAATTAGATTTTAGAGAAAATATTATGGGAAAAATTGGAGCTTTTGATCTTCCCTCAAACTTAGCTGAGATTGCCTTTTCTAGGTTTCATTTCTTATGATGCGTTATGAAACCCAAGAACCACCTGAAGTCATAAGAGTGGATTACAAAGCGATAAAGAAATCATTCTGATGTTCAAGGTCCTGTATTTCACCTTTCTGTGAAAACACAGGCGAACACACACAAGCATATTACTTACTTCTTTCTCCATAAATCTCTCATCTATTTATCATCCCAGTGTAAAGAATCAAGTACAAACAAAAACTTCAGAAATTTCAAGATTTGTACCTGCAACAAACTCCAGTTGGATAATACAATTGCCAAATTGTTTAGGCCTAAAAGTTAAATTGTCTCTAAGAATGTTAATGTTTAGAGCAGTCATGATAAAATAAATAATTCATTTGATGAAGTTTCTCTTTTTCTTTCTGAATTTCCTGTGAGCAGACTGCAGTTTTTTCATGGGATCTCAAGTCATATGGTCATATCAGTGACTCCATCATGGCCAAATAACATAGGGATAGATTTGGCTTATTTCAAGGACGTGGATAGCCCATAGCTTCATTAAGAAGCAATAAACCACTCCAACCTCCAACTCCTTGATGAAATCTGAGACTTGCTTTATAAAAGTGCAAGAAAATGGAACACTTCACAGCACTGCTGTAACATGTAGCCATTCTACCAAGAGAGGTAAAAATGCAGTTAATGGTCCCCTATTCCTGAAATAGTGCTTGCCAAGAGATAATGCTAGGCATGAAGTTTGTGCTTCGTAAGAAATAAATGTTTGCCAGATTGACACTGTTTTCTTTAAAGGTCCAATCCTGCTAGGTGCTGAGTATCACAGTCCCTGAGTAGGCTGTCCCTTCTGCTGAGACCCTCCTCCAGTACCACAAGTGAACCTGTTGTAATTGACAAGACCATGGCTCCACTTCATTTTGGGATGAGACCTCATGATCCAATCACTCTCAACTGGATATACAGGTTACACCCTTTGGTGGCCAACCATATCTAGTAGCTCAATGACATGGCACCTTCAAGAAGTTCCCTTCAGGAGCCTACGGACAGTAATAGAATGCAATGACACAGCTTCTTCTTCAAACAAAGGAGTATTTATTTGCCGAACGATTGACAGCACTCCAAAGATGGATTTAAAACAATGAAGACTCATACACATACTGTCTTATCTAACTTTGGCATTCCCTCAAGGCACTAGCAGGGCCAGATCAATGCAGGGGCTTTACAGGCTGAAGCCCAGAGCTCCAGCCTAAAGTGGGGCCTTGGACTGCAGTCTCTAAGGCCCCCGCATAGATCTTGCTCCAGTCAGGCCAGCACAGTGCCGGCAGGCCCTGGAGCATGCCGATAAGGACCCTGCTGGCACTGGGGCTAGAGGCTGCACTCTGCACCACTCCCACCCCACCCCTCGGCTGACTTGTCTGCCCCCAGGGACAGGACTGGCTGGTGCATTTCAATGGGTAGATCAGAGACCTGGGGGGTCAACTAAAGTGGACCTTATTAAGCTGACTTAACAAAAGTCGACAACTTTTCAAGTGCAGACGTGGCCCCTTTTCAACTTTATTAAGTCAACTTAATGTTTTAAGTTGACTTAATAAGCTCTACCAAGGCACTAATCCACGTCTCCACTGGCTTAAATTGACGTAACAAAGTTGATTTAAGTGCTAGTTCGAATTAAAACAAAATGTTATTAATTCGAACTAACTTTTCCTTAATTCAACTTAAGGAGCAGCTTAAGTTGATTTAAGGAAAGCCTGATGTAGACGTGGAATATTTTAAGTCGACTTAAGCCTCCTTAAATCAACTTAATTTGTAAGTGTAGACACACCCTCTGTGTTCCATTTGGGATTAATTTTGCTTAATATAATTTTTCCTACATTTCCCTATGCACTTTCAGTCCAGTGTTGTATGATTCTTCACTTCCTTTTGCTGTGTTCTGTTAGCTGCTGCTTCCACAATAAATATTCTGAAAATGATTCATTTTCCACAAAATAAAACTGATCATAAAAACATTATCTTTGATCCATTTTTGAGATACTAATAAATAATTGTCATACAGATTTCCTTGGGAGAACTAATAGCCTCATCAGCAGCCAAGTCATGGCCCAGCATAGTGGTTGGAGCAAGAGGCCAGCCTATCAGTTATATCTGAATTCAGATGAGGCAGGTCCAAGAGTGAAACCGAAGTTCATATCTTGGAGTCAGATACTGAAGCCTAAACGGAAGGTTTAGCAGGAGTTGCAGTCAGAAGGTGGGGGTCACAGGTCAGGAAGTAGATGAGGCAGGGTAGAGACAGTGGAGGAAGACAAAGGACTAAGTGCAGCTGCAGGGTAAGAACAAATTGAGCTGCCATTGGACTGCTGCTGCTGCTGCAACTGAGCTTAAGTATCAGCCTACAGACTCCTGCAGCCAATCCAATGGTTCAGCCAATCAGATAGCTTCTCTCAGGGCCACTGAGCTATGATTTGTAATGAATTTCTATGTGACAAAACAACGGGTTAGATGTAAATTTCCATTGCTTCTTAAACTACAATGGAACTAAGCTGGTCAAGTCTGAATTAAAACACAGGAACTGTATCCTTTTGCCTTGGGACCCAGTTCCCAGGGAGTTCTCATTACAGCAGATTTCTTGCTTTCTAACAAAAAGTTGGCTAGAAAGGAAAGTTTGAAACCAGGAACAGTGTAACTGAGCAGCAGTGCCTGTCTGAGGCCTTGTACACACTACAAAGTTATTGCGTGGTAAGGCTCCTTACCGCGCGATAACAATGAAAGCATCCACACACCAAAGCTTCTTGTTGCGTGGCAACAGCCCTCTTGCCGTGCAACATGTAAACCACCTAAACGAGGGTGGTAAGGCTTACCACGGAACAGTTGTTCCGTGCTACAGCCTGTATGGATGCTTTTTTCGCAATAGACAGCCTCCGGAAATGTCCCAGAGTGCCAAACCGGGCCACTCTGGGACATTGGAGCTGTCAAATATGTCAATTTCACTGCTCTAGCTGAGCAGTGAAATTGACATCGAGGATTGGGTGGCGGCAGAAGCTCCGGCAGAGCTTCTGCTGCCACCCGATCCCCCAGCTGGTTCGGCTGTCAGCAGGAGCGGCGGCGCTTAAGTGCCACGGCTCCTGCTGACAACCGGAGCCTGGGAGCTGAGCTGGGGGGCCGGCTCGAATTGGAGCTGGCCCCCCAGCACAGCTGAAATAATAGATCTAGTAGGGTAGTTCACACCTCAAGTGATTAAGGCATTAACTACAAGACCCTCTTTACAAGAGGTTCCTATGAACACCACACTAACTGATAACAGTAGGTGGTAAGAGAAGAGTGCAGCAGGTCCTGCCTATTCACTTAAATAGATTCCCCCCTACTGATGGTGAAAGTGGTGAGGGGCACTCTTGCTGCTACGCCTGCCTTCATGAACGAAGCATCCAAGGGGTCTGGGGAAAGGTGCCATGCCGGGTGCAGGTAAGTTGAAAAACATTAATAACTGAAGATACTGCTGTTTAGCTTGCCTCAAATTTTAATTATTTCGCATTCAGTTTCCACCATTCTCACCTCCATAATTATAATTTATTTGTATTGCACCAGTACCTAGAGGCCACCAAAAACAGGGCCACAGTATGTGAGGCACTACAAACGCAAAGTAACAGACCGCCTTTGCCTTAAAAGATTTACAGTCTAATAGGTAAAAAAAGGATAAGAGGGGAAACAGAAGCATAAAGATATAAAATAATTTGCCTGAAATCATAGCACAGTTCAATGGCTGAGTTATGAAGAGAACAGAGATCTCCTATTACACAGTTGTATCCCCTAGCCACCAGACCACATTCATCCACAAGTAAAGAGAGTGTGAAGCAGTTTAAAGAGACATTCATTTATTTTTATATCTGAACTAGAAATGAGCTGAAGAGTTAGCCATCTATAATTGGAATAGTAATGAGACCAATTTTTCAGTTCTATGAATAATGTGGACTTTTGCTGGTTGACACTGTCATTTCAGATTATTTTTTTCATTTCACTCAAAAAGACGGTATGAACTAATTTTGCTATTATTCACTGATATGAATTCACATTTTAAATAGAATCATTGCTACTATTCCCTACTGTTTCTAGGCTGCATGAGAACACAAGCGGCAAGAAGGTGGCTCAATTAATTCGTAGTTTGTTCACCTACTCTTTGCTTTCATTTTCCAACTTGGCCATTAAAGTATAATGGCACAGGAGATAGATTTAGATTCAATAATTAGACCAATTTCTTCACTAAGACTCTGATCCAAAATGCATAGAAGTCAAGCAAAGGCTTCCATTCTCTTCAGAGTCCATTGGATCAGGTCCAGTCACCCGTATTAACTATTAGTCCATCCTGGAAGAGTTTGACAATTGGCTTGGCATCTATGATGATGTACACTTTTTACAATAACAACTGGACCCAATGGCACAAATGATCAGCCATTATGACTTAATAAACATAGACAAAGGAAGATTTAACACAAAAACAAAAGCTGTTGAAAATGGAATGAAAAAAATGGTCACAGATGAATTGCCCCAAACAGAAAATTCTTGTACTGAGTCATGAAGGCAGCTACATGCAGGGACTGATAAGAGGTCTTTGAAGTCCATGGGAGTCTTTCCATTGACTTCAGTGGGCATTGGATCAAGCCCACACAGATACTCTCTGATAGATTCTCTAAGGGACATAGTTCTATAGTTGCGATTCCCTGAATTGAAAGATCCCTTCCTCAGCTCAATCAATTGAAATGTTTGGAAGAGTAATACCAAGAAGCAACTGAGCAGTCTACAAGAGCAAGTCTCCCAGATCAAGAGTACAACTTAGACTCCAAAGGGGTAGCCGTGTTTGTGTAGTTCAGCAAACAAACAAGGAGACCTGTGACACAAACAAACAGAATTATCACGTCTACTCCTGGAAGTAACGAAGACATAAATAACTGTGGTGAGAACAACGGGGAGACTTTCAGGGAAACTAAATGAGGATAATAGCCGTTCCACATGAAGAACAGCACATCACCTTTGTATACTAGTACATGACAAGGGTTAAAGAATCTAACTGAGTTGCGAGTCCTCTGCAGTGCTTCTCTCCCTGCAAGTGACAACATTTGCCTCCTATTTTATCTGTTTTTAGCTTGAGTCAAAACAAAATATCTGCCAGATAGTGATGTTATGAGATAGTCCACAAAGAGGCAACAACAAAGGAAGCATCTGGGTTGGAATAATCAGCCAATTGATGCTGCAGTCAAGAAGCAATGTATACTGCATATGATAAAGAAGGGTAGAGGGATTATATACCTGTGTCAAATTGTAATCTTGGCCAACTCTTTTCTATAATTTGGAGATTTCACTTTCAGAAAGGGCTCCAAACATTCAAGATGGCTTTTGTCAATCCCAACCAGGGAGCATAGTTTAGCCAACTGACATTCTGTGGTCTATCTTCAGTCAAGGACAGGTCCCATGTGTCTATGTGCAGGAGAATATTTTCTACCACATTGATCAGAGCTTTTTCTGTACCATGAAGCTGCCTCATTTCAGGCTGAAAACAAGGTGGGTGAGGTACGATCTTTTATTGGACCACCTTTTGTTGGTCTGAGAGATTAGCTTTCAAACTACACAAAGCTCTTCTTTGGATCTGTGAAAGTAGTTCAGAATGTCACAATAAAATACAAGATAGAAATATAGCATAAGTAGTAAACACATATTCCAAAGACCCACCCTGAGTCTCTAGTATCCTAGAACTGACACAGTTACAACACTGTATCAAGATAGAAAGAGAGTTGTTTTTATCCCATCCTGAATTTGAGATTAGAGGATGAAACTAATCAAACCTAAACCATGAAAAATGTATTTTAATACTTCAAAAATCCTGGTTTCTCACACTGATTTAGCCAGGTCTTGTAAGACAATCCTAGTGGCTTACCTTCATCTGTACACTTTTCAATTTCAAATTAATAGCAGACTGTTCATCTTACCTGCAATATGAGGTGTATAATCTCCAGGCCTGTGTTCTTAATGAAAGAATATCATCACTGAAAAATGATGCCTGCATTCGGATAAAATGTTAAGCTCTTATTACTATCTCTGTTCTCCCCAAGACAAACAACTAACTTCTCCCAAATATAATGACAAGAGTAATACCCCTTCCTTCAGTCGCTCCACCCTCTGTTGAAAGTCCATCCACAAAGTATATACAACTCTCCATATGCTAGGAGGCTGGCACCTTCCAAAAATGAGTGGTAGTGGGGGGAAGCAATGATACTTTCTAGCAGCTAATTTGGCCTGCAGACTTACTACAGAGCCTCATCAAAACCTACATCAGCCCTCTCCCAGTGGAGGGCCAGCTGTGGAAATGCAGTTTGCCCTTCTCTAGTGATGATTTTTTCTTGGCGCGCCATACGTCATACAAGCCATATTTTCCCCGTTAGCACCATGACATAGTGGGATGCAATTTATGGCCATGAATTTTTGAAAGTGACTAATGATTTTGGGAGCTTGTTTTCTGGCACTCAGCTTGAGATAGTGTAAATGGAGCTTTTTTTTTTTTTTTTTTTAAGTGCTGAGCATCCACACTCAGGAAAAAAAATGACCCCTTTAACATGTAAATTGATGCACTCAAAATTAGTCACTTTTGAAAATGTTGACCAGTGCTTGCATGTACCAGCTGAGTTATCTATCCCCATCACACCTGATTTTATGTTAAATAAAAAGGAAAAAGGAGTTTGAGTGTATTCAGTTATATACATATATTTTAATAAAGCACCAGCCCCAAAATTATTGAGAGGCCATCTCAAAGTAGAACTGTGTGAGAGATACACTGACCTTCAATCTTGTTCTAATAGATGGGCAGTTTTAATTCATGGTAACTTTTACAATATGTCAAGGTTTGTTAGTTTGTACTGAGTTATATATACTTGCCCCAAAATACAGCACTCTCTTGATTTTGTTCGTGCAGTTTTTGTTTCAGAAATTCACATCTCTCCATATGCTTACTTGTTTTAAAGAATACTGATTAATTTGAGCTGGCTCGTTGCCTTTCTGATATATGCAAAATTAATATAATTCCCACAACTATGATTTTAAAATTGCATAGACTGTTTGTACAACCTAGTGGGGAAAGTTGGTCAATGCATGTCTTACTAAAAAATTATTTATAATACACAGTTACTTCATTAATAAACAGACTCATGAAGCCAGATATAGAGCAATTGATAAAGAAAAATACAACACAGATTAAACCAAATCATAGCGAATCTACCCACCTGCACTCCTTTATGAAGCAAAATTCCTACTGAATGCAGGAAGACTAATTGCCATGCTGAAATGTAGTGGTTTATATGAAATGAAGTGCAACAGACCTGTAGATCTAACAACACCTGTCCTGGGTAAGCATCCTCTAAGATATATAAAAACTAAAATAATTTCAGGGGTTTGAAAACGTACTGAATCTTTCCTTTTTTTGCTTTAAATCTATCCTTTAAACTCAGCTCTTCTGTAATCCAGACAAAACCCCTGAGTGTGGCTAGGCAACAAACATGCTGTGATTGCTGCTCATTTTATCAATATAATCAGTTCTCCAATACATTGCCCCCTCTCAGTTTGGATCACCATCTTCACCTACTATCTCATTTCCTTAAAATCTGCTGAACATGAAAACTATGCTCATTTGCTAGTATATTCATCGAAAAAAACAAACATAAGGGTTAAAACCACTGCTTAACTCAATTGGTGTAAAAATGTAAATTAATATTAATGGGAATGGCACTCACCCAGCATTTCCATTAAAATTAAGTCCCAAAATTGTCAACTTTAATTAAACAATAAACTAGGAAGTTTCATTCAGGTTAAGAAAATTCTTCTTTCCACCAAGCTTTTCCACAAATTAGGTGGAGTTGAGGACCCTACTGAAATTACGTCTTTATAAAATTCATCTTATAGTAATAGTAGCAACAATAGCCAGAAGAACTAGCTCTTGTATAGCAATTTTCATTACATGTTAAAGTGCTTTACAAAGGAAGTAAGTTCAGTTATGTGTTTCTTTTTTATTTACATAATGGTTTTCAAAACTCATGAAGTCATTTGTTTCATAATATATGTTTATAGTTCTCTATATTATATTATAACTAATACAACAGTAAAACAATGGAAGTCCTGTGGCACATTAAAGACTAACAAATTCTTCATGCATAAGCTTTCATGGGCTCCAATCCACTTCGTCAGATGCAACGAATTGGGTTGCAGTCCACAAAAGTTTATGCCCGAGGAAATTTGTTAGTCTTTAAGGTGCCACAGGACTCTCATTTTTGCTGTATACAGACTAACAAAGCTACCCTCTGGAACTAATACAACAGACTTGTCTTGTATTAATTTAAATAATGGGTATTCTTAGTTTACAACAGTAACACATTATAAAAGTGAAACTAAATAAATATTTTTATGCACACATATTTGTTATTCATGTCCAACTGAGTTATCCCTGTTATTATTGACTTTCTAATCATCTAACTGTAAAAACATGTTCTTAAACACTATCTAACATACTGAATCTGTGTTGTGTAAGCCTTGCAAGCTGATTGCTTTAATTTTTCTCCTTTTACAAGATAATCCTCTATGTTAGGTTTCTGTTTACTGGAACATCAAACTATGAAATAATGGTGCCATTTCTTTCCATTAGAATCAACATTCCAGTTCAGAACTTAATGCTTTCATCGATTTTTAAAATAAAAGCACACAGGTACCTTGGAACAACTGAAATTAGACCTATATTTCACAGGTGTAATATAGCCCAAAGCTTTGACAAGGCTCCACAATATTTATAAAGCAACAAATATGGAACAGTTCTTAAAGAACTGATCATTATTCAGCCATCAATTATATGTATATTTATATTCTTGAAATCATTAATTCCACCATGTTAAACAGCATGCAAGGAAACTATTGTTCCTTTACAGGCCTAAAGTAGCCTTAAAATGAAATAGGTAATAGGCTCAGCTCATGCAGAGATGCAAATAAGTAGCTTTATACAGGTTAAGTAGGCATTGTAGGACCACAGTGTTTAAGGTGGTAGGAATCCTATTACTACTTATTTATAATAACCTTTCTATCTCCAAATCCAGTCTTGCTCTGGCATCTGGATTCCTGAAGTCATGTTCCTCATTTTGGGCTATCATAAATAGTCCTTGGACAACAACTTAGCATATTAGTTCACATACTGCAGAACCAAGGATTTTGACAAGTTCCCGCCTTATAAAACTTTTTCAGGAGAAAAGATTTAAGCAGGTTTTTCCTTAATCTGAAGAACCAAAACATGTGGTTTGGTATTCTGGAGTATAGCTTAACATCTTGAATCTAGGAATCAGGAGGCACATATGTAAGGATCATTGTACCTCATGAAATTTCTATTACTGCCTAGCTGCAGCTGAAGTGCTAGCATTCCTGAGGTACAGCAAGTAAGGATCTTTCAGTCTGGGTCTCACCAAAAGTAGTTTATCAAACATTTTTAAATCATACAAAAGGTTATTTGTGTGTCCAAAGTGAAGGGTCACTGAAACAACATGTCAGTTCTTACTCAAAACAGTTCTCTCAACTCTAATCATATAAGAAACAATAATTGGTTTCACTAGATTACAGACTCATGAGACATTACTTGCCCACTCAAAACTCAAATGTTAGATCGCACAGCCTTTGTAAGCCCAAAGCTCTCACTTATATCAATGGAACTTCTGAGTGTATTAATAATGCAGAATTGGGCCTATATTCCTACACATAAACTGTGAGAGAGGAGGTCTTTAAAATCACCTCTTTCACTGAGAGTAAAAATAAACATTTGTCATGCACAGACTTCTATTTTCCTCCACCTACCTATAATACGGTATTTGTTACTTGAAGGAGGTAGTATATCATTGTGGATAGCTAAAAAGAGTTTTTCCTCCTTCTAGATTTTGCTATATCCAAGCCTTAAAAGAACAAGAAGACAAAGTGGAAAGACGAAAAATGTTTTTTTTTCATATGAATGTTCTTACAACTAGCTCAAAAAGAAAAATTGAAAAGACAAAAAATGATTTTTATTCTACTGGATTTTACTCTAACTAAGCTTTAAAAGAACAAGGAGATAAATTTAAAAGATGAAAATGATGATTTTTTTAAACTAAAATAATACCCAGAGGAAGCTGAAAATGAAGACTTATGGAGTAATGAAAAGCAGTATTTTAGAAGATACTCTTAAAACAGATATCCATTGCCCATAATTCAAGTGATGGGACTGAGTGGAAAACTTTTTGTCTCCGTCTATACAAATTGATACATGGATACTCTTAGCTAAAATGATTTTTATTCTACTGGAAGTTGCTGTATCTTAAGTCATGTAAGATAACGTTTGAAAAGAGACATTATGTACCAATGGAGTATTTTATCTACCCTTCCATAAAAGTTTTTAATGTACAAAAGGATGAACATAAACTCTTAAGAGCTTTGACACAAATAAGATAAAGAAAATCTTGTGTCCAAAATACAATTTCTGTAATCATTCAAGTCATATTTTAATAAGAAATAAACATAGTTGATCTCTTCCCAGTTTGTTTCTGTTCCTTTTAGTGCAGCACAGTGATTCATAGACCTCATAGCACAGGTTTTATTAGAAAGGGACCAATAACCAGAATCCTGAATCTGAAATGACTCCAAAACCTAAAGATGCCTATTTTCTGGTTTGTATGCAGTGCTGTTCTAACCCTGTTGGTCCCAGAATTTAAGAGACAAGGTGAGTGAGGTATTATCTTTTATTGGACCACTTCTGTTGGTGGGAGTGACAAGCTTTTGAGCTTACAGAGCTCTTCTTCAGTCCACTTAAGTTGTCTGTTTTCTGGGTTATTAGTTAAGACCACTGAATCACCAGACAGTCATCTTTATGAGCTTACTTTACAAGACTGAAAATTCCATGAACATTTGGAATTTCTTCTGTTCAAGATGACAGAAATGTGCCTTGTGACAAATTAGAGATAATAACTCTTAAGATTCCGGGCTGCTGAAAATCAAACAGATACCTAGCCTTGATCTGATCTCAAATCAAACAATCTGTTGGGGGAAGTGATTGCAGAGCCGCTGGCCATTATCTTTGAGAACTCGTGGCGAA
>ML685777.1:14172330-14185101 GCA_007922175.1 Pelusios castaneus
AAAGAGTCCAGCGGAGGGCAACAAAAATGATTAGGGGGCTGGGGCAGATGACTTATGAGGAGAGACTGAAGGAACTAGGCTTATTTAGTCTACAGAAGAGAAGAGTGAGGGGAGATTTGATAGCAACCTTCAACTACTTGAAGGGTTGCTCCAAAGAGGAGGGAGCTAGGCTGTTCTCGATGGTAACAGAAGACAGAACAAGGAGCAATGGTTTCAAATTACAGCTGGGGAGGTCAAGGTTGGATATTAGGAAAAACTTTCTCACTAGGAGGGTGGTGAAGCATTGGAATGGACTATCTAGGGAGGTGGTACAATCTTCATCTTTGGAGATTTTTAAGGCTCGGTTAGACAAAACCCTGGCTGGGATAATTTAGGGGGAGTGGTCCTGCTTTTTAGCAGGGGGTTGGACTAGATGACCTCGTGAGGTCCCTTCCAACCCTATTATTCTATGATTCTATGAATCTAAACACCATCTCCTGTTGCCATCTATACTCAGGACCAGCCCAACTATACAGGGAGACTAAGCAGTCTCCTAGGGTACCAAGATTTAAGGGGCACCAAATTAAATGGAAGTTATTTTTTTCTCTATTTAAAAAAATATATATATTAATATGTTATTTCTTATAACATATAGAGAGGGGCACCAAGGTCAGAGTTTGCCTCGGGCGCCAAAAACTCTCGGGCTGGCCCTGTCTATACTTATAATAAACAGAACATATGTGCCTCAATTAGATTTGGTAAATGCGTAATCTCTCTCACTGAAGAAAGATTCAGCCTCCCTCTAGAAATGTTCACTTACTCCAAATAACCTTTTCTTTGCCATAGCTGAATATCTGTAAATACAATAAATGTTATATTTTAAAATCCCTTTTTAGACATTGAATATAGTGTTTGGGCTAAATTTACAGCTCAGAGATTGAGTTCCTATATTTATCCATATTTCTGTTTCCAGTCAGTTTTCCCATCACAACCTCACAAACCTGGGAAGACAGTTTATATGCTTTTATGGGGCTATATTGTATCTTCTGGAGTGAAATTCTACGTCATCATATCTTCTCATGAGTACACAACACAGAGATTGTGATTTTGAATGAATGCTATCCTCAGTGCTTGCAGAAACATAGACCCTGTGGACAGGAGGCTCCTGGGAAGAGGAAATATAGTCTTAGGCTGCATTAGTTTACTTGGAAGATCTCCACAGACCAGTAGGATTGATGGTATACCTTTGTTCAGCCTAGCTTCCAATGAACATGGATAGACCAGTCCCTGGATTCATCCCCATACTTGTCACAAATACTGAACCAGCAGAGAGATAACAACTGGATCTAGGAAGGAGTGAACATTCCATAGGTGGTAGTTCTCATTCAAGTTCTGCAAATTCAGAAGAATTGTGCAACCTGCATTAGTAAAATACCTGAGAATTGCTCTGAGCTATTCAGGGTCTGTGCTTCTGCCAGAAAGAGATGATGGAGGCTGAACAAGCATGCAGGACTGTGGGAATTTTAAATAACAGTGTGAAAATTATACGAGAAGCATTATGGGATGAAGAAAGTGGAATGGGGAGAACTTGACTGCTCGGTCAGAAAAACCAAACTACCTCAAAATGTCACACAAGGCATTGCGCCATACCGTGGGGCAGACTGGGATATCTATCGTGATGCACTGCATTCTATATTAATGAAACCATGCAGTGCAGAAGCAAGCACCAAAGTGACAAGTTCATAAGGGGTAGCTGTATTAGTCTATTCCAGCAAAATCAAACAAAGGAGTCGTTCTGTGGCACTTTTAAAGACTAATACATTTATTTATTGCATGAGCTTTTGTGGATAAAATCTCACTTCGTCGGATGCATGAAATGGAAAAAACACCAAAAAATGCACCAAAGTGTGTTTGTACCCAAGCAATAGGCAAAAGTTGGAGGTTGTATGCTACTTAACTTGTATCAGCTGAACTTTGCATCGCCACAGTATCATGGCTCATATATACAGATTACAAAATTCAAGTTTGTTTACTGGACCATAATTTACTCCATCTTTTAGGCTGCTTTCAACAGTGTGTCATTCTTTATGTTGAAAGCCACTATTCTGTTATGTTGCCTCAGTTTTTAATGAGGCTAATGAAAAGCTTAGGGATAGTGGCAGGGTGGCTAATGAGACTGAGGATATGGAGGCAGAGATTAACACATCGGAGGTAGAAGCAAAATTCAAATAGTTTAATGGGACTAAATCCCATTAATACCATTTTAATGGGATAATCTCCAACCAAGAATATTAAAGGAACCGGTACATAAAATTGCAAGCCCAATAGCAAGGATTTTTAATGAATCTGTAAACTTAGAGTTGTACTCTTTGATGGAGAATTGCTAATATAGTTACTCTTTTTAAGACAAGGAAAAGAAGTGATCCGGGAAATTACAGGCCTGTTAATCTGACATCAATTATATACAAAGTCTTGGAACAAATTTTGAAAGAGAAAGTAGTTAAGGACATAGAAGTTAACAATAATTGGGATAAAAATATAGCATGGTTTTACAAAAGATAAATCATGCTAGACCAACTTGATCTCCTTCTTTGGAAAATTAATTGATTTTTTTAGACAAAGGAAATGCAGTAGATCTAATCTACCTGGATTTCAGAAAAGTATTTGATATAGTTCCACATCAGAAATTATTAGTTAAATTGGTGAAGTTACCCATGTGCTCAGGGTCTAATTGATTGCCAAATCTGAAGTCATGAAGGAATTTATCCCCAGATTAGATTGACAGAGACCTGGGAGTTTTTTGCCTTCCTTTGCAGCATGGGGCACATGTCACATGCAGTTTTAAACTAGTGCTAATGGTGGATTCTCAGTAACTTGCAGTCTTTAAACCATGATTTGAGGTCTTCAGTGACTCAGCCATAGGTTAAGTGTCTATTACAGGAGTGGCTGAGTTCTGTACCGTGCATTCTGAAGGAGGTCAGAGTACATGTTCATGTTGGTCCTTTCTGACCTTAAAATCTATGAGGAAGTTCCACTGTTTGTTGCTGTTTTCAATCTTTTCCTGATTGTGCCAGTTTTTAATTAGTCTGCAGAGGTAATGAAGCTCACTAACAGCCTCACGGGCAGTTGCTTTCAAGACTATTTCATGGGGGAAGAAATGGAATGCAATCAGTAAGAACTTGTCCATGTTAATGTATTAAACACATTTTATTCCTATTAATTGCAATATATAAATGATTTTTTATTATCAGACATGGATAACCAAAAAGCTTTCTTTTCAAGAATCATTGTTTCTTTATGTTTTGTGTACAGTTTAATTTTATTTATTTATTTATTTATGGGTCATTAGAATTTCTTTCACAACTTCATTTGGACAGGCACTTTTTCAAATCAATCTTATCCTTCAAAATTCACAAACAGTATGTTCTCCCACTGTTGGCCTTGCTTCACTGTAATATGTTGAAAATAGAGACCCATTTTTCTTGCCAGACAGCATGGATGGTTATCTAGAGTGAAAAGTTTCATTTCCCAGCATTTCTCAGCATCTTTCATTGAAACTATCACCTGATAATTATACTGAATAGAAAGTAACCATTAATCAAAACTTTAATATATCAATTTATCATGGTCATTCTCTCTCTCCTATGAAGCAGAAGAACTAAAATTAATCAGTCAAACCAAACTATCACATCAGAAAGTTTTTTTTTTAAATGGATAAAATGCATTTTGCTCATATGGCAGGATGTTTGAGGCTCTATAAATGTTAAACTACCTTCTGTCATTACAGGAGATTATTTTAATCTCATATCCTGACAATTCAAGCAACTGTAAATTTACTGGCAATTTTAAAATATTAAATGTTATCTGACCCCTAAGTGGAGGTAACAGGTAAGATTTTTCATTTCCCCACTATCGTAAACAACTGTGCTAGAGTACATTTTAAAACCAGAAAGCTTTCGTTTCAAAGGCAAAGCTGTTTAAATGGGCCCTGTTTACTGAAAATTTACATATGCAGCCTTGCTCTAGTAATGTCTGTAACCTTCAGCATCTTCTCAATATAACACGATCATAAAAATGAATTACTTGAAGTTGTCACTTCTGGTTGGTCTGACGTAATTTGATTCTTAAAAATGCATCTCAACCAGCCAAGAAAACTAAAACACATTTCTACCGTGCCTTCATTTTTATATTGTTCCACCACTGGAAGAGTGGAATCATTCCCTGCATAATGTTTACCATCCCAAGCCATGGTAAAATGTGGAGCATGCGCAAAAAAGGTATCATTGCTAAATAGGGTCAGACTTTCTGACCATTTCCCTCTCTTCCTTACAAATTAGCCAATATGAAGCAGAGCAAGATTGTGACTCTTCAAACAGTTTGCAATAAGAGGGTATGGGGTGTGGGTGACACAGTAAAGCCACATGAACATCCTTGTGGTGTGATTGTGTATCATTCATGTTCTTCCTTATAGTGACAAATTCCAGAGGGATAGCTGTGTTAGTCTCTTTGGCTATGTCTACACTCATTAATTTAGGTCCTGGGTACAATGGGGCAAAGGGGGACAGGGACCCTGGCAGGGCATAGGGACAGGGTGGGCAGTGCTCTGCTCTGTCCTGTAGGGGGGCATGCCAGGCTGTGACTGGGCCAGCTATCCTGGCAGGGAGGGCAGTGGAGAAGGCCTGGAGGCCCCTAAGTCGACTTAGAGTCGACTTAGGGCTACTCCACGTCTACACTGGCTTAAGTTGACTTTAGAAAGTCGACTTAAGCAGAAAGTCGACTTAAAAGGAGGTTTTAGAAAGTTAACTTGATTTTTCCTTATGTCAACTTAAGCAGCTGCTTAAGTTGATTTAAGGAAAGTGTAGTGTAGATGCAGAGTAAATTAAGTCGACTTAAGCAAGTGTAGATGCACCCTTTCAGCCAGACAAACAAGGAGTTCTGTGGCACTTTTAAAGACTAACACATTTATTTGTCGCATGAGCTTTCGTGGGCACAATCCCACTTCGTCAGATGAATGAAATGGAAAATATAGCATCTAGGTTGTAAATATAAAGATACAGAGAAGGGTGGGTCACAAGGTTAATTCAAACAGATCTAGAGGGATAGAATGCTAGGTTGTCTCTTTCAAGTAAATAAGATGTTTGGATTCAAACTGGGGAAAAGAAAGGCAAGAGTTGAGAAGGGTGATTTAAGGGAAATTACCTTTTGTAATGACCCAGCCATTCAAGAGTGTGAAGGTATCTGCAAAATAAGTCATATAACATGTTTTTATAATGCTCATCACATGCTGAACATTATTATTGTAGTAATATGTCTATAGCAATGTCATGTGTGTGGTTATGAGATTACACTATGTAATCTTTCCAAATATGTGTCGCCAATTTCTACTCCCTCTGGAATAGCCCCAGAGCCCCAAACTTTGCCTAGCTTCTTGAGGTGAAAAGGAGCAACAGATAGATAGAGATATATTGTGCAAAATAGTGTTTTGATAGGGATGTATAGCAAAATGACGCAACAGCAGAAATGAATCTGCTAGACATAGATGAAGTCTTACACACACACACACACACACACACACACACAGTTTTTTTAATTATTTAGCTGAATGCATTTAAAATGGCTGAGCCCTGGACTTGCCAGATTGTTTTCACGCTGTGTTTAGATATCCATTTACCAATATAGGCCTCTGAGGAGACATGTACAATTTCTTTAAATCTCTAGCACACAGCCAGGTCGGAAGAGGTGAGGCAAAATCTCCACAGTGAAGTGAAGAGAAAGAAAATAGTTTTCAGAGATAATTGTTACTGCTGCCCTTGTATATTGCTAGGAGAAAGCAATTCTTTCTGAGATCCTTCACCACTCTCACATGAAAAGGGACCTAACTTGAGACCAATAATACAGACACATGAAGAATTACCATGGCAGAAAATTAAGGACTTTGGCTAACATAAAACATACACAAGACAACACTGGATCCCCAACGTTTCATAGAAGTGGATCCTAATATACAGAGAAGACGTGAGAATATCATTCACAAAAGAAAGCATGGTCCGGGAGCAAAATTCACATAAGTAAGAACGGATACCATTATTTCCACACATACACACCAGAATTTTTTGGGGTATGGTATTAAAGCACAAAAGTGAAGACTGAGGGTCCTTTCCTCTGACAACCCCCCAACCTTAAACTCACCAGCAACTACAGACCAAACAACAGAAACATTAAAGCAGGCACATATCCCTGCAACAGACCACATTGCCAGCTTTGCCCACATATCTACAAAAAAGACACCATCACAGGATGTAATCAAGCCAGCTACTCCATCAAGGGCTCATTCACCTGCTCATCCACCAATGTGATTTATGCCATCATATGCCGGAAATGCTCCCCTGCCTTATATATTAGACAAAAAGGACAGTCTCTACACAAAAGAAGAAATGGACACAAGACTGACATCAGAAACCACAACATTCAAAAACCTATAGGAGAACACTTCAATCTCCCTGGTCACTCCATTGATGACTTGTTAATAGTTGTGCTCAAACAAATGAATAACAAATTGCAGCTTCAAAGAGAAACTGCAGAACTAGAATTTATATGTAGATTCATCTCCATTGCCTCAGGGTTAAACAGGGACTACGGATTTTTTTCTCATTATAAGAAGTGATTTGACCTCACCTTCCTCTATATGCTTTTCCCCAATGTTTGAATCTTAACATCAGCTTTGATTTGCTGTTACAACCTGACCTGATCCTATATCATACACTTCCCTGCATTTAACTTCTTCCCATTCTGTAAATTCCCCATCTTCAAAGCATCTGATAAAGTGGGATTTTCTCCCATGAAAGCTCATGTGATAAATACATTTGTTAGTCTTTAGAAGTGCCATAGGACTCCATGTTTGTTTTGCATCTACCTAGCTAATCGGCATTTATCCATTTTGACTTAAGGCACTTTTCATCCGTTTGGACACTAAGTATTCAACAAATGATTAGAAAATGTATTTTAAAGTTAATGCATAACTGTTTTTACAGTTGTTCTATGGTTATCTAATTACAACACACACAAAATAAAACATTTTTGAAATTACAAATAGATATTATAGCACTATACATACTTACTACAGCAAAACTTTAAGAGAATTGTCCCAATTTTTTTATTTTATTTGTGACTGTATTCGTTCATCAGTTTTAGCACTGTTATATCTATTTTTGATTGTCACCAGAAAGGATTTATAGTCAATCGTTATGGTGCTGAGCAGTTACTCATATGAGTCATCCCATTAACAGTACAAATTGGCCTTTAATATATTTTAGGCGATATTCTCAGGACTAGATTTTCATCACCCTTACTTCATGAGTAGACCCATTAAATTGAAGGGGTCTGTTGGTGGAGTAAGGTACTATTCATCACGAGTAATGGCGGTAAATGTTGACCATTATTTTAGATTGGATTATTATAACTGTTCAATGTGCTGTAAGAAACAAGCAGCATGTAGCTGCAGTGTCTCAAGAGCAAGCCAGAAAGGAAACCAATTCAGAGAATTATAATCAATTACTTCATCCCTTCCTGAAAACCTACTTGCCTGTAAGTAAGATGGATGTGACACTAGGGATCTTCCCTCTTTTTCCCTTCAGTACCCACTTGCTCATAGTGGGAATTATCAGTCAAGTATTCTTTGCAGAGCTGGTCAGAAATTTTTCAGAGGAATACTTTTCTATTGGAAAATGCAGATTCATCGATAGCAAAACATTTCACGTTAATGTGCTAATTTTGACAAATGATTGTTTTAAAAAAAATGCTGAGGTGTTTCAACCTTTTAGGACCCAAAGATTTCAATTTTGTATTTCAAAATGACTTTTTTGTTACTTTTTAAAATTTTTAAATTTGAAAATTAGGAAAACATCATTTTGAAATGCAAAAAAAACCCTTCAGGTCCTATAAAATAAGTGTCAGACTTGGAATAAATGATTTTGATTTTATTGAAATTAAACCTTTAAAGTGACCTGGAATAAAAGAGAAAAAAAATCAGAATCTCTTTTGGTGGGAAATTTTAGGTTTTTTTTCTTGTTTCAGAACAGAAACCCCCATTAAATGAAAAATCTAGTACCCCAATTCTAATACCCTCATTCTCCTCACCAAAGTCTAAGTCCTCTGTCTGAGCAGGGAAGCAAAGAAGGCAATACGCTGAGGGTTAATCCAGTCCATAATATTTAAATAACGAAAACTGACTTGGGACCTAAGATGACCAGTTATGCTGTCCATATGCAGTTATTTGGTATTTACAGTATCTATCCCATATCCGGTTGAATACCAAAAAAGGAAAGTGGCTATATTCCTCATTAAAAGTGATCCAGGAAAAGGAACCAAGACTCAATCCCTGCCTGTGCAGAATACAATATAATACAACTCCCTGAAGACAAAACCCTGGCTGGCTGGGGTGATTTAGGGGGAGTGGTCCTGCTTTTTAGCAGGGGGTTGGACTAGATGATCTCGTGAGGTCCCTTCCAACCCTATTATTCTATGATTCTATGATTCTAAGTCTGTAATGTAGACTGTGACCAAATATTTTAGATGATCTCTGAACAGGAGAGGGAAGCCTGGTGGAAGATGTGGCTTATGAGAATAGATTTTAAGAAAGGGTGTGAATATACTTATTGCACACAATAAAGGAAAGTTCTGGATGCGGGAGCCGTATGAAGAATCACAAAGGTATAACGAGAAGTCAAAGGGGTCTCTCACTCAGGAAGTGCTGGATAGCAAGAAAGCAAGGTGAAAAGAGAGGGAAGGGCCAGGGACCAAGCCATGCAGTGCCTTAGAAGAAAAGACGAGAGAAGAGAAAGGAATTTGAGCAGGAACATGACATGGTAGAGATGAACGACTATGGACCCATCTATCATGGGTAGCCACGTGAGGCAGAGAACAACCTGCAATGGCTCTAGGGTGACCAGATAGCAAGTGTGAAAAATTGGGACAAGTGGTGGGGGTAATAAGCACTTGCATAAGAAAAAGACTTATAAAATTAGGACATCTGCTCACCCCAAGTGAGACAATACTACCTGTTCCATGTGGGACAGGAGGGAATGCACAAGTTTGGGAAAAGGCAGATGAAGTAATTTGGCATAGGTTCTTCCCTCTCTTCTGCCCAAAGTGAAAGCAGGGGAGTGCAGATTGGGAAGCAGATTGCAGCTCCCTGGTTCCCTGTCCCTAGGCCAGGGTAAAATTTAGCTTTTTATTAGCTGCTGAACACTAGACAGATTGAAGAGCAGATAACAGAGAGTCAGAGAGACCAAAGAGCTGGTGACAGTAATCCAGGGGAAGCGGAACAATTGCATGAACCAGGGTTTGGAGAAAAAGACAGATTTTAAAAATGTTATAATAGAAGAAATAGCAAGAGCTGTGAAAGCCGGGATGTGACTGAAGGAAATGGAGGGGTCAAAGATCCCCTTTAAGATGCATTGTGAGGGAAGCATGCATAGAGTTGCCAATATTGTCTGGAGAGGTGCCTGCACTAAAGCACTGTGTTTGGGCAGCATTACATCTAAAGATGTTTTTATCCAGATCTTGCAGCTCAGATTCAGTGGTAATGCTGTAATTAAACTCACTGTCAGCAGCCACACAACAGCCACCTTGAAAACATTACATAAGATTCATGTCATTTGTACCTCTCCTCCAAAGAATGAGCTGGTTAGCTAGGGAGGGAGCAAAATTGTTACTTTGCTATGAATGTCCCAGCTGCACTCACATATCTCTTACCTCCTTTGGGAAAGGATATTTTTCAACAGGTTCTATTACCTCTGTTTGTACATTGCTTCCCCGCTTCGCGCCCCCCCCCCCTTTTTCTTTTTATCACTACTCTTTTACCAGTCTTTCATTCTCCGCTGCTTCTCCCTTCTCATTTGCTACGCTTGAAATATTTTCCCTCCTACCATTCTACACCCACATACTCTCCCCAAAGCACATTGCAAATACATTAAAGGTATTTTGTGTTTCGGTTGGGCTCAGTACTATATATTTCAATACAAAGTTCTATTTCATTGTAGCAATAATATCTTTCAGTACGCGTGAGGTCAGAGGGAAATAAAGCAATTTCTAGTTTAATATAATAATCCCAGTGTAACAAATATTAAAACCAAATTAAAAGCTCATTTGCCTGTTCGCTGCTGTTATTGATATTTTTGGTATGACAAGACAGGAGAGAGCGAGAGAGAGAGAGAGAGAGAGAGAGAATATCAGTTGCCCTAGGAATTCTTTAGTATCAGGTAAACATTCCTGAGAAACCTGCAAATATTATATATTATAGAGGGGATTTTCCTCCCCTCTCTGCCGCCTCCACAGGGTGCTTTCTTCCCAGCCACTACTATGGGTTGAGCAAGTGGCTTTGACTAATAGTGGTAAATATGTCAATGACTTGTGATGGCATGTTAGATGGGTTGGGTTCTGAGTTGGTGCAGAAAATTCTTTTTTGGGTGTGCAGGAGAAAGTAAAAGGTTAAAATAAAAAAGACAAGTAGAAATGGGCATGAGGCATAGTGAAACAGATCAAAACAATAGGCATGAGTTGGATAAATGGTCAAGTTGCCAGAAGAAAGGCGAAAGAAGTCTGACATCACAGACACTGGCAAGAAGTCAGCTGCAGCTACAGTAAGAATGGAAAAGTACTTGAAAAGTAGGAGGTGTCAGGTTGGCCTAGCCAAAGAAATGAAAAGTGACGTTTCAGCCAAACCATGACATTTTGATGGATGGAGATGTTTAGGGATGCTTGGACCTATCAAAGTTAGGGGTGGCATTGAAAGAGGGGTACGTGGACCAATGAAGGTAAATTCAGACCCCAAAGTGGACTGAGCCAACAGGTCCAAGAAGCGTATAAAAGGAGGAGCCTCAGAGCCTAGATTTCGTGCAGATGATGGGGATGACGGAGGTTCCTGCCGTCAGTTGAGCTGTTCCATTGTTTTGATGATCATATTGCTCCCTTCTAGCCTTAAAATCCAGGAATCTATAACAGCTTCTGATACAGCATCATCTGCCAGTTGATTTTTAATGCTTCCGTTTAGCTCCCTCTAAGATGCAGAACTAAAAGACTTGTTTAGCAAGTGAAAAGCTTTCCTCTAATGGTAACATTTAAATAACAGCTTATGATGTAAAATAAAGTACTTACACAATTTTTCACTTATCAAGATTGCTTTGAAAGAACGAAATAAGATTTTGTCATGAAGAAACTGCACTGCATTATGTGTACTAAAAAGACACACACTCTTTTGCCAATTGTGGAAGTAAGCAATATAATACAAAAAAATAAAACTAAACTGTGTTAACTGATGGCATTTCTGTTCATCAGGAATGCAAATAAATAAGTTTTGCATGTTTGTTTCACTGTTCCTTATTACCAACCCAAGACCTAAAAGTTTATAGTCAATGTATAAATAGGATAGCAGCAATTTCCCTTTATATAACACAGAGCAGGAATGAAGTTGTTTGAGAATGTTCTCCTTCATACATAATATGCAATCATCCACTTTCAGTCTAAAATGACTAAGACTAAGGAAGCTAACAAGAAGAACAAAGGTAGAAGTCTCCTTGAGAGTACTCTGTGCTGTGAGCCACTTGCGTTTCACGCAGGCTATTAGCAACAGGGAATAAACTCCACACAAAGGGAAAGACTTAAAAATATAAAAGAAAATTCAGAGAGAAGAATTGGTCTTACAGCTGATCACAACACAGAGTTCCGTTAAACCTTTAGAATTAATCAGTCTTTGGCTTTTCTCTCGGTATTGCCAAGAGAAACACAAGTTGTGGCTTTGACTGTTATTTCCAATCAAAAATCACATTTTGAAATTTTCAAGAGTGACTTCAAAGAGTTGCTCCAAACTGGCAGACAAGATTATGCATTTCATTGCTCTGTGTCCTGCCTGCGAATGAGTTGGTGGTCTTAGTCCAGATCAGAGTGAGTACTGACAGAGGTTTTTACAGATTTTCTTGAGGAATATGAAGTATGCAGTGCTAATTACAAAGTTCTTGATTTCATCAATCTTCAGCAAAGTTGTTTGTTTTGTTTTGATGACACAATTTCCTTTCACAATGCTTTCCTCCATTTTGCAGTGTCTCGTTATTTGTATAAACTACAATCACAAATTTCTCACAGATATCCATTGTTTCAATGTACTGAAATGTTATATATAAATATTTAATTGATAAAGTCTTAAAAAGCAAGTTGCAAGTGGTGGGGGACAATCTGTCAGACTAGTCTACCCTCTCACCCAAAGGATTACTTTTATTGCTCAAATTAATTAATAATGTATTGATGGCAGACTCAAAGGGCTAGGAGGGACTTCAGGAGATCCTATAGTCCAGTGGTTCCCAACCTGTAACATGGGGGCCAAAAGGCTATGTCTACACTTGTTAATTTAAGTCAACTTAGCTAAATTGACCTAACGAAGTCGTCTTTAAGTCGACTTTGTTAAGTCGACTTAGCATGTCCACACTTAAATTTTAAGTCGACTTTGAGGGGACCCTACAAAATTGACCTAGAGTGTTCACACTGGATGCCTAGGTCGACTTGTAGGGGCTAGGTGGACCTGGGACAGGTCCACGGTGGCAGGGTGGGCACCCCTTGCCAAGTGCCCGGGGGCTCAGGGACCCTGGCAGGGCATAGGGGCAAGGTGGGCAGCTTTGGGGGGACATGCCAGGCTGTGGCTGTGCCAGCCACCCTGGCAGGGAGGGCAGTGGGGAAGCCCTGGAGGCCCCTAAGTCAACTTAGAGTCGACTTCGGGCTACTCCACATCTACACTGGCTTAAG